>CM068309.1:26836040-27436040 GCA_034768735.1 Schistosoma mekongi
ATATATATATAATATATATATATATATATATATATATATAATATATATATATATATGTTGCATGATGAGAGAAGACTGTGATCATGCAATATGATTTTCATTTGCTTTAAACTGAGGTTTCATATTATTTTTATTAGCTTTCGCTACTGTGTAATCATTAAAGACTAAGCAAAAATAAATGACCGCTTGTGATGAATACCTATAATGAGCCCATATAAATCCCAATAGTTAGTGAGTCTTACTATTTTTCTTGTTATTTTCATCTCATCTTCCTGATATAGTCAGCGTTTGTACATCGGTTCAGGTTGCTACTCATCTGTGTCATGCTCTCCATCGAAATATAAGTGAGCTAACAAATAAAAGTTAGATCAGTGTAGAAGTATCATAAAATAAATGGTTAGAAGATATTACATATTTACAAATTGATTCATCAAATAAATGCTCCTCCCCTTCACGCTCCATATTTTTCCGTCTCTTCTTCCTTCTTCCCCGCTAACCTTATAAGTTTTCAACTTGTTTAAAATGATTTTAAAGTCATTCTGTTAATTACTTGAGGAATTGGTTTACATGATAGAAGACTTAAACTCATATTTACTGTCAGTCAGCGACCTCAGATTTGGCTATGATCACAGATCATTAGTGACCGTCGATTGACTATATTTCCGTAGAGCGATGACTAATTGTTATGGTGCTCGATTTTTAACTGTTACAAACTCAAATCCTGTTCTGCCTGTTTAAGTTTAAACAGTTGAACTAGTCTCACTAGCGCTCATACACAAATTATGACCTAATACCGAATAAATAAATGTCTACTTTATATTACATCATCACTTCCTGGCTGTGATAATCTGCAACGTCTCAGTGCTCACTAAATATGATATCCTGGGCAATTTCGATTATGTTTCCGTTCATCCGTTTGAATAAGTGCTGCTTATTAAGCGTAATTTTCATCTAAGATTTAATTCAAATCATTCGTCTTATTATAGTTAATCTTTTTACCCAGTATGTCAGGCAGTTCAGAACTGGACTTGTTGATAAGAAACAGTTGCGTTTAACTCCAGCTTAAATTTCGTAGGTTTATTGGTAACGGGGTAATACTCTGGTCTTTAGTCATTATCAATGACAGTTCGTCTTCAACGACCAATTTTTCAACATTTTGATAACGAATAGCAATCCTTTATGATAAAATACACTTCTGCTGGGTGTCACTTATAATCTGCTTTAAATCAAATTTTTACTTTCGTGATGCTATTTATCATTAGTACCAGTCTTTCTTAAAAAAAAATTTTGCTCTAATTTTTCTTCCGATTGTTTTAAATAGATATTTACTCCTCGACTTGAATTAACTCATGCAGGTTCTGATACTACAGTAGCTTCTGAAACTTTGGATTCAATGTACACTAGAGCTTTGAAAATTCTTGATTCACAACTTTATCATGTAAAAGAACACATTCTTAGATCCTCACCTGAAAAGTAAAATTTATTTACCAGTATTTTTTAAAAATTTTGTTATTATATTTTTGACTGACCTGATTTTTTGAATAGATCACATTCAAGCGTCTCTAACTATAGTTTAGCATCCATACATATTCAAACGTATGCATCTAGTGACTCTCTTCAGTCTTATGGATATTTTTCAGTATAGTACTCAAAGTTAAATAGCATGAAATCTTTACAAGCGTTTTTAGCTCAGCGAATTAGATTTTGTATTTAACAGTGGTGTGAACATGAACTTACTAGGTATGTGACATATGCACCCAGCTGATGATTCCCAAATAGGACTAAATGTGCTTTTTAGATTCCACTGTTAATAACAATTTAATTTTGTTAAAAACGTGTGATAGCTTCTTTGAGGTGTCAACATTGATTATAAGTGTATATATTCGTCCAACGTTTGTGTCTTTGAAACTTCGCTCGTCCATTTTGGAATTAGGATTAAACAGTCCTGTAGCTAGACAAATAAAAAATATAACAAGATAGCGAATCAGTTGATATGGTTATGAATCTTCACTGATTGATATGGTTACAAAATGTATTACGTATATCCAACCACCACCTACCGCGATCCATGATATTGGCTGGTGTAATAGGTTCGGAAGAAGGCTAGAGGCGATCAAAACAGAGCATGGTATCGATCCATGAAATAATTAAGCTGTGTAGGTTAATGCAGACTGACTGGTTAAGATTAGTGTGACTATCGTCACTAATGGTTATAGACGTTGGCTGACATGTCTGAGAGTTGGTCCCGATGACGCAAGTGCATCTACTACTTTTTTTGTTACTTCTATTTCTAAAATTTAGTTTTCCCTTTTCGTTGTCTAATACATTACTTATACTACTTTACACATATATGTCATCTTCCACGTTGTTCAGGACTGATTGGCATATCGTTAATGTACATGTCTGCATACAAGTTTGTGTATAATGCTTGCATTAATACAGTATCATAGCCTAGCGATCACTTTATTCTCTACATAAAACTACACTCAACCACTTTTTTTCTTATGGAAAACCTGAGGGGGACAACCTTAAAGTTGAACTCATTACCTTAAATAACTCATAAGTCCTATCATTTGATAACGTAACAGGTTAAAATACTAAATAATAAACATCTCTTAAATTAGTCATAATATTTGTATACTTACTTCATATTCTATAAGATAGGACCTTAACTCTTTCTTTTTCTTTAAAAATAATCAAAAGTCTTGTTCAAAAATTGGGAGTGTTTATATTTTTATGGGTTATTTTTCTTCATTCATCATTTACGTATAGCTTGTTATTTTCAGTTGTGAATAGATTTTTAAAGATATTTCTGCTTATAATTATTTTTTTGTCGATTTTTCCCTCGTTTATCATCTATGCAGTCAGTCAGTTACGAGCAATGTGGAACACATGGATCAACCCAAGTCGCCACATATTACATCACCACAGTACACTGAAGTTAGTAAGATGAATACCTAGATAGTGGCAGTAGTAGTATTAGTAGTTATAGTACTCCATTCTCACAGATAATGAAATTCATTATTGATGTCTTGTAGTTGAAAACTTAATAGCGTGTGCTAATTTCTAAATGCGAGCCTGTCGAAAATTAAAAGACAAAAGCGGAGAAGATATACACATTCCAGTGAGTATCGAATATGTACAATAAGTCGCGGTTTTGAGTAAACCAGAAATCATCATTATAGTTTACCTAGTTGGAGGATATCACATCTAGTCTTCTAGAAATTCTGCTACACTGCGATAGAATGGCGTCCCTTCAGCTCCTTCGAGATTTCTGCGGGCCTTCGCAGTAATCATATAAAGTATAAATGCTTACAATTGTTTTGAAGGCCTGCATAATTCTCAATGAAGTCTTCAGAAGCTTAGAAAAAGCTGAAAACGGCTTACTTAATTGTCACTACTCACTGAACAATTACTCAACATCTGATTCAATTAACTATGATAATAATTTCTATCCACATTGATACAACAAATACCAATCAGCTTTATTTAATACTTAACTGGAGTTAAGTTCCGTTCTCTCCTTTTAACTATTTATTTTGTGCTTAGTGATTTTGGAGTCAGAATTTAGGTAAATATCAAGCAAATCGCAAGTTAGTAGCTTAATTCCAGATACCGAATCTTTCAAATATTATTGATAATTGGAAGGAATATTATAAATAGAGAGTATGGTTCATTAAGGAGGAATAAATTCACGAAATTAAACAGTGTAAAATTTCCGTATCGAGACTAGTATTTGTGACAAAAAGCTACCAATTAATTAATTTAACTCATCAAACACAGACCCATTTACTTGGCTTTAAGAAACATGGGACGTAATATACATGGCTGTCCAAAGTGAAGAAGTAGGCAGGACGTAACTCAAACCTATATCCTAATGGTTGAAAACCGAACGCTTTGACCACTTAGTTACGTCAATGTGAGTACACAAAGATTGGCTGCATCTAAGTCATGTTACTGAATATCATGTTACTGATCACAACAACGTAGCCCTCATTAATAAGTGCTGCTTAGATCAACAGTCAATAAGTTAATGGAGTTATTTCATATTCTGATTTGACTATCCTTAACTTTTGTTTAATCTACCTTTGTATCAACCAGGATCGTATGTCGAGGTTGACAGTGAGTAGGTATATGTGTATAAACATTTGAACTAACCTCTTATATTATCCATATCTTACTTGTTGTACTTAGTACTATTGTACCAAACCATTATACTTCTTTTTTACATTCTAGCTCTGAATCTCTGTCTGATTTTGATTGTTTAGTCAGTGGATTTTGGCCGGAAACAATTGATCTTATCTGTGATAATCTACCAGAGGTATTTTCCCCAGGTCATCCGGATAGATTTTACTCAGTGAGAGAAATTCTCATTTTATTCACTTGTTATTATTGTGTCGTGTTGTACTTTTTCGACGTTAAAATCTAATTCGTTGCAAATTTATATTATGACTTAATTGTATCGTTCAATTTATATAATGAACAGTCAACGAGAATTGACCGTAAATAAAGAACAGAACACGAATTCGTAACATAATTTGTTCTAAACTACTGTTGACCTAAGTTCTGTAATGACGATTGTTACGTAGTGTCGTGTTGGAATCTTGAGTTATCTACGTTCATACGAATAAATATTAAGTTCACTTCTAGGGGTTAAGCAGCGTTGCCAAATCTTCCTTTTTCTTCCCAATTTCTCATCGGAGGCATTATGGGAACATCAGGTGGTGGTGTTGATCTGTTGCATGGAGAAAGATCTCTACATTGAGTACGCGGATGATGCCGTCTTACTTGGCGATAATACACAGGTCATCTTATTTGCACTTAGTTGTCAATCAGTATTCGTAAATATGGCATGTACTTTGCACGTTATGAATGCAGAGTACTTTTACAGGGCTGGTGCTCATACTTCATGATGAATCGTAAAGACTGCTCCAGTAGTTCGCGTACATGCGCAGTTATGGCTTGACTTATGAGGTCAGTCTCCGCATAATTAAAATTAGATCAGTTTATGCCAATCTGGGTGATATTTAGTTGTGTCTGAATGTGTGTAAGGCTATAAAACTTCGAGTCTACAACGCGTTACTGAGAGCAGTTCTGCTGTATGTTTGCCAAATCTGCGCTCTTAGATCTGAGGACTCTGTGTCCGACCGTCGTTGTTTCCAAATGATTATTGAAATCGATTGCTAACATGTTAGTAATGCTGAAGTTCAACAATCTGTGCCCAATCGCAACGATGTTAATTCAGTCGATGTCACCACCGGATTCGATAACTTGGACATGTTTTATGGACTTTTTACAACGGCTCCCTATTTCGCATAGTATTTACCGACACTAGGACTATATGGTGAAAGTTTAGAAGTGGTCAGTTTACTATGTGAAGTTGTGCTATGAAAGACAGCTGAACAAAACTTGTATCTGTCAATCCATCACGACTTCTTGGTCTGGGTCCTTAAGACAGTCCGACTTACTAGCTTAAGATGTGGCTCTAAATGGGAGCCAGTGGCGACACTGCTTTAGTTTTCTAAAATCTTCGTAAAATTAAAACTAGCTTGAAATATGTTTTTCGTGATTGTATTAAGTATTTGTTTACTCTCTTTTCAAATCTATCTTTTCTGAACTTGCTCGCTTTTCCTCTTTTATTTCTCCATAACATCATCTCTGTTTGCGTATCGCTCACAGTTTTGGTACTCATTTGTACCGAAAATCTCTTTATCAAAATAAATAAGTAAATTGCTTCACGTTTCATGACTTAAGATTATTGATACTGTTAACTTGCTTTGGTTGTGAAGAAAGGCTTTCTTGTATCTTTGTGTTCTTTCAGTCACATAAGTCCTGTATATTTACTGTGTCATAACCGGGTCCCTTCAAAGTTGTGGTTTCAGCTATATATCATTATTGTTCTTCACATACACTTAGTGGGTGGCCAGTAGTGGAACTTAGAACTTGGATACACATAAATAACACTATATGAAGTCACATAAAATTTGCCTTTGATAATCAATCTACTTTAAAATGTGAATAACTCAATGTAGTCCAAATTAAACATGTTTGTCATGGTCCTTGGAAGTTTCAGACTCGACTTCCCGCAAAGTCATAGGTCCGCATTGTATAAAGAAATGTCATAGAGTAGGACGAAACAGCTGTCCAATGTTTCATGGTTTCCATTGGTTTCCTAGTATAATATCGGTTCACGATTATAAGTTGTAACTATTCCATTAATGATAAATTACCATCATGTATCAGTCTAAAGTGCATTTTCCACATATATTAATTTCTATTTGTCCGCTTCTGTTTAGTTATATACCGTAAGCATGCGTTTTGTTGAAGCGGTAGAAAAAAGAACTTGGTCAAATAAACAACTTACTGCTTTGCGCAATCACCCGTCTTATTCAATATTTGTGAATAAATGGAGTTTACCCGTCTACTTTCAAATAAGGTAATAAAATATATGTCTTATCATACTTCGAATAACAGTTAGTTGTGGTAGTTGTTAAGTTTTTTCAAAATTCTTTAAATTGCTGAGGTTATCCACAGTCCTTTCAAAGTACACTATTGTTTTCTCAGTCATTTTCCGTTCATTTAGTAAATAAGCGCTGCCTATTAGTGTCCTTTTCGCCGAAGACTTCATTCCAGACCGGTGGGTTAGGAATAGAGTACTAGATAAATACGGTAAGTCTATTGATGAAGTAGTAAATTTCGATCAGCTAAGGTGGTTGGGACATGTGCTACGTATGCCCAATCAACGCCTATTTCGACGAACAATGCTATCTGGTGTAGGCGTAGGCTGGAAGAAAGCTAGGAGCGACCAAGCCAAAACATGGCTCCAGTTCATGAAGTCATTGACAATTGGGCTGAGCCATGTTAATAAATGTAAACTATCTGGTTGGGGTCCGCGTGATGATTGTAACCAATACTTAGAGACTTTAAGTGGCATGGCTCAAAATCGGTGGTAATGGTGTAAGTGCATCCATTCAGTGTCTTTCTCTAGATTCTAAGTTTCTGAATTCATCATAATTTTTTCTCTACTGAATCATATTTTCTTAAATCTTATCTCCGATCTCTATTCCTTTCCATTAATACTAACTCTGCTACTACCTCCCCTACACTGGGACTTGATCCGACAATTTAATCTCTATCTTGTAATTGGGGCTTGGCGGTTTGAAGCGATGTACGTATGTACCAAGTTCTACGGTGTAACTGACTGACTAGTTCCAACGCATGACATTTACTGTATTTTTATTTTCCATCTTGCGTATCTTGCTGCGCGCACTGAATACACTCCTACACACAAATAGATATCTTCTGTTGCGGAAATTTAAACGTATGGCAAAAACGGCGCCTTAATATATAGCACTCATCCATTTAATGAACAGGAAAATAACCGAAAGTGCCGAATACGATGTAAATAGTTAGCATTGCGGATAACCTCAACCTTTCATAATACCAATAAAATTCCTAGAGAAAAATTTGCCCTCATTATCTATTTTTGGATTTTTGAATATTAACTACTGGCTAGTTGCAGCTGTTATATACCTCGATATATTCTAAATGCGAATTCCTAATATCTAAGATTCCACCACAGTACGACTCTAAACACGACGAATCTGACCGTTCAGAAGAAAAGTTAATGGGAACTAACTTTTTGAATCAGTTAATTGTCCACTCAATGGTATATATATATATATATATATATATATATATAATATTTTGACTGTTAATTAAAAAAATTTATTGTTTTCCAGGTTTCAAGAAATAGCTTCTAGTGTTGAAAGTGCTATGAAAAAAGGTTTAATGGAGATAAAAGACAGTCAAAAATGTAAGTTTACTTATTTTATCTTTATAGGAAAATAAGTATTCTTCATTCTTCCTCTAAATTACTTTTTTGAGTCGTATATACGACATTTTTTAATTGTGTTAAAGCTTAAAATTTTCCTTCTCATAACTCGTCATCGCGAATAACCCCCCCCCCCATTTCTATCCACTCCTTCGCATTTACGACAGCAGCAAATATAGTCTCTAATGTTGACTGTCTTTTCTGTTGTTGAAGCTCTGCTTCAGGGAATAATATGTAGTAGTGTAAAGTTGATGTATTGGTTAACTTATCAGCTTTGCTATTATTAACAATTCTTCGCAGATGATCTAGCTCTTTTAGCACATACACACCAACAAATGCAAGCGAAGACAATCAGTGTAGCAACAACTTCAGCAGCAGTAGGGTTGAACATACATAAGGGTAAGAGCAAGATTCTCAAATACAACACAGGGAGCACCAACCCAATTCAACTTGATGGGGAAACTCTGGAAGAGGTGGATACCTTCACATATCTGGGGAGCATCATCGATGAAAAAGGAGGGTCTGATGCAGATGTAAAGACAAGGGTTGGCAAGGCAAGGGCAGCATTCCTGCAGTTGAAAAACATCTGGAACTCAAAACAAATATCAACTAACCTCAAATTCAGACTCTTCAATTCGAACGTGAAGACAGTCCTGCTGTATGGAGCTGAAACCTGGAGAATTACTGCAAACATCCTCAGACGGATACAGGTATTTATAAACAACTGCCTACGCAAGATACTGAATGTCCGTTGGCCGGAAACTATCAGCAACAACTTACTATGGGAGAGGACAAACCAACTTCCAGCCGAAGAGGAAATTAGGAAAAGACGGTGGAAATGGATAGGACATACACTACGCAAACCATCAGACTGCATCACAAGACAAGCATTGACATGGAATCCTGCTGGGAAACGGAAAAGAGGAAGGCCAAAGAACACGCTGCGTCGAGAATTGGAAGCAGACATTAAAAGGATGAGCAGCAACTGGAAACAACTGGAAAGGATTGCTCAGGACAGAGTTAAATGGAGAACACTGGTGAGCGGCCTATGCTCCTCAGCGAGGAGTAACGGGCAGTAAGTAAGTAAGTAAGTAAGTAATTATTAACAATTGAATTGTTGAATTATTTTACATTGCATCATCGCATATGCGTGTTACTAACTAAACAGTCTTTTACGTCATTTCAACTCAGTCCTAGCAATACTAGAATCTAGTAATACTATCAAATTGGTAAGTCGATGCGTGTAAAATATTTTGGGACAATGCTGCAAACATACGTGTTTATCTTACTATCTCAAATTACAACAGTCGAGAAATCAGTCAAGCATTAGTCCAAGCTACCACACCATAATAGCATGAAACAATTGGTTCTAAAGTAGTAGAAGTGGTAGAAACACTAGTGGTCGTAAAAAAGACTGGACATTGACAATATGATTCGAAAAGAACGAGTTGATTCGTTGATAAAATTATCTCCAAACTAATTCTGTTACTTATGGATTAATGGATATTAAAGCAAATGTAGCTGCCTCATTACAGCCGATTCCGAGTCATGTCACTCGTCGTCTTTATTTACTCGTTATTATAATCGCGCGGATCTCACTCAGGTGATGCGTACTTATCAGCATAGCTCAGGCTAATATTCAATAATTTCATGGATTGATACTACGTTATTGATTGGTCATTCCTAACTTTCTTCCAACTTAACCTTACGCCAGTCAATGTCACACGTCAAGATTAGTGATGGTCAGGTATACGTAATACAAGTCCTAATCACCGTAGTCGGTGAAGGCCTTCAATGTGATCAGCCGATTTTTCATATTTCCTGAGTATTGAGTTTGGCCTCAGCAATGTCTACTCGATAATCCCGAGAAACACTAACAATGCTTCGAAGATATCTATTAACATATTCTAGTAACTGACGAACGTCATCTCTTAAAAATAACGTTCTACGTAATGAAGCACAATGAACTACTGCAGAGTGTACTCGTTTTTTGTAGCTGGGAAATTGATGATAATCGAAAATGTTATAGACTAGTATTATCAGGTGGTCACATTTACGTTTGAGTCACTGAGTGGTTCAGAATACAACATGTGAACGACTCTGACTTATTTGATGTAACTACAGACAAATTGATTAATCATTCCATATACTTAATCTGAGTACCTGTTTATCCAACCGTAGGATTACAGGCGAGATATCCGTGTCTCAACGAAAGACCGGGTGTACTGCGCAGCAATCCGCGCCATCTTAACATATGGCTGCGAAACATGGGTCCTGAAAACCCAAGATATGCGTCGTCTCCAGATATTTGACCATAGGAATCTTCGGAACATCACTCGTATACCATGGAATAACCGGATTAGTAATAGTGTGGTTAGACAAAAGGTTCTTGGGAAACACGGTAAATCAGTCGAAGAGGTCATTAACCTCCATCGACTGAGATGGCTAGGACATGTATTGCGCATGCCCGACCACCGTCTACTCCGTCGCGCCATGTTAGCTAGGGCTAAAGTAGGATAGAAGAAGGTTAGGGGCGGCCAAACCAAAACATGGCATCAGTCCATGAAGACCTTGACTACTGGCCTAAGCCATGTTGGTAGATGTAGACTACCTGGTTGGGGTCCGCGTGATGATCGCAACAAATGGCCGGAGACACTAGGCGATATGGCTCAGAATCGACCACAGTGGCGCAAGTGTATTCACTCTTTAACCTCATCTAGATCTTAAATTCGATTGTTATTTTCTAGACATCTTTACTTACTCTTCCCTCTTGTATTCTGTCTATACGTTACTTCAATATTCTCGTAGTGCTATTGTGGTATGGCAACTAGAACCTACAGGCGTTTGTGCCCGGTTCTACGTTGCTGCTGATGATGATGATGAGGATTACAATTAATTGACCATATAAAATATCATCCAGCCGATTGCACTTAACATGCTAAGCACCAAAGAAAGATCTAATGGAGAAAGGCGGAAGAATACAATTAAAGACAAAGAAATGATGGAGCACCGAGTTATTGGTTAAATAACGTAAAACGCCACGTTCATATCTTTGAATATCTGACATACTTTCAAGTATTCGAACAAGAATTCAAACACAATCAATTTAACCTATTTGAATAACTTAGCAGCATGCTGGATATCTAAAGCCCATGTTCATCTTAATAATTACTAAAATTGGGATTTCTAGTTCACTAACTTAGAACTCTTTAGTGAATAAATATAAAAATATAGCACTAGGTGGTTATAAATGAAATACTTCTCATAAAGCAAGCGAATGGAACGAAGGTTATACTCACCAACTAATTGTTTTAAATGCTACACTTTTAATCCTCTCACAACACTGTACAACAAACTTTGACTTGCATCATTTAGCGTCTCCTACTTCTGATTCTAGTAGTCTATTGGTTCTCAACCACACAACAAGGTTTTTTACATGGTTCAAACCAAGACTTTAGCAACTAGTTCTTCATATTTATTTAGCTATTAAGGTGCTTTTTTCTTCTTATTCACAGTTATCATAAAACTTTGACTATAAGAGATAAATGTATATGTAACAGGTGCAATTATGTTCATCATTTACCCCACCCTATATTTAACTCATTAGTTGTGTCACGATTCAACAGTATGGGGTGCTTTGGCAATCGATTCTCAGTTATTAATCCGTAGGTTGGGATCCCGATCTGCTTACTTTTAGTTTGGGTAGCCGAGTAGTATCACCAGCTACACACTTAGAATTCAGCTTGAAGTTAAATACACGAATTTGTATCTGTTAACTAAATAGTAGATTCAACAGTATCGTTTGTTTAATATTACTAACAATTGGCAATAAATGGAAATAATTGACTGATTTGTTGTTGGTATTCGTCACTGATTGATCTCAGTTGACTACTATTCAGAACCAGGAAACAGTAGATTACTACTTCGTCCTAGTATGTTACTCCTCATCAGTGGGTGCCTAGTAAATCTGTTTCGCAGATTTAGAGTGCACGATCAAGATACGAACATGTCTGATACCAAAGCGGAAGTATTATTGTATACAAAAGTGAGGTTCTATTTTATTATGCTAAATAGGTGTATAAATGCAGACCTCAATTTTTGAGACGTCTTTGATGCGACAAAATCTTATTAAGATGAAGGAACTCTACAAATATATAACTAGAATTTAGAGAAACATACAGCAAATAATAGACTGTAACAAGCCCTATCTATCACCATAAGGGCGTCTAGAATTCTAGGTGATATAAATGATCGTAAACGGGAAAAATTGATGCAAACAAATAAATGTTCAATTAATCTATCCAGTTACTAAATTTCGGTTAATAATGATATTGAACTAGTGTAACAAGTCAAACGTCAAGAATACTTTGTATATGCGCCTGAGATAAAGTAGCCAACACAATGTAAACTACTGCTTAGTAATTAGTAGCATAAATAAATACACCTAAAAGGATTAAACTATTTCTAGTGAGTTGCAGATTCAACAGCACTTATGACCTCACCACTGATCAAACCCAGGTTAGCTGATTAGGTGTTCACTGCGAAATATGAAGGTCTTTGGAGCACACTGCTGAGGAGTTATATTTTAAGATGAAACAGTTATCCACTGTTCTCTAGATTTGGATGGCACCTAGCCTAGATCAACCTACGACAAGTGCGAACAACAAATAGAGAAATAGTAATCTCCATAAAACCATTTCACCTTTAATGTTTTTTTCCATAATTTACAGCTTGTTTAACTGAGGTGACAGAAGTAGTTATCTGTCAATTGAATCGTTGTTGGGAGAAAGGGATTTATTTAGATAAATTAATGCATCGATTTTGGAAATTAACGCTCCAAATATTAAGTCGTTACTCAAGTTTCATTGAAGAACAACTTAAATCTATCCAAGAGGTGCGTAGCGTTTATATACATTGCTTATTGTGTACAAAAGCTATATATAATATATATATATATATATATATATATATATATATATATATATATATATATATATATATATATATATATATATATATATATATATATATATATATATATATATATATATATATATATATATATATATATATATATATATATATATATATATATATATATATATATATATATATATATATATATATATATATATATATATATATATATATATATATATATATATATATATATATATATATATATATATATATATATATATATATATATATATATATATATATATATATATATATATATATATATATATATATATATATATATATATATATATATATATATATATATATATATATATATATATATATATATATATATATATATATATATATATATATATATATATATATATATATATATATATATATATATATATATATATATATATATATATATATATATATATATATATATATATATATATATATATATATATATATATATATATATATATATATAGGTCGAAAGCTGGTAATTGCTATGTTCTAATCTGAATCACAGGCTTTGTCTTTATTTCCATACTGTAGTGTGCTAAACCACCAGTTTAAAGTATGTGACACTCAGTTAATCAACAATTATCTAGGAAATTTGAAGCCAATCAGGAATCAGTTGGTGCAATACTTATTTTACACCCAAAAGCTATAAAATGTTTGCCACTACGTAATAAAAATTATGACGCCTAATGTATCAAACACTAAGTTCTTGCTAAACAAACGATATATTATACCTTTCGATTCTAAAAACAGTAGTAAGGAATCTTTGTATGCCTTAGGTTTATGTAAGATGGTTGTCATTAAAAGACATACCTCAGGAGTAAATGAACCATCTAAAGGCTCTCTATTTTAACACTACTACTGGCCAAATGAGAACTTATGAAGAAGTCACCATTTTTTACAATTTCAAATTTATGTTCGTCAGGACTATACTTTACCCTCTTTTTTTATTTGATTTTGTCATAAATTTCCACCTAAAAATTATGACTGACCACTTATTGAATATGGAGATGATATAATCGTATTCGGTGAAGATGCTGACAATATGCAATCTCTTAAACGCCTTCAGTAACAACCACATTCGCAATAGGATTCTTTCCATCTGAATGCGAAATGGTACTTCAGGACTAGTATCGGCTGACCATAAAGAGTGAAGCGTTGGAGTGCAGTAATAACTACTTTTATTTCGGCCTGACCATGCTGCTACCTTGACTTGGTGGTCGGGTTTGCCTATCGTAATAACTCAATCGGGCTGTACTGGCTGGAACAATCGTTCCTACCATGCCAGGCGGGTCGGTCGAAGAGCGGTGAGACCAAAAACAGCAAATATAAGGTGCAAGGACGAAGTCGTACTGCTGGCTGTACAGAGGCGTGACAGCAGTAAGGTGTTTTCTTTGAACAACCAGCATAATAGCGATGCTGCCTTTCTACAAAGGAAGGGCGGGGTTAGAAAAGGTCGACCCTAAAAATGCATGCCTCATCTTACTCCACGGATTTCTGTCTTCGGCAGTAAGGCCTCAACAAGTACGGAGCTACAACAACGAAGACCTCTCCCGAAAAGGCCGTGTGTGACCGACTTCAAGCAGTTGTTCCTTGGACACTGCGGTCACGCTCCTTGGTCTTTCAGACCAACCCTAACCCATTTTCCTTTTTAAGGAACATCAAAAGAACCTTTCCACAGTGTGAGCAACTGGGAAGAAATAACTGCCCTCACGCCTCTAACAACACGCAAGGTCACCTCCATTTTAATCAAGCTCCTTCTTCTATTCTTAATATTTATCCTGCCCCTACCTCCAAGCCTAAATCCTTATCTCCAACTTCCTGCTGTGTCATTAATGATAGCGATTCTGGCCCACGAAATAGCGTTCCTAGCATACTAAGACCACGCTCCAAACTTCACATTGATGCATTCAATCTACGGACCCTGTGTCTATTAGGGCAAAAAGCCTTTCTAGCTAAAACATTAGAATCCCGCGCCATTGATGTATATTGTGTCTCCTAAACACGCATACAGGATCCTATTGTAGTTATTCACGTAACCCCACCTAATCAGCATGAAACACCTACGAGATACACCCTTCGTTTATCTGGAAACCAAACAGCAACTTCTCATGGGTTAACCGGTGTAGGTATTGCGTTAAGTATGAGGGTAGAACAGGCACTTCTTGAATGGATTCCTGTTGACAGCCACCCGTGTGCCGTCCGATAAATGGTTCAGTAAGAATTCGGAAAGATAGGGACACACGCCGTTGTCTTTTCGTTGTTTCTGCCCACCCTTCCACTGACTGCAGCCCGGATGAATTGAAAAATGAATTTAACAGAAAGCTTTCTGGAATTTTTCATAAGGCTAAGCACCCAGATTTAGTACTCATGGTTGGTGATTTTAACGCCCAAATAGGTAGCCTGGATCAGTCTGAAAGACATTTAGGTGAATGTTTCAGTGTCCCAGCTCGGAGAACTGATAACGGCGACCGTCTGCTGCAGCTATGCTCAGATAATCGCTCATTTCCGACAAACACGAACTTTAAGCATAATGAGCGACATTATCTAACATGGTGACTTCTTGGCCCTACTCAACGATGGATTCAAATAGACCATGTCGCCTTCAGTCATCGTTGGAGGGGCTCGACGGAAAATTGCCGATCTTTCTGGAACATATGTTTAAATTCTGATCATACCCTAATACGAGCACGCATTTGTTCGCATCTTATTGTGCGACGAAAAACCACTACAGGAAAACCGATTAGAATTCACTTAAGCAACTAGACAATCAAGGTTAAATTCCAAGGACAACTGAAGAATCACCTAGACAATTATAAAGATGCGACCCAACTAGATACTGCTTGACAAGATGTCCAAACAGCTGCGGCATCTACAGTGACATCTATCAAGAACTTAAATCAACAGGTCAAGAAAAATCAGTAGATCTCGATGGCTTCTGCTGAATTGATAGACTTCCAAAGACTTATCCTGCCAGGCTCCGAACATGATGAGGAGCGAAGAGTATGCAGGTTCAAATTAACAAAAAGTCTGCGAAACGGTCGTGAGCAGTGATGGGTGACGAAAGTAAAGGAAATGGAAAAGGCAGCGGCATAAGTTAACACTAGACAACTTTTCAAGTTAATAAAAGAAACTAGGATTAAAAAATCCAGCGTTAGTGAGACAATCTCCGAAAAAGATGGAACGCCTATTAGCTCTCAGTCAAGACGTTTAGAACGATGGGCTAAACACTTCAAGGCGCAGCTTGGTTGGCCTTCAGCCTCTCTAGAACTTTCCATAGCCGTAGCGGAAAGTCGACTTAGGTCCTCCAACTCTTGTCGAATTTAAAAAAGCTATAGCCAATCTAAGGCGAAGCAAAGCAGTAGGACCGGATGGATTATCCCCAGAGGTCTTTAAGGATGGTTGTCCCACTTTGACAACTAGGCTGACTGATACTTTGACTATGGTTTGGGAACTTGACATAATTCCGTTTGCCTGGTGTCGATCGTTAATCGTTCCAATTTATAAGAAAGGGTCAAAGGACCCTTGGCTTTTGTCACCTATGGCGTAGACGAGATATTCGCCTCTCAACGAAAGGGAGAGTGTACTGTGCAACAGTTCGCTCTGTTTTGCTGTATAGATGTGAGATGCGGCCATTAAGGTTAGACGACACTCGAAGGTTATTAGTTAGTGACCATTGATGTCTTCGAAACACCACTCGCGTTGTGAATCTTCATCGACTGAGGTGGTTGGGACATGTGTTGCGTGTGCCCAACCACCGTCTGCCTCGACGCGCAATGCTGGCTGATATAGGAACAGGATGGAAGGGAGTTAGAGGCTGCCGAACTAAAACATGTCATCAGTCCATGAAGTCACTGACTGCTGATTTGAGTCGTATCGGTAGTTGCAGACTACCTGGATGGGGTATTTGCGATTACCGTAACCAGTGGCTAGAAACACTGAGTGACATAACCCAGAATCGGTTACAATCGCTCAGATGCATTCACTCATTGTCCTCCCTTAAATCGTGAGCTTAAAATTATTTCATAACTATCTTTTCACGCTCCCTGAACCATATTCTTTATGTTCACCCTCCTTGGTACTATTATTATTATTTTATTTTATTGAAGTAACTTCTACTAATGGTGGTGGTGTTAATCTTGCGGTTCTATAGAGGTATGACAACTTGAACCGATGCACACATGTGCTTGGTTCTATGTTGATTATACATACATACATACATTTGGGTCCTTGCTAGTCTCTGTGATTTAGCTAGTGTGTGACGAAATCTCTGCATGGACTCAGAAAGCTCGTCTAAGTCACCTGAGTTGGTGGTTTGGTTATGTGCTACATATCCCCAATCACTGTCTATCTCGGTGCATAATGTTCGTTGGTGTACGAGTGTGTTGCGAGGAATGTAGAAGCAACCAATCCAAGACATTACATCAGTTTTTAGCCATGGATGTGACTTATGTTGTTGGATGCGGACTGCCGAGTTGAGGTCCATGTGATAATCGTGATCACTGGTTGGAGACATTTGTCGATATAATGGCTGGTGATCAGTTTCAGATTCATTCACTCTTTATCTTACTCTAGGTGTCGAGTTTCTCTACTCTCCCACACACACATTTTAATTTCTTATTGAAGTATATTTTGTTAATATATATATATATCCCTTGTCTCTTCGGTGATGAAAACCAATGAGATAAGAATGGGTCCATATTATTCTGCGCCAACTAATGTTCTTACTTTATTCAGATTCATGTGGGGAAATAATTGCATAAAATTCTGGTAATCTTGTTTATTTGGTCTTATTTTGCTGTGGCATAGTAACTCAAGCTTACAGACATATGTACCGAGCTCTAGGTTGTTTACAACTGATAAAGTTGGTTATTTATCTTTTTTTTGTCTCTGTTGTTGTTTTACAGAATAACATCATAAGTCAATCATCGTCCGATCCAACAAAGCCAAACGACCACAATTTTCCTGAATTACAAATATTCTTCTTAGTTGATTGTTTTCGTCTGGTTGATTTTGTCCGTTTAGAACTGAAGGAGAATTTATTCACCTGTCTTCATCAGCGTTTAACTCAAACAGCAACGGCAAGCAATCAAAGTGTGAATTATGAAAGAGTATTAACTGATTGTTTAGAACAATCATGCAAGCGTTTGATTACATCTATCAATCCGATAATAGATTTGGTCGTTAATAGAATTCAAGTAGGTTGTGAAACGTGCATCCAGATTGAAGTTGTAGTGTGTGTACTTCATGTATAAGTTATCTGGCTTTTATCATTATTATTTTTATTTATTATTATGTTACATGCCAGTATATTCTGATAACTTTGTTTATGATTCCTTATGTCAGGTTTCGGTATTTTCATATAATATTACTCGGATGCCCAAACCAAAGTCGGTAATGAAGTTCGAACCTGCAACTTAGTGATTCTAAGTCCAGCGCTTTAACCACTAAACCATCGCTCTATAAATCGCTTATCTATAATTGAAATACAGTATATAACCATTTCATTAGTGATTCTAAACTAAGTAAATCCAAGAGATATATGCATCCAAATGCAAGCATCTTTTTCTCTTGTTTCAGCGTAGAAAATGTCAATAAAACACCAACTTCCTACTAAATGTTTGTAATTGGCGTACTTATTTTCACACATAAACTCCATGTACATTCATTAAACGCATATATCTACATATATTATGTCTTTTGATAAACCTGTCTCTTATACAGTATACATATATATTTCTTTTTGTTCATTACCATATTAAATTGCAGCAAAATTGTGCAAATAATATTCGTCAGGTACTAGATATACCACGTCAATATCGTTGGACCAAACGTGACTTTCCTTATAGCGCATCCACATATGTATCAAATATTACACAGCCGCTAGTTAAATTAGGTGAATTATCACTATATTTGTCCAGATTGGTCCCTAGTGCTGAACTATCTTTATCTAACTTACTACGAAAATGTATAACTACAGTTACTCATGAGTAAGTTGCCTCTTCAGAAACCGGAAAAATAATTCATTGAAATTGAATGCTTTGTTATTTTATTGTATGTAATGATCAAAAACTATCTCGATCTTAGTATACAATGTTCATGAGAATTGTTGAATTTTCTAGTTTACATTAGAGACTAGCCTGAAGGTACTGAACAATTGTTTCATTTAGTTTTTGAACTCCTTAGCAATGTGTCTCAACATACCAAGGATCAGAAAGTGCTTCAGATAACTGAATTGGTAACCAATTGTTTACATGTCTAACTTCGACCAGTTCGCGATATATTTCAGGACTGTTATCCATCTATTACCATTTGCCTCACATCCGATGCATCACTTCCATCCGCCTCACTCCACTATTCGGGGCTTCTCATAACTTCAAGAATTATCTTGGTGTGAGTCCTGGAGATTTCGGGCTCAATATTTAGTTGAGTTGTGGACCCACATTGCTGATGAGTCCGAAACTAAGGAGCAGCTATCTAGTGTTTCCTGGTTTTCAATGTTTGTGTAGCTACAATCAGTGCATAATGCGGACAGTAAAATTACTCCAATAATAAGGTTGGTAAAATTTGAAGACCTAATTATAATTTAAAATTATATATACTCGATAAGGAACTGAGATTATAATGGAGGGATCTCTATCATGTTGTAAATATGTGATATATATGTATTCATAGAAAATTTGAATTTACGGTCCCTACTTTACAAAAGTATCAACTAGAAGTTTGTGCATAAAGGTATCTTAGAGAAGATCTGCACACAAAAATAAGTAGTCCACAGGTCTCACCTTTGATTCCGGCTGCTGGATGCTATCACTAGTCTTCACACAAAGCAGTATGGTTAGAACCCAAAAAACAAGTTTATGTAAGTGACCCACTGAATACAGATAAGGACTGACGTGTTCAATGAGCATGAAGGTCTGCCCTATGCTCACTCAGTCCTAAGCAGCAAATAGAAGAACACAAGACGATAGACCAACCAGACATTATCATATTGTATTTCAAACAATCCTTATATATATATATATATATATATATATATATATATACAAAATTAGACTACACCGTTGACCAATTAAGAAACTAACATTTATACAGAATAGGAGTAATAGTGAATACACAATTGATTAACTATAATTCATCAATGAGAAACAATATACTAACAGTTAATGTATTGTGGTGGATACTACTTATATGGTCATCAATAAGTAGTAGGTAGCAGAGCGTCAAAGGGAATTAGGAAGAATCAGTAAACAGCATACAAGGCGAGTTGCGAGGTTGCAGAAAAGTAAAGCATGATTAAAATACCGAGAAGAACCGAGAACAACCAAGAGAAGCAAGCTAATAAACGACACAGTCCAGAGAACACGGAGGATGTGCAAATTGATGCTTGGAAGTAAGATATGTAATATTGTATGACATACTCTGTTTTCACCAAATAAATCATTACTTGCCCAATTGGTCTTTTCACAGTATCAAATGGGAGGATACGGCAAGAGCAACGTAATAATAGGAATAAAACGTTCACCATATATACGGCCCAAAATAATGAAACAGTCTACAGATAAATAGCTCTCGGAGATAATCAATCTTCTTTAGGTGGCCGGCATATCAATTACAAATTTTTACTAATCTTCGTATCTAATTTGTGTTGTCTAAAAATGTATTTGCAAGCTTCTGAATAATCAGTAGCAATACAGCTTAAAGCTGATAGACAAACGCCTTAAATCAACATTGAGTAGTATAGTATTATCCTATACTACCACTTCATTATTTCGATCCTTACTGCATCTACTTTTTCCAGATAGCTTTTTTTGTTTCTATAAAATAGAATGGGCTGAAAATACAATTATATGAGTCAGTCATCACTCACTTGAAAAAAGGCCAATCCAGAGATATTGCAAAGTACATACAAAATCATATACAATTAATAGGAACTAGCTACTGTAACACCAAGCCGCACTGATAATGTAACTCAGTTAGCATGTACAGATTTGTGTACTAGGCTTTGAGCAATATGGGCTAGTGACACTAACCCAGCTACCTAAACGAATGTAAGCAGAGTTGGACTTGAACTAGTGGTTGAAAGTTTAACGTCCTAAGAAATTAAGCTACCACTTCATCAAATAATTTATTTCGAAAATTGTTTTATACTGACTTCCCCTAACATTGCATGTATCATTGTTTTATGCTACAGTTATGCAATTCATTTGTCTGAAGTATCGACATCAGTAAGGAAAATGGAAGATAGTTTACGACGACTACGTGAAGTTCGACGTGGTGGTGGCGGCGGTAGCAGTTTGCAAACATCTAATCAAACTCAATGTGTGGATGGACTTCACTCAAATGATAAGATACGTCATCAATTATACCTAGACGCTACAGCATATAGTGATGAGGTTAGTATTGCTTATTTATTCAGTTCATTGCATTTTGTCGAAGCCATTTCTAACAAAAGGCATGAACTCGTGTAGAGGAATCGACAGACAACTAGATCAAGTGTTGTGAGACCAGTCTGTTGAATTGCTGACTATCAGTCTAGGCTATTTAAGTAGATACAGGCTCCGTAGACTTATAACAAAGATCCGTTGGTAGTTTGTTTTGACAGTCAGTTCCAGTTATAAACTAACAAGCAATTTTTAGCTTGGTTTCTGATTCTGGTTTGAGGTATTATTGGTTTTTCGTTATATTTATCTGCTAGCTGTACTTTCAGAAAGTGTAGCAGCCCTACATTATGTATTATTAGTCTACATCTTAAAATAATATTTAATTAGTTAGAAGTTTTATATTACGAAGCGCAGGTGCATCCATTCATTGTCTTGCTCCAAATTCATCATAATTTCCTTTTCAGTGAATTATATTTTCCTAGATCTTATCTTCGATCTCTAACTCTCCATTAATACTAACTCTGTTACTACCTCCACTACTCTGAAATTTGGTCCGACAATTTAATCTCTATCTGCTAATGGGGCATGGCAACTTGGACTGATGTACGTATGTACCAGGTTTCACGTTGTAACTGACTGACTTCATATTACGAATCGACCTTGGACAATTGATAAGAATCAAGAGGCCCCAGGCAGTTGTGTTCATCTTCGTATCAGACTCACTAACGGCTCCTATCCGCATCCGTACCAGTGATTAAGCCTAGAACTCTCAAGCATTGCGGCTAGCGTTTAACCTTCCAACGATTGAGTTGACACTAATAGATTTTTCTTTTAACTTCAATGACAACTAGTCATGTAGGTGTACACTCCACTGGTCATGTCTTTTTTATCAGAGCTCCGGAATTACTTTCTGAAGTGATTCACTGGTAACCTATCTAACTAAGATCAATCTGTGGTGTGAATTTTGAAATTCAACAATCTCTACAACATTCAGTAATAACGGCTTGCTGAATTCGCCAAAGGTGGGTCAATTCACAAAAGAGTTCTGTTTGCTAAAGATTATTGCATCTTGTTTAAATGTGTTTATTTTCCATTTCCAAGGTAAAGAAACTGTGGGGTTTAAGTGGTGAATGTATTTGTGAGTTGGACAGTTTTATAGAGAAAATAGAAGCAACTCGAACAGAATCACATAATAACAATATGCCAACAGTTAGTCAGACCTAAAAATTTTAATCGACTGAAATTCTGTGATCAGACTATTTTAAGTATATTAGATAAATATTAATATGTCATTTTATGGTGTTTCTATGCTTTATTAACTAAATAAACTTCATCAGCATTTGTCTCTTCCTTTTGTAACTCAATAGGTTTTTCATTTGTGGATATTAAATGCAATATTTTCACTTTCGCTTCACTGGATAGTTGACCAATGTAGTCAACACCATCAATGTACACCATCGGCAGGTGATCTTCTAGCAGAAGGCAAACTAATTCTTTGTCTTCGATTTGCGGATTCCCACTCACTAATAAGTGGCGTAAATCTCTAGGCAAAAAAGTATAAAGAAAAAGTTTACTAACTGAAAAATTGATTAAGTAAATTATGAAAACTTTCATTAAATTAACTTACTTGAGCTGTGCCAATGTTGCAAGACCTTTTGAAGTAAGACTAGGACATTCACTGACATCAAGAAATTGTAGTCCTTTGATACGTCCAACTCTTGACAGACAAAAATCATCAAGATGTGCACATCTCTTCATTCGTAAATACCGTAGATGGGTTAAGTAGGCTATAAAACAGATAAGTATTGTTTTGCATATATCAAATTTTACGGAGAAATATCTTTTTAGCCAGTTGTTCATCAAGGCTCTACACTAATATATGTACACATAATTTGTAAATTTAGTAGAATCGCAAAAAACAACATATAGTCAGATTATAGCATATCAATTATCAACATGTTCATAAGGATAATTTGCAAATGGCCAACAAAAATGAAGTGGACGAAGTGACTACTATTCAAATGTTATAAACTATAGTTCCCCACCATTGCTGCCGCTTTGATGTGATGGTAAGGGTTTCCTATTGTGATGAAACAATCGGGCTATACTGACTGGAACAACCATTCATTAAGGTCCTACCATGTGAGGCAGAACGGTTGAAAAGCAACAGTACCAAAAGCTGCAAACCTAAAGTCAGAGAGCAAAGTACTGTTGACTGCTCAGAGGTGTGACGACAGTAGGATGTTTTTCTCAGACAACCAGCATGGCAGTGATGATATCATCCCACAAAGAAAGGGTGGGGTTAGAAAAGATCGGCCTTAAAAGTGCACACCTTACTTTACTCCATGGACTCCCATCTTTGACGGTAAGGCCTTGACAAGTATGGAGTTAAAACACACCATAAAAAACTCCAGTAAAACTGTGACTAGCCTCAAACAGTTGTCTCTTGGGCACTGCAGTCACACTCAGGTTGATGAGACCACCTATAATCCAGCTTCGTTGTTAGGTACTTCGGAAAAACTCCTCTACGGTGTGGGCAACTTTGAAGTGATAACCGTCCTTTTACCTCTAACACGACTCTGCTTCGTCCACCTCATTTTTGTCAATTATTTGCAATTACCTTTATGAACATGTTGATACTTGTACCATAATCTGACTCATTACCACGTGTTTTAGTGTTGATTTTATTATTATTGCAAATTATATGTAGGTATATTACTGGAGAGCCTTGATGAAAAACTAGCTGAAATTCCTACGCTCGATTATTGTTTTCACTGTTTTAATTAGATTCTTCACATTAAATAGAAGCATCTTGCTGTTTGTGAGTTGCATATTAGTTCATTGATTAGAAGCACCTATTTTGTAAAACGCTTCTTCATACATGTACGACACATAGATTTTAAGGATTACCACTGAGTTTCCAAAGGGGGGTCACGTCAATTTAGAAAACCTTGAAAGGAATCCTGCATCTCATTTCAACCACTTTATAGATTAGTTATCTTGTTTCAGAACCTGGGAAAATGGAAGTATTCAGTTGAGGTATTCACTGACGGGTCTGAGAGCTATCTGGTTACTTTGGGCTCCGGCTAACGATCGAGTGACTACGAAAGCTGATGTCTTAAAACTTATATTAGTTAACTGGTAATTCCAGACCACTATTGCAATAGCTCTCTTGAATTACACAGTCAGCACTCGGTGTTTTCATTCGCTTTAGGTTAATTATAGCCTTTAAGCCTTATCAACAGCTGAAGGTACTGTCCGCTGATGCCCATGAGCAACTGATAAGCAGCTTTTCTATTTATGTATTCCATTAAATGGTTCGAGGCACCCGTAACTGCTGCAGCAGCCATGGCAGATGTTACCGAAGTTACATCTGTACATCTGTATCAGTACTGCGGAGATGTATGCTCGGAGATATTAATGAGAACACCAATGTCTATGGGAGGCTTTGGTAAGATAGTCGAGATTGATGAGATGGTTCTTAGAAAGCGGAAATATAATCGGGGACGCGACATACATACAGTGTGGGTAGGTGGTTTTTACATTAAAACCTGCATTAGATATTTGGCATTTGGGATCGACAGCTGGGAACGGACACTTCGAGAGGGTTTCTGACCGGAAGAAATCTACCCTAATTCCAATTATTTGGAAGTATTTTGAACAAGGGATAACAATTTACACTGGTGATTTTAAGTCATACAAGTGTTTATCAAGACTTGGATACAATCATCATGTCGTCGTTCACAGCCGACACTTTGTGGATCCCCCAACAGGAATTCATACGAAGAACATAGAATCCATGTGGTCCAGATTGAAAAATTATCTTCACAAATATAAAGGGACCCGTGAAAAAATGTTATATAACCACATGAACGAGTATTTACATAAAAGTTACTTTGATTTTAAATGTTTACAACCCTTAGGTAACCTTGAAACATTTATTAATCATGTAAAATTATTGTACAAATTTGATTAGTACTTTATTTTCAACGATTTTTTTAATAATAATAATAATAGCATTTCATCCTAAGTCGATCTTTTATTGGTCAATTTTCGCATAGCCAATGTCATGGTCGTCCCTGTTCTACGGTCCTGCCCTTTAGAGAAAGGTGTTGACATCTAATCTTTCCCAAGATTATCCTGACAATTATTAACAAACTCTACCTTATTTTCCACAAAGGACTTGGGTTCATGTTACTTTAACTTCAGTAAAACACCTACTTTGTGCTTGAAAAGATCATCCTATTGCATGTGTTTTACGATAATTCCCGGGGATATAGTCATAACCAACATTAAGGCCTCGCACAAATCTACATAGCCCCAAGTGGCCACCACTGATTAGACTATATGCAGTATTTCGAAGAAACTCATGATAAAATATTCTCGCTTGACATCTCTTTCTCCAGACGCTATGTTTCATAGTCATAGAGTAGTACATAGCGGACTGCTGAGCAATATATCTGCCTTTCTGCTGCCAAACGGATACCTCATCTAAGTTCAGGTTGCCTAAAAACGAAATTCCCCGAGTGTACTGAGACTTCCTCAGAAGCTCTCAAATTCCACTGCTTTTTTTTTAACTTTCGAAGAGTTATCGCAGATAGTGTTGGATTTACAGATGTTTGTACATCATACAAAGACACTTCAGGATTGTCTTCATCATTACTAAGAAGGCCATATGTTTTAGAAAGCGACAGAGAGATTTGACAAGATTAGTTTAAGTGCTACCAGAGGTGTGTTTGTCACCTAGCAGTTGCCGATGCAGCAGGGAGGCATTTGTCCTTGAGCAGGTTTGAAGAAACACGGTTAGTGTTACGCACATGTAGTAAATATGACAGGCAACATTCCTCATGGTAAAAAAGCAGGGTCGAAAGGACACTTCAACGTTCCACAACTACTGAACTAGAAAGGTTGTGACAGATCAAAGAACTCAGCTATTTATTTAAGACGCCTGCTAATAATATGTTGCTTGTTCTGGTCATAACGAGTAACCGAATCACTGACTTTAGCACTAAATCAATATTTTTCACTGCTTATTGACAGTATACTGTCACTTATAAGCGAAGTGACGGGTTTGAAAAGCAATACCGAACTGAATACTTAGAATGACAGGACTAAAAACAATTGTATTTTACTTACGTAAAAACTCTAGTCCTTCATAAACAATATTGGTACCTGACAAGTCAATAGTTTCAAGCAAGAAGCCTTCGATGTAGCTACTTGGTAGGACAGGTGAGATTCCCGCGTAAGACTGTATCCACTTGGAGCTACCAGCAAGCTGAACGCGACCACCCAAACGACATACCATACGAGCAACAGAAATATCCAGTCCTAACTCCTCGATATCTTTAACAAGAATTCTGGAAATAACAAACGGAAGAGTTACAGTTGCTTTTGTCTGTTCCAATCTCTCATTCGTGATATGACGAACTCCTTTAATGTGTCTGTGTCAAGAGTTTTCCTGCTCCACATCTTCCCCAGTTCTGTAACAATTTTATTGCGAAAATAAACTAGCGATCCTCCCACCAAAGCAGTATAAATTTTTCGAGGTTTTTGGTTGCGGACAACCCGTATATACTAAGTTACTAAAATTCGATTGCTGATGGTAACGTACTTTGGACTCGCTGTAAACCGATTGCATGAATTCACGTTGCTCGTTAGCATTCTCACTAGAAACACAGCAATGTGGCTGTTTCTTCAGTATGACTGAAGATCGGGACAGTCGACCTATTGTAACGTTAAGGAGCATATTTGCGGTAGTTTCATCATTCAATCGTTCAATCTACATCACCTCATGAAAATGTGTTTAATTGAACTATAAAAATAGTTTCAAATAGTTGTGAAAGCTTCCTCTTCATGGGCTCCAATTTCTAGTATCAACTGACCACCGATTCCACCAGGTACAGGCCTAGTCAAATAGACATAAATAGATAAAGTATGGTAGTATTAGCGGGTTAACAATCGGATTGAATCTGACTCCCAAAGAATAAATTGAACTTTTTGAAAGGTTTCGGTAAAATACACATCAGCTGCTTTAACTAGTTGAAAATTCCGGCATTTGACTGTTTTTAGTGAGAGGAAGTTGTGCCTATTAGGTGCATCAGGAATATGAATAAGCTACGTTTGTCGTATAACCAGAGCAGCTTCAAACGATTAAACCCATACGTACGAATAGGACTAAATTAGAAGGCAGTGAGGGATGGAGGAGAATTAATATTCGACTACGAGTAGAGCTCCAATGAGATAGAAACGTCTAGGCTGGCTAACTAGAGGGAGAGGTGCTTCCCACATAATGTCGTGTCGTGATCTGGTGGTGATGCTTGACCGAAAGCTTTCAACTAACCGTGTCAGCTAAAACGAACATGGTCGGCATGAATGATGACAGACTATGAAACTATTTATTTAGGGGGTTATTTACCGCTACATCCATTATCTGGTCTACTGTATTGAGCCTCTACTTTATGGGTTTTCTCTCTAAAATGTATGTTCTTTCCAGAGTAAGAGGGAAAACACTATGTTTCCGTACTCTAAGTGTGGACGGATAAAACTATCAAAAATAACGTGAAAGATAATACAATTAAACTGGTGATCCGGAATCGAAGGTGCGAGGTTAGCTCAAAAGGTGTTTCTGCCACCTCTGGCAGTCGATTTGATGTTGTAAGGAACCAATATACCTAAATTCTTTTTCACTCGTGATTTACCTGTAGACAGGTTATTCAGTGTATTTGATCTGTTTTGTGACCCAGATGAGGAACCTTGCATTTTGTCAAGTTGAATTTGGTCCATACCGTCTGCACAATTTTGAAGTGAAGCCAGATCGTCTGTCAGTACCAGCTTATCCCTATGCCTACTCCCTCCTTATGGTCTAACTTCGTTGGCAAACAGTAGTTATTTGGAGGATACTGTTAATGCAAATCATTTATATATGTTAGAAAGAGGAGTGATCTTAAGACTGAACCTTTGGAATCACCACTGTGACACCCAACAGTCTGAAAAAATGATTACTTTACCTCGCTTTTGAATCTCTGTTTATCGGGTTAAGACCCAAGTTAGTCCAGTAGCGGTAGTTTAACGCCTATCTGAACTGGTCTGTGGATGAAACAAAAATAACTAACTAAATCGAAAGCTTTGAGAAATTACGATATGCTACATCAATTACAATCCTTTGTTTGAGGATGAGAGTTCAGCTGTCCACAGTAGAAATCAGGTGTGTGATGCGACCCTTGTCTTTCCTATAACTATACTGTTAGGGTGAGAAGAAACTGGTAAGCTCGGGTGGTTACTTAAGCATCCATATATTAGGGATTCCATAATTTTAGGCTGCATTGAAAGAGAAACCTACGGTAGCTAGTTAGCAAGGTCATTGCCTCGGCCTTCTTTGAATATTATTATGAACCAGCTCCTTTCTTGTCCGGAACCAATCTTTGACTCAAACTGTGGGGGCAGATAACTGGGATGTTTTAAAAATTCGACCACATCGCCTAGGAAGCACGACTGAAATTCTGTCTGGGCCAGAGAAAATTCGTTTGTTTAGCTGTTAGCTCTCAAAAAAGCTGTCAGGCAAGACTTTATGTTAGTACGACTGAATGCTATTTAGTCAAGCCGAATTCCGCTATAAACTCCCAAATATATCCGCCGCAGCAAATCATTAACCGAATTGAAAACACTGCATTCGGACGCTTTATTGTCGGCTCAGTCATGATAGTTTACCTCAGCCAGTTTATCATTTTCTAGAGGACGTTCGTGTTTCTGTGTCATAAATTGTTTGGAACTGTTGGCTGCTGTTGAGGTGGTTTCTTGTCATTGGCATTCGATTCTGGTTCTGATGTTCAACAAGATATGTATTAAAAAGGACATAAAAGCCAAACACTGAGTTCCATATGTGCCTTAGGTATATGCTACAGCAAGAGCCTTAAGTTTACTGAGCATGTATCGTCAATCATATCTAAGCCAAGACAACGAATTGGCTTAATTCGTCGAAACCTTTACACCATAGAAGGTAAGCTTGCAATATACAGGATGTATGTCCAACACTGAATTACTACTCGCATATCTTTTCTAGTATGAATTGCATAAATACCATACGAATTGAAAATCTCCAGAGAACTTCCATCCGATGATTACTGGAGTATAACTGTAACATAACTTATATGAAAAGATGTTGGTTGCTTTCTCCACACCCCCCCCCAGTGGAGACGCCTCCTGAAAACCAACCCTACATTTTTTCAAAAGTAGTTCACACCCTCACTTTCTCAACCCTTTCTTCCTTCTGTAAGACAGCACCCCAATATAACTTAAGGAGTCTAGCTCAATCACTGTATACCAAAAATAGTCTAGAAGAATACAATAAATATACGAAATGATCAAAAATGTTACTATGAATAATGCTGCTGTAACTGCAAAACGAACGATTGCCCAATCATTCTAGAACCAGTGGCTGCTAACAAAGGAACTCAGTTCAAAGAAACAATATCTAGTTGCACTGAAGTTCAACCTCATTGACAACGTTTTTAGCGAGGACCCAGGCATTAGGTCTAGAAGGAACTAGTTGTTTATTGTGTGAGGGTGGACATTGACTAGAAGAGTGCAAAATATTTGGATTTAAGCCTCCAATATAAATCTAGTTTTTCTTAGAATGTGGGATTGTTTTAATTGTTTAAAGGCTGGACACCCTGAGCAAAATCGTATTGGGAGAATTCCTCAAAAATCGAACATCGTCAGTCACTGCACCCACTATTGCAACAGCTTTCTCAGATTAAATAAACTGCATTAACATGAATTCAGAAACAAAGAATACTTGTAAGAGTTTACGGTCCTTTAATTTCAGAAGACATTTATGCGCTGTTGGGCAGTAGTACAGATATAAATTTAATTGGTGTAAACTTGGCTATTCAAAGCCCAATCAAGAGTAAGAACGACAGTTTAGTAAAAAATACTGTAAAATTATCGGAAATCTGACCTTCTGAGTAGATGTTTTCCGTAGTAGAATCCTAGATTGATGAAACTAGGATTAACGTCTCATCTGCCTAAACAAGACCTAAACTGAAGTTCGGAGAAGCATTACTACCTGATGACAACTTTCTCAGTACCACATCTTATTTGTCTGATTTGTCTATTCCCAAGTTCCTTGAAATAGAGCATATTATTATATTGGAAAATTTCATACAGAATTCACTCTAGGTTGCAGACGTCGTCATACTGATACGGAAGAATTACCTCTTACACGAAAAAAAATGTTTACAGAAATGCATGGATACCAGTAACACTTACAACATACAAGATACATGTATAGGGAGATCACACAGGAATATGTAACTGTCTACTAACCGGAAGTTAATTTATAGTCTTGTGGGGTTCGGGGACGCGTGAGTAGAGAACATTTGCTCGTGAATGCAATCGATTGAAGTAAGGTATGTTATAAGCGTGGAAAGGTTAGATTAATAGGTAGTATCACAGAGACCACTGACCAATCAGAAGGCAAGTCACGGGGAACTTTCTGTAGTCACAAGTTGAAAATATAGAACTCGTTCTCGAGTCACATTTCTCACTAGTGAGATTCACTCTGTGGGCTGTTTTGCTCCTTTATTTCAGCTTCAGTGACTCCTGAAAATAGTGTACAAAATATAGTGAGCTTGCCAAAAAATGAGAGCAGAAAGCTCAAACAACAACTGAATGTATCAGTATCAACTCCTATTCCGGAGGCGTCGGCCACTACGTTCGCTAGGGTTCTGTGGGCGAATCTGTCCAGTCACTACATACAACCGATGCCCTCCAGGAAACTCCACAAAATACCTCGAAGTGGTGACCGCTCCACTACCTAGCGCACTCATGATGAACTGTCTGCACAAAAAGCCATAAAATAACATGGCTGGTGTCCTGTATAGCGAAATATCATCTGATTTGCGGCGAAGACCCACCCCCTATAGTGTGGCACGTTCAAGCGCTTAAACATTTCAATGAATGCAGCCAACTCGACTGAGGAACTTCACACCGATTTATAATGTGCCTGTGAAAATCGTTGCGCCAGGGATGTACGAGACAAGAATTGGATGTCGAGAGAACGGTGTTCAACAAATTCCCCTAGGGTGTCACATCTTCCATTGGGAAAGATTCCAGCGTTAACCCTCTGGCATCGCTGTAAGTAATGGAATAGCACGCTGTGCTTGTCGAATATACGGAGAAATCGGAGACTTTCAGCAAATCTTCCATTTCCGTGGTGGCTGCTCAGAGCGCAATACCGAAAGGTAGCAGGCAACGAAACCGTGGTTTCTTTAGACTACAACCAATCAACATTGATACCAGATGCTGCTACTGCTGATAGCGGTTCCGTTTGTGATCACGGACTTATGGGCACAACACAGGCATGTCTCATTCTTTAAGCTTTAATACACCACAACCGATAATATTGAAAGTTAGACATTCCCTGAAATAAAATTCACTTAGTATGCAACCCAGAAGTTGATACGACTTAGATGTCTGCATAGTAACTTGTTCTATAAAAGGCAGATTATAAGAGTACCTTAGTTTTAAGTCAACTACTGACTGAAGCCTAGATAGCTTATTACCGTTCATGGAGATACCAAAATTGAGGCGCTTATCTGAAAAATATATCCAGCCACACTTATAAGCATTATGACCTAGCTTCCGTTTCAAGCACCATACTGCGACCTTGTTGAGTTCAGCAGTGACAACACTAAATGTGTGTGCAACTTCGTGAGGAGGGATGAGTACACCATTTTAAGGTCCTCCGCTAATATAGAAAGGGTCTACCCATGCTGAAGCATTTGCATATATCGTTTATGTAAGTTATAGAGAGCAATGAGCCTGAGACACTTCCTTGTATAACGCCTTTGTAACCAGTTCGACCTTCGAAAGGGTGGAATTAACTTTAGCTACTTGGTGTCTATTACTGGGGAAAGAGTTTAGCCATGCAAGTAGTGGACCCCTAATCCCACAAGAGGAGAGTCTGCCTATAAGAAGCTTGTGGTTAACCATATCAAAAGCTTTAGAAACGTCTAAGTACAATACTAATATTAAAACTTAAAAAGTCCAGAGTGACAAGTCATACGAGACCTTGTTTTGAGAAAACTATTTTGGGAATTGAAGTTAGGCTTTTTGAAGAATAAATAATCAGATAATTCGTCACATGCTGTTTTTTTATATTATTCTAGAGGTAACTGGGGCGATATTTATGGACCTATAGTTATGCAAGTTTGTCCTGTCGCTTGGTTTAAATCGAGGGAATATGTTACATACTGAACCAATACACATCACTTCCGGATAACCTCCATACGGTCTTATATGGTCGTGGGTACTAAACGTTACTTGATTTATTTCATATCTTACATCATCATAGTCTCAGTATATACTATCCAACGCCTCGTAAGTGGTTGAACACGCCGTCCGGAGTACCATATTAAAACCGTAAGCTTATATACAAACAACCCACTTTCAGCTACTTTACGTTGCAAATTTTGTAGTTATTGAAGGTGATAGTTCTATTGGAATTCTCATCGGCATACTTTATAATTGCAGCAGGGTCTGAGTGGACATAAATCGTTGGGAGCCTACACTTTTTAATTGGTTCTTACTATGGTTTCTATACCATGGATCGTTTGTCAAATTTTTTGTCGTCACACAAGTATGCAGAATATTGCATGCTGTTATTACGAATCGGTTATACACATATCAAATCGGAAACATAGTTCTACAACCACCAAACTCGTATCTACATAATTTTGATTACTAATAATGGTGATTAACCCCTTTGCCATTTGACCACGTCCTTTGCCCTGCATTTTATGGCCACAGCAGCAAACATATACTGAATAATCGCATCGCAATCCAGGTTTATTTTTAGTTAATACGCTTTTGCCCATGACACAGTGACATGAGATTTTTAAATAATTTTCTGTAGTAGATAATGGCAAATAAAAGCACTTGGATTTGGTCTATTCCTCATGTGTCCCAAAACTCCTTTTCGGCGAATAATGGACTTGGTACTGCAGTGGCTGTTGAAGACGCCTGTAAATACAGCCGTAACGACGGCAGCTACATCTGTGTAGTAGTATCAGCCCTAATAAAAACATTAATATCTACTGGTGGTGTTGGTAAAGTTGTTAAGATTGACGAAATGATTAACAGGGAGCGCAAATACTGTCGAGGACGTAGCATTCACATATGTGGTTTTTATGCTTAAATTCACAGTATATGTTTGGCATTTGGAACCGATATCTCGGATAAGAACTTTAAAATGATTCTTGATCGCAAGAAGTCTACCTTAATCCTAATTATTAAGAAATATATAGGAGCAGGAATAGCAGTCTTTACCTATGATTTGAAGTTATACAACTTCTTATTGAGACTAGGAAAAAATACCATTATATCGTTGCTCACGGTCAACACTTTGTGGATGTCACAACAGGAATTCAAACAAACGACAAAGAAGCTATGTGATCTAGGCAGAAAAACTATCTTCATAAATACGAAGGAACTCGTGGAGAAACGCCTTTTAGCCATATGGATGAGTATTTATACAAAATTTACTTGAATTTTAAGTACTCAAAACTCTTAAATAGCCCTGAAACACTCATTATTCATGTAAATCTACTAAATACATTTGAGTAGTACCCCATTTTTAGAGGGTTTTTTCTAACGATAATACCGTTCTGTCGTAAACCGCTTTCTTGTTGGTCAACTTTTACTTATCTAGTGATCAGATCAAAGAAACAATTATTCAAACTCGTGCCTGTTATCTAGTCCTGCCAAACATGCCTCAAAATGGCTCTCAATAAGTCAGAACTAGTAGGGTCCGTCATTAGCGCATGCTTCTCTTTGGTTGCCAAGATGACTAGGCGTGGATCAAGTGGCAGTTAGATATAGCCTCCGCCATGATAAAGCACTTAGCTCTACCGTTTTGAATTCATCTATGTTTGTGCAACATCTCCGTTACTTACCGGGATCTTGCCTGTCTGATTCTAATGTTTGAGTTGATGTTTGGCATTTGGAACCGATATCTCGGATAAGAACTTTAAAATGATTCTTGATCGCAAGAAGTCTACCTTAATCCTAATTATTAAGAAATATATAGGAGCAGGAATAGCAGTCTTTACCTATGATTTGAAGTTATACAACTTCTTATTGAGACTAGGAAAAAATACCATTATATCGTTGCTCACGGTCAACACTTTGTGGATGTCACAACAGGAATTCAAACAAACGACAAAGAAGCTATGTGATCTAGGCAGAAAAACTATCTTCATAAATACGAAGGAACTCGTGGAGAAACGCCTTTTAGCCATATGGATGAGTATTTATACAAAATTTACTTGAATTTTAAGTACTCAAAACTCTTAAATAGCCCTGAAACACTCATTATTCATGTAAATCTACTAAATACATTTGAGTAGTACCCCATTTTTAGAGGGTTTTTTCTAACGATAATACCGTTCTGTCGTAAACCGCTTTCTTGTTGGTCAACTTTTACTTATCTAGTGATCAGATCAAAGAAACAATTATTCAAACTCGTGCCTGTTATCTAGTCCTGCCAAACATGCCTCAAAATGGCTCTCAATAAGTCAGAACTAGTAGGGTCCGTCATTAGCGCATGCTTCTCTTTGGTTGCCAAGATGACTAGGCGTGGATCAAGTGGCAGTTAGATATAGCCTCCGCCATGATAAAGCACTTAGCTCTACCGTTTTGAATTCATCTATGTTTGTGCAACATCTCCGTTACTTACCGGGATCTTGCCTGTCTGATTCTAATGTTTGAGTTGATGTTTGGCATGGTGGGGGGGGGAGGTAAAAAACAATGAGTAGTTCTTTCCCAGACTTCTTTATGTTGATTGGGGACTTGATCCACATCAGCGAATCTTTCGGACTGACAGAAATATACCTTTAAGAATTCACAAATTACTTGAGCTTGGAAATGCCAATGAATATCCCTCTTCGATAGTAAACAGGATTAGTATTTCGTGACGTCAAGAACTATTAATTTTGAGATTTATGCCCGAGTGCTATAACCTTTCGGAGTGGATAGTACTTGACAAGCCTGATAGGCTAATTTATATGATGCTAGTGATACCTGGGTCTTCCTCCTGTAGCGTTCATTCTTTTTAGAGCCATTATCACCTTTAGCGACCAGAGACTTAGGGTTGTTTGTAATAAGTGTGGACGATATCCGATTAACTTGGAGGTCATTCTTGACAAAAGTAATAATAAGTTTGGGTGAATGATCATGATTTAAAAACCACACAAAGCTGGGACATGAAGTGGCGTCCAATGGAGTGACTATACAGTGATCATAGGGCCCTTCGGTATTTCTGTTCATTTATTTGAGTAATTTAGCTTTTGATATGTGTTCATATGTAGGAATGATTCTCAAGTTATCTAAGCTGATTTAGCTACTGAGATCTAAGTATTTTGTTTACGCACATCACAATGGCGGTTCGAGTAGCCGATTGTTCTCTAAGTTTGGTCTTACTGGTTCCAGGTCGGTTTGAGACCAGCCTCTAACCTTGTATCATGGACAAGTTACAGTCAAGAGAACTCTGAGTCATCATTCAATAGTATCTTGGTGGCAGTGTAGGACCACCGGATCAGTGAGTTCATCTGGCGCACGCATTGCACCCTGTTGATCGAGAACTTTTGCCCACACTCAGAGGATAGATTATGCGGATGGCATCTGTCACAGTCATTAGGAACAGCGCTAATACAAAGTTAACAGTAAACAGAATAATAGACATTATGATGCTATCATGGGTAAAAATGTTACTTTAAATAACTCGAAGACTTGGCACCAAGATAGATAATGCACTTGACTTCAGAAAATTCTAAAAGGTTACATCAAACTAGTTTGCAGATGTACCAAGGGATATAAGGTACAAACTGACTCAGAAAAAGACTATGGCATACTAGTGGGTGAAGTAAAAATGGATGCTAGAGTCATTACTCTAAAAATATATTGACTGAAAAAAATTTCAGTCAAAGCAAAATGTCATTCTCGAAACCAGTATAGTTTATAAAACTATAGATTTTGCTAAACGAGGAAAAATATCAGGCCTTTGTGGATGGTGCATCCGAAGATGCCCTTACCAATTTCTGTTAACTTACTGTAAGTTACAAGATAATCTAACAATAGCTTATATTATACTGGAAGTCGATTTCCAGTATAGATATGTTTAATCTCTATGTTCTATTTAGGACTGATTATTTACGATGATATTCCACAATGGTTCGCATACTACGATTAAATAGTTCATGTCTGGAGTTTTGTTACATGGATTGAGTCTCGAATTACTGGAATTCCGTACATGGTTACGTTCAAGAAGATAATGGTTCCTCACAGTACTACCGCTTGAGCAGATTAACAATGATTATTGACCTCCTGTATCTATCCAATCAGACTGGACAGTTACTTGGAGCGGAATCAATACTAGTATTTTGAATAAATAAGGTCTCTTAGCAGAAATACACGAAACCTCAAAGTTCAATCTTACGTTTAGAGGATTCACAAACAAAGCTGAACTCTATAAGGGACTGAATTTCGGTACACGATGATTTGTTTTTATGCATCAAATGTACTGACGACCGCGCGTGTTGCCTTCTCACTTGTCGCAGTCGTGTTGTCGGCTGTACTTGACGCGTGTGTATTCCATACGTATTATGTCTGCATTTGAGGATGAGGAATTTGCAACCGGCGAATCCGGGGCTTCAAAAACAGAACCGAAACAGTGCAGCTCATTAAGGAAAGGTGGATACGTTCTAATGAAAGACCGTCCTTGCAAAATCGTGGAGATGTCTACATCGAAGACCGGGAAACATGGCTCCGCAAAAGTGCACTTGGTAGGGATAGATATGTTCACTGGCAAAAAATATGAGGAAATATGCTCTTCATCACACACGATGAATGTACCTATCATATCACGCAAAGAATATCAGTTAATGGATATTAAGGATGGATTCTTGACACTAATGGGTGATGACTTTTGTGTACTCGAAGATACTCCTATTCTTGATAATGATGTTGGTAGAGAAATACAGGAGAAGTGGAATTCAAAGGGAGATATGGACAATGTGATCGTAAGTTTGATTACTAAGCACTATTAATCCCTTGTAGGTCACTTTAGTTACTGCTATGGGCGAACAACAAGCGTATGCAGTCCGTACTTCTTCAGAAAAGTAGATAAAATCTCACAAATAAAATTTTTTCACGAAGTTAAGCAAATTTTTATTTACGAAAAGGTATTATTTTTCTCTGGAATTTGTAGTACAGTTCGATATTGTATTCAGTAGGGATTCATACTCTGTTTGATGCTCACGTCATACGTAGCGCCGATATATTCATCCCATGCTTTCCTGCACTTGGAGATAATCCACGTATGCTCCTCATGGTCTAGTGCATTCTTGATGTTATATTGTACTTACCTGCATTCCGAAGGAAACGCCCATTGTAGTCTATTACTACTTTTGTTAACGGGTTGTAAAACCCATCTCCAGTGTCATAGCACCCGTCTGGTATTCGCCTTGCTGGTTCCTTATCTACTATTTGCGATCTACCTGTAGAATAAAAACATGGTACTTAAAATGTTTGAGTTCCCAGTATATATATATATATATATATATATATATATATATATATATATATATATATATATATATATATATATATAATGAAATCATTATATCATGTAGCCTAATTCACTACCCCTAACATCAGTGACCAAATAATTTAGGTTCTCGAGGACATTGATGTGTGCATTAGAACGCAGTGAGAGATAAGTTACACAAAATGGAGTGAAATAAATGAATACCAAGCATTAGGGCACATTAAATTGTAGTCTGTTTTACGTGAAGTGACCAACCACCCGCTGTTTTTTATTCTAGAAGGAATATTGTTCAGATGCTTAGACCGAAGAGGTCCAATCGACTTCTAGATGTACTGTCTCTGGATTAAGTCCTTCAGCTGTCGAGTTGTCATACCCTTCCCAAAGTCTAGCCGAGAAACTGCGGGTTAATAGGCAGCTACTTCCTTAATGTAGCCATGGTATATCGTAAATTAGAGCAGAGTAGTTTTAGTTAAGTACATTTAACTTCAGTTCGTCAGGGTTTACGATTCATTGGAATGCTCAAGAATCTCCATATCTAAAGTTTTGTGAGAGAATATCCCAAACAATCTCTAGGTGAATGTTGTAATCAGCCGATTAAAAGTTACTCAGTAGCCGTGATTAATGCTCTATGAATAGTTATAGTGGGACTTGGAAGTAAATTACCAAATATTAGTGACAAGTCCAACATGTGTATTCAGTATATTGTTGTGTAAGTCCATGACCATGCAGCAGTTTTGGAGCACTAAATCGAATATCGGAGCCCTGCTTCACCTACATCGATTGGTAATTGAGTCGCGTCAGTGAACTTTGTATGGCTGAAAAATGAATGCTCAGATCTTTAAGGTGAGAACGTAAAGACGGCACATTTTCCCGATATGATTCGTATCCTCTACAAAGGCGACTGTAGTATCTGGTGGGAACTAGCAAAGCCACAAGAGAGCTTGTCTCTAGACGCTTGAATCTCCAGGGATCATTCCGGCAAGCCCCAAACAGTAGGGACCGGGGGTAAACCGGGTGGCTAGCAGGAGTGCTTTGCCTGATAACAAAACCAAAGGGGTGGAGACGGGACAGGTGGTAGATGGGTATCCATCTGATTTGTCAGGAGGACTTGGTCTCAGCCCAATTTAGTGGGTCTGTCTTGGAAAACAGAAGTGTAACCCATATGAATGGAATAGCTAGCGGAGTGCTCACAGTGTCGTACTAAATGGTCGGTTGCACAACTTACTAGCTACTGATAAGTTAAATGTAAGTCTAGCTTCATGATTGTCTAGTAGCTTGGTGTGGTTGGGGTCCGTCTCATCTAACTAGTCGTCAGCTGTCTCTGTCATCTGATATCCAACCAGAGTTCGGTATTCAGGAAATCAGGTTACTTTCAGGCTAATCTGTTGATACTAAGGTCGGATATTTGCATTCAGTTAGGTCTTGCATAATGCACGCGTGTAGTATTCTGTAGTTTGAAAAGTTATTAAGTTCATGGCATTAGTCCATGAAGTCACTGAATGCTGATTTGAGTCGTGTCGGTAGCTGCAGATTACCTGGATGGCGTCATCGCGATTACCGTGACCAGTGGCTAGAAACACTGAGTGACATAGCTAAGAATCGGTCACAATCGCTCAGATGCATTCACTCATTGTCCTCCCTTAAATCATGAGCTTTAAATTTCTCCATAACTTTCTACGCTTTCTGAACCATATTCTACATGTTCGCATTCCTTCTTACTATTATCATTTTATTTAATTGAAGTAACTTCTACTAACGGTGGTGGTGTTAATCTTGCAGTGCCACAGAGGTATGGCAACTTGAACTGATGCACACATGTGCTTGGTTCTATGTTGATTATACATACATACAGTTATTAAGTTACAAGATACAATTTAGTCGTAATTGTGTGGCGTACTAATGAAGTACAGCAATATACTGAGAGTTAATCGCATGGACAACTTCTGTTAGGTCACAGCTTATGGCGAATCGTCATAATTCATGTTGAAAGGTGTCGGTCGTTTTTCTGACGATATGTAATCTCAGCATATACCTAAATGGTTGGCTTACGGAATAGAGAGCTCAGCTTCCCACTTGTTGCAGGTTCAGGTTTCACCGTACTTCGGTTTGAATAGGAGGGGTGTACCGCTATTCCTCACTCAATTAGTGTGACTGAAAACTGTATACATAAGTTTGTACTTGGTACATGAGTCAGTAAATGAACATAGTTTGCATGTGTGTCGTTTCACTTGATCATTTTCCTGTATAGACGGCCGACAGTCCTGGATAACTAAGATAAAATTACTGCTTTTTAAAATGAATTCATTAAACAGTCGTAAAATGTACTTTATGTTTGGTAAGTGTCATTATCTAATCGTACTAACAATAAGGATAGAAGTAGCTAGGTTCGTTAACCACTTGCTTAACCCTATCTGTAGCAAATAGTTGAGATTTTAAATAAGTAGTGGTATTTTTACACAAAGTACTGGATAAGAGGTAAGAATTGGCATTTAGGTTTGTGAGGTTACATCTGTTGGTAGATTAAAAAACGCAGATGGTACAAGCCCACTTTCCATCCAGTCATGTATGGTCAAAGTAGGACTTGACACAGACGTTTATCGCCTCAAGCTGCAACACCGATGTAGGAATCTAACAAGAGCAACAAAGTAAAGTACTGATATCCGTTGTAGTTGGAAACTATATGTAAGATATGTGGTTCGGATGAAACAAATGAGAAACATGGTGATGTTATCATCTGGATTTATGGGAAGGATTTATCTACTTTAGATCAACTAGAGTGAGTTTCGAACAGAATATCGGCATCTACGGACGTAGCTCATAACGACACTCACTAGCTATAAATGGTTTCTTTATTTGGAGCTCGTAAGTTTTATCAATTACATATACCAGCTGGGACGGTACATATTAGAACAAGATCCTGTCTCTTACTGACCACAAGAAGACTTCATAATCTGCCTAGATTTTAACTTGTATTAATTTTCCCAGTCTCATGCAAAGTCATACAGTCTTTATAAGAGCATAAAAATAGAGCACTGAACGTTAGGTAGAAAGAAGTATCTTCAAAATGTAAGGCGCATACACTGGTATCCTCAAGTCAAAAATTGGGAATGTAAGATTTGTCTGAACAGCGACAATCGATCACTGAGTAAATTTGTAGTATGAATAGCATGAATCTTATTTGTTCGGAAGATGGTACACGTTTCAGTGTATTAAAGGACTTGTTTCGTCAGTAAATATTTTGGTGGCGTTGAGCTATTCAAGAGGAAAAGACGTTCTAAATTTGTATTCAGTGTAATACTCTTATGTCTTAGAGGATCGAATACTTTACAAACACTTTACCTCTTCGTTAATAAAAAACAATCAGATATACCAAGTAAATTCATCTGAGGTTTCTAAATTAGATCTTTTACTTATACGTTGGTAATGTCGAAGGTACGTTTGTTTTAGGTTTACGGAGCCGATAATACATAAAACTTTGTAAACTAGTATGATGTTTGTCCCAGTATAAATCACAATATTTGTTAGTAAATCATTTCAAGGATACATCAAGTCATTATCTATGACTATGAAGAATATTTTTTTACCTAGTAGCGTATTTTATCAGCTACTCAGTGAAGCCGTTCTTAAAGAATCTAGAACAACCCTTTATTACAACACAGTCGTAAGTTTAACACAATCCCAAGACAAAAAGTGCAAATAAAATGCACAAATAACCAATTTTGTTTGTATGAACATTTAGGTTAGCTAAAACACTGCCTGAATTAAAATGATGAAAATTCAAGCTAAAAAGCGCATTGAATCAATTGTTTGATACTGATTACTAAACAGGGATCACCTATAATCATTTAGTAAGAATAATGACAATATTTGAGTTCGAAAATACAAAATTCAAAGTAGCTGGATGTTATTTGCATCTGATTAACGGTGAATCCTGGGAGTGGTCCATTTTTAGGGAATATCTGTTGTAGAAACTACAGGTGGACTCGTTGTGTTCCTTAATTATATCATCACAAAATATGAGACTTCGGAAGGACTTCAATACATATTCGGTAAGGTAACAACGAATGGTCAAACTCCGCCGAGAAAATACATATCGATGGAGGCCATATTTTCTAGGTAGGTGCTCCACCGGACTTCAATCAAAAACAAATAATTTCCTTCAGTTCAATATTTATGGGAAATTTCACAGTCGTCATTATACGACATTATACTGGCTTGCAAACTCCCGTATACCTCTAGTGATATCTCACAATGTTCATTTTGGTTTAGTTTAAATACTAATTTTAGGAAAGGAAGTACTCTGAGATTTCAAGTACAACCGAGTAAGTTGGAGTACAGGCAATGTCACCCCTGTTCCTAAACATTTTATGTACCTGAGTTCCTATCTGGGAGTCGTCTGTGATCTTATTCAACTAAACACAGAAGTTTGCTAAGCGAAAATATTATCTATACAGCTGATAAGTATTTTATTAGTTAGAAACATTATAACTACTGATGATAACATTAGTTACATGGTTGTTGGTAATTTATGCCTAGAGCCTGGCAAAATCACTTGGCTAATACATCTTTAACGTAGCTAAATCAAAGAGTGTAAGGTTTTAGAGCGAGACAAGTATCAGTTAACTAATTTGTCAGGATATGGTATTGCACAAATGTATGATATAGTAATCCCCACTGTCTGAATAGGCCGGTGATTTTTCCATTTAAGTTTTATCAGTAGACTGTAAAAGCTACTTCATTCAGGTGACGAAATATAATGCCTCTAAATCATAGTTCTAAACAGGTTCAAACTGTCGAAATGTGTTGGTATTATCAATCACTTTATCGCTATATTCAGATAACCAGTTTTAAAAAATATGGATAATATATTTAGTGTAAAGCACAGGCAACACGATTTGTCTCTATTCAGCTAGGTGAATAATCACTCCAAGAACTTTACCTGTAGGCCTTAAACCAGAACATATTTCTGTATAGAATCTTCTGTCGAACTCATCAGCGTAGTGAGCCTCTTCTCTGTACTTAAGACCATCTAAAAATATTATCTCCCCCTATAAATATTAAAATATAAAGCAACCTAACATTTTTAGCATGTCCGTTCTCCCATACTGCGTGATATTTGCTTCCATTCAGGCAATGCAAGGTACCTTCTCCATGAAACATGCCGTCATACATTTTTCCTTCATAATATGCTCCTGTAGATAGTGTATACTTTCCATATCCTTCCAGCCTTGAGAAAATAGTTTTATATAGTTCAACTAACCTTTCATTGTGAGTCTCGCCTTCGTATCTGTCACCACAGTATTCCATCTTCCCACTTGAAAACGCGACAATACACTTGTTGTAGTGATCAGTTGTTTAATGGGTTATAACAAGCATGACATAACCTAGAACGTCGAGCAAATACTATCGAAAATGTTATAAATAAGGGGAAAGTAAGCATCTATTTCCTTTTTTGAGTTTTTTATTCTGTTCCAAATTTCGTAAATAATCAGCATAGCTCAGGATACGTCTGTCGGCTTCATAATTATTATAGAGAAGATACCGGAAAATAGAATCAGGAAGACTAGGATGGCCCTTCAATAAACACATAGGTTTCTAAAGAGTGCTCAATACAAGTTCGAAAACGATCTCTCGTGTGCTGCAAATTTTCTACTGGCAATGGAAATCAGTGGAAGTAATTTATTTGAACTTTCGTCAAGCCAAGATAAAGCCCGTTACAACAGGCCTCTACTGAAGCCAGAAAATTTGCAAATTTTTAGGAACATATTAAGGTGCATAGGAAACTTTTTGATTGACGGAAAACAGGAGGTAAGCATGAATCCTTAAGTCTCTTCTTGGAAACCAGTACGAAGTAAGGTGCCTCAACTCTCTGTACTAGGTTCCGTACTGTCTAATTAGTATATCAGTAGCATCCCACAGACTATCAAATCTTTACACAGCTTTATACAGATGGCACGATAATATGGCTTAAAGTAACTAGTGAGGTTGTCATACTGGGAAGTGAAGCCGACTTCGACTCCCTGGCAAGTTGGTTCAATTTAAGGTTAATACCTGCTAACATAGACAAATGTGTCACCATACACATCAACCACCAAAGTGCCCTAAACTATTACAAAGATGAATACCATCTACAGTCAGTTTCAGTGGTCAGTGGGCTCGTGGTCGCTGCAAGTTGTGACCTTCAGACAATGTGCCACTATTGTCTAATTGCAAACGATATACTTTAATAGTAGAATGAGCTCTAAGAAGAATTTTAACATAGCTAGATCTACGTATGTTTAATGTTGTTTACACAGGCCTAGTTGAGCCTAAGCTAGAAAAATGTGTGTAGTCAGCAAATCTTTATTTAAAGGAAAATTCTGATCTCTTAGCAAAGTACGGATGACTACGATCCTCCAACTGCTGGAGTTGCATGGCCTAACGCACAGCACGCGGTTCAAAAAGGCAGACCCCTACACTCATGTTTATGGGGGATTAAAGGGTGATTTAATTATAATGCACAAAATGCTAAAAAATAACTTCTGATTTGATCCCTCTTACCTTTTTTTCCAATTATATCCGAATATCTCATAGGACATTGGAGGTCAGTTAGAAGGAATGAACAAATAGGATCTTGGCAACACTCGGAATTTTTCACCGAGTAATCAACTCCTGGTATATACGACAGGAGAAAGTGGTGTCTGCGAGTTTGACTAACGCATTCAGAAATGAACAGACGCTCGCAGAAGCTTACTAAAAAAACTAACAGTCTCTCATACCTCTGTTTCTCAAACTACAAGCTTTGATCTGAAAAAATTTAGTACTACATAGGTTATAAAACTTTTGTTTGGAGGAGTCAGATTTTGGGCCTAGGTAGCGAGTAATGTCCAGTATGGGGAACAACTGCGACTAATCTTAACAATTCGAAATTCGATGTTTACGAAGGTCAACGTACCAGAAATCGTGCCATTGGATGCTGCAATAGAAACTTTCACTTTGTAATAGGTGTGGAACAAATCTCTTTACATGAAATAATTCTGGACCTAGGCTTCAGATACTCTACGGATCTTACATTAGCAGAACAAATAACACCTATTATCTCAAAAGCACGCAGACGTTTGGGTTGCATAATCCATAATTTCTACCAACATGAGTCTAGATTGGTACTATATAGAGTCTGTGCACGCCCGCTACTTGAATATTACCCACCTACTGGATCTTATCATCTCACGTAACTTCTCACTTAAGCCCACTCACCACAGTCTATGACAATATCACAGTAACATTTAGGTATTCGATTTTTATGAAGTTAATACCTAATAAAAAATAACGAAGTCTATTCATATGTAAAAATTTCCTATACTATACTATCATCCAGGAATTTTGTATTTTCCTATACTTTTCACGGTTAATCATATTGAAACCTCTCACAGAGATCCTCGGTGTTACTTGACATGTTAAAAGATATTAATAATGACTCTAAGTAACATAAATGACACCTTACTAAAACTAAAACAGCTATATAATATCAATCATCTATACTTTTTTTTGCTTTGCGGCTCGTCTTCCTTTTCATCGCTTTTTAACAAACGCTGTCACAATGCACTTAGTATAACGCTGGACATCTACCTCCAGCAGCAAAAAGTATATCTGAAGTCAAGATACAATACTAACATACTGCTACAAATCATATTCTGTACCATCTTTCAGCCGCTCAACAGTTACCGACAGGGGGCCATATTTTGCAGTATGCGCCACATACGACAATTTTCAAATAACTACTGTGATTACCATTTGAATTCTAAGTGCATGAGACTTATATACCATAGATTTACTTCTACTCGTATATATTATATGTATGTCCATATTATATACTTGGTTTTCTAAGTACTTCTACTTGTGATACGTTGCGCGACCTCCTCCGTGCCATCGGTGGGTTACTGCCTTACACCCGACACGGTTAAACTCCTCCGGTCACGTCTTCACACTCCAGGAATTTCCTCAAGGAGCTAGTCACTAGTGAGCTGATATTAGTTACAATTAGGGGGGTTAGTAGAGATAGTTAACTGTCAATTTTGATATGACGAATTGAACTGAATCAGACAACCATTGATCACCTAGAAGCACTGGACAGCTGTTTCGTCCTAGTATGAGACTCCTTAGCAGTGCACATCCACGATCCCATCGGGGATCGAACCCAGGATCCTCTGGCTGCGCAACGAGCACTTTACCATTGGACCACTGAGTCGGCTCCCAATTCAGCCAGTTTGTGATACGTTGCGCGACCTCCTCCGTGCCATCGGTGGGTTACTGCCTTACACCCGACACGGTTAAACTCCTCCGGTCACGTCTTCACACTCCAGGAATTTCCTCAAGGAGCTAGTCACTAGTGAGCTGATATTAGTTACAATTAGGGGGGTTAGTAGAGATAGTTAACTGTCAATTTTTATATCACTATGGTTACTCCTGCAAACTGGCATGAAATATGTGCAGTCTCAGAATATATTTATTTATTTATGTATTCCCGATACACACTATGTTAACGACGGTTTACCTACTTATCTGTTTGTTTTCCGACACCAGAAGCAAGGCACTTTTATAGGCTAGATCAAGTCATTTTCGTGCAAACTGCAATACACAGTTCAAATAGTGAGCTTAAAAATTACCGTGGAAAGAAGTGTGTGCCTTTTTTTGGAAGAAATCCGTAATACGGGATATGGATCTAAACAATTGACTACAAATTAGGGGGGTTAGTAGAGATAGTTAACTGTCAATTTTTATATCACTATGGTTACTCCTGCAAACTGGCATGAAATATGTGCAGTCTCAGAATATATTTATTTATTTATGTATTCCCGATACACACTATGTTAACGACGGTTTACCTACTTATCTGTTTGTTTTCCGACACCAGAAGCAAGGCACTTTTATAGGCTAGATCAAGTCATTTTCGTGCAAACTGCAATACACAGTTCAAATAGTGAGCTTAAAAATTACCGTGGAAAGAAGTGTGTGCCTTTTTTTGGAAGAAATCCGTAATACGGGATATGGATCTAAACAATTGACTACAAATTAGGGGGGTTTGTAGAGATAATTAACTGTCAATTTTGATATGACGAATTGAACTGAATCAGACAACCATTGATCACCTAGAAGCACTGGACAGCTGTTTCGTCCTAGTATGAGACTCCTTAGCAGTGCACATCCACGATCCCATCGGGGATCGAACCCAGGATCCTCTGGCTGCGCAACGAGCACTTTACCATTGGACCACTGAGTCGGCTCCCAATTCAGCCAGTTTGTGATACGTTGCGCGACCTCCTCCGTGCCATCGGTGGGTTACTGCCTTACACCCGACACGGTTAAACTCCTCCGGTCACGTCTTCACACTCCAGGAATTTCCTCAAGGAGCTAGTCACTAGTGAGCTGATATTAGTTACAATTAGGGGGGTTAGTAGAGATAGTTAACTGTCAATTTTTATATCACGAATCGGCTGAATTGGGAGTATCAACCGTTAGGAGCCGACTCAACGGTTCAATGGTAAAGCGTTTGCGCTGCTGAGGAGTCCCATACTAGGACGAAACAGCTGTCCAGTGCTTTCCGGTGATCAATGGTTGTCTGATTCAGATCAATTCGTGATATCGAAATCGACAATTGACTGCAAAGTCTGATTCTTGTTTCGGTGTATCTATAGGCGACAAGTAGTAGCGGCTAGGGCAAGTTTAACTGACAACCTTATTTCTTGCTAACAAATCTAAACGTTTAGGTGGAACGGTGGGGAGGAAATGAGCCGTAAGATTTACATTAGTGGTATTTGGAAAGAAAGATAAGGAACAATCACAGACACCAGTATCCAATGCAGTATTTTAGGGCAATAACAAGGCACTGCAAACCACCCCAGCGTTTTCACTTATAATAATCAATATAAAAGGATTAGTGGTGCTAAAATTACAAGTAACCAGGATTCATACATTTACAAAGTGATAGTCAAGTATCCTGAATGTTGATGCGTAGGAGACAAAATTCTACACATTACGATAAGACAATTAGTGTAACCCTCGAACTAAAGTTAACTTCTGATGAGTAGATTCAGTGCTCTACATCTTTCCCTCGAAACATAAACTAGACATTAATAACTAGCTTCGGGTCCACGATGATGCAGCTAAATGCACTTGTTGGGATGTAAAATTGGAAGTGATTCTAGATTAGATGACATTTTTACTGGTCAAAACACCCAAACCACGAACTTTTGACCGCTTAGGATAAAGAACGACAGATATGCCTGTGTTGGATATCCTAATAAATCTATGCTATTTATTACCTTAGAACCGCAAGCCCTTTTTGTGCAGATGATCTCTAGAGTTGTAACGAGGTACAAGAACCCATCGATATCCTAACTCCTTAACAGAAATTGAATAAGATAAACTAGTGGGCTATCAGTAAATTACTGCCAAGCAATACATAGACCTAACCCCTTGATAAATTCTAAGGTTCTCGTCCTAGTTTATTACATAAAATCAAAGTATAGCACATACATGGCAAGCCACCAGCACATTTGTTGGACCATATGAAGCCTTAACTGTCCATTGACGTTCGTTATTCTGGGGTTTAATGCAAATATACATTCAAGGAGAGCTTTCTGTAGAGCAGTGAATAAAACCCTTTTTGTTCTTCTGAATGAATATACTCTTATTTTAAAGTCTTACTGTTGACACTGGCTTCTACACTACCAGCTATAATCTCGAATAGTCTGCACAACGGATAGATATGATTACTTCTATGTGCCAACTCTCAGACTCACTTAATCTTATGGATAACACTAAAAAGATTATCATAAGCAATTTTGTTGAGATTTTCTATCAAGGTAATCTAAGTATCAAGAATAGTGCTTTAACCTCATGATTTAGCTGAGCATTATTATTAGTTATTATATTATTATTATTATTATATTATTATTATTATTATATTATTATTATTATATTATTATTATTATTATATTATTATTATTATATTATTATTATTATTATTATTATATTATTATTATTATTATATTATTATTATTATTATTATATTATTATTATTATTATATTATTATTATTATATTATTATTATTATATTATTATTATTATTATATTATTATTATTATTATTATATTATTATTATTATATTATTATTATTATTATATTATTATTATTATATTATTATTATTATTATATTATTATTATTATTATTATATTATTATTATTATATTATTATTATTATATTATTATTATTATATTATTATTATTATTATTATTATTATTATTATATTATTATTATTATATTATTATTATTATTATATTATTATTATTATATTATTATTATTATTATATTATTATTATTATATTATTATTATTATTATTATATTATTATTATTATTATATTATTATTATTATTATTATTATTATTAGTATTATTATTATAGTCATATGATTCCCTTTGAACTCCTGCCAACAACACTAACTGAAAACGAGCACGCGCTGAGAAATTTACCTAGCCCAAAATATCTAAACGACGACAGACAGGTTTATATGTCCAACGTCTGGAAACTCTTACAAAAAAATTTAAGGGTGTGATAGGACTTCAAATGTAGCCATAAAAGCAGCACATAAGTAGAGACGTACTGCATGGATCTAACCTTGTTAAATCTGGTGAAGTGGTATAAATGACTGTATGGGATTACATACTAAAGTACCTTTTCACGCCACTATCCATACGTGTTACTCATATACATGCCTTACGTGCACAGACTAATGATTTCGTCCCCACATACGACTGCTCTCTAATAAATATAGCACTCCATCTGGAATTCGATTTTAAACTTTATCTATGCAAGTTATTGGATAACTGATATCAGTGTCGTTAGGCTTTAGCATATCAGGCCACTTGGAAACTTATTTTTCAACAAAGCAGAGACTGATAAGCCTACTGATGGCTGCTCCCCTCAAAGCAAACTATTCTCACGAACACCTTAGGGACCTATCAGACAAGGGCTTAATGATGACGATCTGCTCTTGAATACGATTATCAGTGTCTACGTATCAGTAACAAGTGACAATTTTACATAATGGATTCAACATACATTAAGTCTACTGTGAGATACTTTCATTGTTCGACAATGTAATAAAGATGAATAAGAAACAAGAAAGTTTACAGCAGAAAACGACAAACGTAATTTATTTAACTGGATTTTTATTAGCTGCTTATGAATTACTTTTCAAAATCAGGAATATGCAAGAAAATTCAATATTACTTCCATAAATAAATTTGACTAAAGATTAATGCGTGTAATAATTGTAGAATGATGATTTAAAAAGAAAATAAGAAGAAGAACGAAAATGTGTTTCATATCAAAAAAGTGTTCACGTGAAAACTCTTGAACATCAACCAGTAACAAAGGAGTATATATATAATACTATATATATATATATATATAATTTAAAAGATTCTTATGAATCGTCTACACAAGAACATCCCACCTCTCTGGTAAACAAATCATTTTAGTGAAGACTGTAAGAATATCAAAGTACTCCAGATTACCACCATTAACATGTATATGATGATGATGATGATGATGATGATGATGATGATGATGATGATGATGATGATGATGATGATGATGATGATGATGATGATGATGATGATGATGATGATGATGATGATGATGATGATGATGATGATGATGATGATGATGATGATGATGATGATGATGATGATGATGATGATGATGATGATGATGATGATGATGATGATGATGATGATGATGATGATGATGATGATGATGATGATGATGATGATGATGATGATGATGATGATGATGATGATGATGATGATGATGATGATGATGATGATGATGATGATGATGATGATGATGATGATGATGATGATGATGATGATGATGATGATGATGATGATGATGATGATGATGATGATGATGATGATGATGATGATGATGATGATGATGATGATGATGATGATGATGATGATGATGATGATGATGATGATGATGATGATGATGATGATGATGATGATGATGATGATGATGATGATGATGATGATGATGATGATGATGATGATGATGATGATGATGATGATGATGATGATGATGATGATGATGATGATGATGATGATGATGATGATGATGATGATGATGATGATGATGATGATGATGATGATGATGATGATGATGATGATGATGATGATGATGATGATGATGATGATGATGATGATGATGATGATGATGATGATGATGATGATGATGATGATGATGATGATGATGATGATGATGATGATGATGATGATGATGATGATGATGATGATGATGATGATGATGATGATGATGATGATGATGATGATGATGATGATGATGATGATGATGATGATGATGATGATGATGATGATGATGATGATGATGATGATGATGATGATGATGATGATGATGATGATGATGATGATGATGATGATGATGATGATGATGATGATGATGATGATGATGATGATGATGATGATGATGATGATGATGATGATGATGATGATGATGATGATGATGATGATGATGATGATGATGATGATGATGATGATGATGATGATGATGATGATGATGATGATGATGATGATGATGATGATGATGATGATGATGATGATGATGATGATGATGATGATGATGATGATGATGATGATGATGATGATGATGATGATGATGATGATGATGATGATGATGATGATGATGATGATGATGATGATGATGATGATGATGATGATGATGATGATGATGATGATGATGATGATGATGATGATGATGATGATGATGATGATGATGATGATGATGATGATGATGATGATGATGATGATGATGATGATGATGATGATGATGATGATGATGATGATGATGATGATGATGATGATGATGATGATGATGATGATGATGATGATGATGATGATGATGATGATGATGATGATGATGATGATGATGATGATGATGATGATGATGATGATGATGATGATGATGATGATGATGATGATGATGATGATGATGATGATGATGATGATGATGATGATGATGATGATGATGATGATGATGATGATGATGATGATGATGATGATGATGATGATGATGATGATGATGATGATGATGATGATGATGATGATGATGATGATGATGATGATGATGATGATGATGATGATGATGATGATGATGATGATGATGATGATGATGATGATGATGATGATGATGATGATGATGATGATGATGATGATGATGATGATGATGATGATGATGATGATGATGATGATGATGATGATGATGATGATGATGATGATGATGATGATGATGATGATGATGATGATGATGATGATGATGATGATGATGATGATGATGATGATGATGATGATGATGATGATGATGATGATGATGATGATGATGATGATGATGATGATGATGATGATGATGATGATGATGATGATGATGATGATGATGATGATGATGATGATGATGATGATGATGATGATGATGATGATGATGATGATGATGATGATGATGATGATGATGATGATGATGATGATGATGAAGAAGATGATGGTAAGTTATAAGAAGATAATAAATATGATTTACTATTGTAAATAAATGATAAATCATTACGTAATAATCTTTTGTCATTCATTAATTCGTACTGATTATAATTCTTTCTATTGAATACACCATTAAATGAATATTTATATTGATATAATGAACTATTATAGTCGTTATCATTGACAACAGTATTATCATCATCACCATCATGATTCTTATTATCATTGACTATAGAATTAATTTCTTTCAATGATAAAGGTATTAATGCTTCATGTAACGATTTACTATCACTTTCATTTAATAAACTCATGCTACACTTTATTCTATTAGATGATTTATCAATAGTTTCATTGAAAGTATTCATTAATGAGTTATTAACAATTGATGTTATTGTTTGAATTGGTATTTTTGATGTAGTTTGAAATTGTTTACATTCATTCAATGATTCTGATAGATTGTTTATACAATTAGAATATTTTTCATCATATTGACAATGATGAAGCAAAGATAAAAAATGATGTGGAATAGATTGAAGAAAACACTGTAGTACATTAGTGATTTGTTTCAAATTGTATGCTTTTGTTAAACATTTAGCATAGAGATCATTTACACTTTGTACTGTACTTTTATCTAGTTCGATCATATTCATTAAGCATAGTAATTCATTGGTTTGATGAACACTACAAGATAACACAAAACAATCAAAGAAAATATATTCAATTTTCAATAAATAATAGTGGATGAATACGCGCCCATGCATACACTAACACATATACAAACATACAATAAGGATAACAATAAACATAACGTTAATACTTTAATGTTAATCACAATAAAAAGTGAATTCATATGTTCATTTATCTACAAGTAACAATAGTCAATACATAGACTATTTATATGAGTATTGATAAACTAATGATTAGTCTAGAAGATGACAGTAAACACTGCCTCATCTAAGTAAATTAACAGTTAACACTCAATACAGTAAGTAGTATCTGAAATCATGAGACAGCTTATTAACTTCATAGAATCCAAACTCTTATTGCTCAGCCTCTAAGTTCAAGCAGACTAACATTCTATTAGACAATTATATCATCAGTCACTACTCATCTACTAATTTATGTAAAAATGTTGAAGAATATAGTATAGTGTTATCGATTACGAAAATTCAATCGATTAAATGGCTTTCATTAGTGATTTGTTAAACTGTCTATCATCAGTGTAAACATAAAGTTTGACGAAAGGAAACAGCTAAGTCTTCTTAGATATATTTTAATACATTTTTTTCACCAGTGACTGACTAACTACACAATCCTTAGGAATAAAAGAAGCGCTAGAGATCCGCTCCATCTTAATATTCAGCGACATCTCAGAAGTAAACATTTTCGAACCTCGCACCAACCGTTACATTACTGAGTCGTAACCCAAACGCCGTTCAGACAGTGTTAGTACCTTACAAAGCTCACTTCAGTGGAAATGATTTGATTTGTAGTTGCACATCACGAGCAGAAACGACATGATTCACTCTAGCTTGCAACTCAGTAAGTCTGAAGGTTAAGCCTCTCGCTGAAAGATATATAGATCTTGTGTTTGACCCTTCACGGGGTAGCGGATGAGCACTGAATAGAAGTTCCACACTGGAATGAAACATTCTATGATGCAAAACAACAACTAACTAACCATTGAACTCGTGTTTGCCATTTTTTGTCTTAACCCCTTACGATTACACCATAAATTTATAACAGAGACAACGTGAATTTCATAGAAAACGAAATTCTTCATACCATAAAAAATATGGACTATGTGTAAAGAAGATTTATGTCAAATACTAATAACAATTTTAGGTAATTATAAAAACATATATAAGCTAACCATCACTAAAAAACATTGGAAATAATCCAAGCATCATATGGGAGATATATTATCTCGGGAAAAAAAATACGGTAGTGCTATATCTAGATGATGAGCACCAAACATTGTGCAAAAAACAAAGAACATTGTACAAGTAACCAAGCAGTCAATACAGTTACGTTAGAGTGTTAATCTGGAGTTTGTTGTTAGTAAATATTGCAGATTGATTTCGGTGGATCCCTAGCAGGGTCGTAGGTGTGCGCTACTGAGAAGTTTCACACTAGGATGAGAAAACTGTTCAGTGTTCCCTAGTTTTTAATGGTACCAAACTGAGATAAATCATTGACAAATACAAACAACAAACAATTACAGTGCTATAATATCAACAGACAAGCAATGAACAAACTTAAACAGCTTTTAACAATAATCGAATGTATACAAGTATAGAGCAGGAGACAATACAATTAATAACAAAGTAGGAAAAATAAACATGCTTCATTGGTTTACACGTAAAGCCACGTAAATGAAACATCGAACAGATAGTAACGAACTATAACAGTTAAGAAAATGTTTTACTTGTTTAACTCGTCAGATACATTAGATATCCCAAAGTCATTAAAGGATGAATCGGATAAAATCTAGATGCATACATAGAAATACATAAATTGAGAATAATCCATCATAATAACAATATTAATAAACTCTTGCTAGTAAGTGCTTTTATGAAAAGATATGATTAAAAGCAAGAAAAGTAATACCGGTAGTCGTTACCAATAGTATGATTACCTTGTTATGTCACGAAATGATTAAAGCTAAAAAGCTGTACCAATAGACATCATCCCAACAGTCGAGTGATTAAACATTTGCTTCAAGACCTATAGGTTCTGGGTTCGTTACATAGAAATAATTCCTCCAATGCTAGGATGAAACAAGTGTCTGGTGATCCATGGTTTTCAAACATTCATAATTGAAAACTAACAAAGTTTTGACAATACTGTTCTGATTATACTTTAGATTGGTAGCAAAATGTAACACGTATGTTTTGTTTTATTTCTAGACCTATTGACGAAATGTACATACACCTTCATTGTTGATATTTACATTACGACTTAAATAGAATACTCAACTATTCAACAAATGCTAGAGCATTATTTACTAGACTACTGGGTTACAATGACTACTAATTATTCAACGGATTATCACTATTCTAAATTTAACGACATCGTAAATGAAGAAAGTATGTAAGACACCAGTGTTTTAAAGTTGAAGTCAGAGATGAATATCACCAAGCAAGAAAACGATGTCTTGACGATGAATAAAAAAACCGTAGTCATAGGAGACAAATCTTTTGTTTGTAATAGTAACATAGGGTTAGTGTGATGACACTAAATTCTAACCAAGTTATACTGTACGTAACTGTTACTTGTCAAGATCAACAATCGTTGACGCACAATTTGACTTACAGAGTAGATCTGAAATGTAAGGCAGAGTGGCTGGCAATATTTCTATGACCTAACTTAATAACTTATGAAATATGTTATTGCTTGATAATACTATCACTTATATAACGTATATTGAAGTGGGGAAACCTGGTTACTACGGTTAAGGAAGACCAGGCTAAGAACCATAGGTAATTTGACTTCAGTGTAAGGCTATATAAGTAAGGCAGTCACACCACTAAAGTTGAATCAAGAAGAGATGAACTATTAGTCGATATTAGCCTAATGTATATAATAATAATAATAATAATAATAATAATAATAATAATAATAAACGTAACTGTGTAAAATCTTACCAAATCAATATCCTCATTGCAATCTGATAAATCTAAAAAGTCGTTTCCCTATAAATAATAAAGAAAATAAAGGCATCATCAAATTCAATATTCAATAAGATTAGAATGAAAAACAGTTAAAGTAACATATAACTATCAATAACATTGGTATTCTAGCTACAAACTAACTACAAATGAGTAGTTCATCGGGTCCTGTTCCGGTGGATATTTGTATAGGTTACTACTGAAAAGATAGAACTTAAATAAACAACTGACAAAATGATGATATATTCAAGGAATGTGTATGTTACATCAGGTGATTCAAGAAGAATAACTAACTTTTGGAAATGTCTTTTATGAGACTATTTCATTTATTTTGGGTACATATAAATGGATCATTTTGCATTTATTGACAGACAGACAGACAGTTGCAACGTAGAACTTGGTACATGCGTACGTCAGTTCAAGTTGCCATGCCTCAATTAGCAGATAGAGATTAAATTGTCGAATCAAATCCCAGAGTGGGGAAGGTAGTAACAGAGTTAGTATTCATGGAAGGGAATAGAGACCGAGAAGATTTAAGAAAATATGATCCAGTAAAGAGAAAATTATGATAAGTTCAGAAATTTAGGATTTGGAGGAAGACAAGGAATGGATGCACCTGCGCCATTGCCAACGATTTTTAGCCATATCACCCAAAGTCTCTAACCATTTATTACGAGCGTCACGCGGACCCCAACCAGGTAGTCTGCACCTATTAACATGGCTTAGCCCAATTGTCAATGACTTCATGGACTGGTGCCATGTTTTGGTTTGGCCGCCCCTAGCTTTCTTCCAGCCTACTCCTACACCAGACAGCATTGCTCGTCGAGGTAGGCGGTGGTCAGGCATACGTAACACATGTCCTAACCACCTTAGCTGATGAAGATTTACTACTTCATCAATAGGCTTACCGTATCTACCTAGTACTCTATTCCTAACCCACGTATTGCATTTATTATTACTATGTTTACCTCCTTCTAACCTCCCATCAGACCCATGAACTATTATCACATCGTGTTTCATTCAGCAACTATAACTAATTAACCATGCATCTGTTCTCCTAAGTTTCCAGTCATTATTGTTCCTGTTTTGTACGAATGTTATTTTTCTTATTGGTCTACTTACTGTATGTATATTAACGAATGAGTGAAATACAGTTACATTGACTGGCTGCTAGCTCACTTATCTTATATTCAGTCCGGCTTGAGAACAAGAAAATTACGGAGCAGATGTGCGAGCATGAAACTAATGGTATAAATGTCTGAGGATGAGATGTTGGCTTCTATCAAAATTACTGTTTCCGTATCTCGTGGTTAGCAGTAACTCACATCATATCCGTGAATGACACGTTTATTGTGTGTAATGGCAAAGATGATACAACCTATTTACTAGAACTTCTATTAGAAACACTAGTATTCAATTTCCTTACTATCGGACAGTCAGTCAACCATGTACAACGTAGAACCAGGAATTGGTTACAATGCAATTTTATAGAAAAATAATATATAATGCCGACAAACTGAAGGAACAATTAATAAACGTAAAAAAAGACTTAGAGACAACTGTTACATGCAGAAATTCACTGATAAGTATAAGAAAACTAACGATGATAATTTAGAAGTAGTTACTATCAGAAAAAAAATACAACTACATTTAGCTCAACGTAAAAGGTGATGATATTACAACGATAACCGGTAAAAGACTCGAAACTACACTATGTAGGACTTATCAGGCAAGAAAACTATTAGTCTTATACGAAACAACGCATTCAATAACTCAATCTAAGGTAGGTATGCACTCTACATGTTATTGTGAAAAATCTACAAATTTATAAATATTATCCCGAGTAGTTGCGTTTGTTGGGCTTATTTTAGACTTTCTAAATATGACCAAGAAGCTTTCGACTAAGAATAAACAGTAGCTTCAATAGTCTAGTATCTAGACATTTTTTGGAAATGAGACATCAACGTGGTACTTTGAAATCTCTTAATCTGATTAATAGGTAGATATGTTCCAATCTCATGGAATTTGCTAATGATATTGCTACAAAACGTTAGAAATCTAGTTCATATGTTAAAAAGGAAACAGTTATAAGTTTTTCTCTGCCTTAGTAACATGAACTCTATTCCAAAAATTTCATTGTTTAGTAATTAAGATTTAATTGATTCATTCATTACGTAACCATTTATCTTCAATTCTTTAGACATTTGTTACCAAAAGATTTACAGAATATTTTCCCACATATGATATATGTATTTACAATACTTTATTCTGTCGGTTAACTTCATTTACATATTTGTCACATTGTGCTGATGTGTGTCAATAACAACCTCCAACTAAATTAGTTTCTGTATCTACATTAAAACCTCTTTATAATCTTCATTAACAAACATCATAGAGTGTAAATAGATAAACAAAAATAATCCATTTTATTCTGTTCAAATGTTTAGATTAATAGAGGGAACAATGAAATCAGTAAATTAGTCACGATTAATGTAGAGTCTAGCACAATATACTTTAAACCAAGTTAGCATACCAAATCAGTACAAATAGATCATATTAACCAAATGAATATCAAACAATTCGAAATAATTGTAATGGCAATCGTAATGATGAAGTATAAAAATTGAAAACGTGGTTCAAGAAGACGGAATAAAAAGATATCTACAAAATAATACTGGAATACAAGCAAGACCCAGTGAAATGTGAAGAATGAATGCATCCGGGGCATCGCGATCGGTTCGGGGTCATATAATCTAATGTCTCCAACTGTTGATTAAGGTTAGCTCGTGGACTTCAATCACGTAACCCGAACCTACCAACATGCTTCAGATTAAACAATGACTTCACGAATTAATTCTAAATCTTGGTTTGAAGAATGATCACAAACTTCTAATTTAAAAAGCCTGAGTAGTACTACGCACTCAAAAACATTTCCGAATAAGAATAATAGTTGAAAATAACTTTTGGATACAGTGAATAGGACAGATAGATAATTACTTAGTTGTAGGGGTATGACGACGATAATGGTGGGGAATTCTTCTTCACTTGAACAGTTTTGTCCAAATAATAGCTTGACACGATAACATCACTTAAAGTCTTCGCCTAAATATTATTAGAGATAGTCGACAAAAAACCTTGCTTGATATGCGTTTCATTTTGGTTGAAAATCATTACAGCAATGCGTAGGCGCAACCTTACGGAAGCTAATACTCTCCACAGGACTCAAACTTGCTTTATCCAGTCTCATAGTTTGGACTGACATCAATCAATTATTTAGGCTACTCCTTTTTATCCTGATGACAAATAGCAATTAGCACAAAATGTTCGTAAAGGTGGGTTTCTTACCAACTGCCTTCAACCACCTTAGACCAAAAACATAGTACACATAATAATGAGTTGCCTAAACTAACAGTCAGATTGGCACTTAGTCGACAGAATGTAATTAACACCAAAATGGATCGAACAAACATGATGTTGGCTAATCACTACTCAATGATTAATGGATTTATTACAAAAAATATACCTTATACCTTTATATTTGATGAGAAATGATGTAACAAAGAGTTTTCTGAACCATTCCAATCGTTTGAAAATAATTGAGAACCAGATTTAATTAAATCATCGTATTTAATTGGTGACAATAATGATGACGACCCATTATTTTCAGTAGTAGTGGTAGAAGTATGTTGAAAAGAATTTGGATTGATTACTGATGATAAATTATCTTCATTATTTGTACAATTTAAGACAAATAATCGATTGCATTCAGTCAATAAGTGTTCACATGAATTCAACAAACAAGAAAAATGATTATGTAACTTGACAAGACCAATTTTCAATGATTCATCATGTTGATTATCACTGTTAGTAGATAGATTGCATAGTGAATTAAATGAATAATTGCGTAATACGTCAAACAGATCTTTATCAATTGTCATTAATAATAATGTACTGTAGGTAAGCCAATCAGTTAATCGTAATTTGATTGTATTCAATAAGTGGATACACGACAACAAGTCAGATGATATTATCGTTGTTGATGAGGATAATGCTGGAGAAGATGTTCGTGATGATGATGACAATGTAGACGATAATATTGGTGAAGATAAATTTAAACTTTCTTCAAATGATGAAGAAGTTCCATTGGTATTATGAGAATAATAATTCAGCTGGTTTCTTGTATGCTTCAAATGTTTTTCAAATTCATGAATTAAGCGATTTAAACTTTTGTTAGAAACAAATTTCTAGAAATTTTGAAAATAAATAAGAGAGAATTTTATAAATATTGTAAGTCGTACATTAATTAAAAATTTATGTACACTGACTGGTCTCTGAGTAGTGGGTTAGTGATTTGTTCGTATAGTTTGTTATCTATTGATCGAATTCTGTCTGAGGGCTATACAAACATGACATCAACTCAGTACTACAAGAGATCGGCCAGTAGAGTACAAAATAATTGAGCGGTAACGTTGCGAACTATAAAACTGAATGATAAGATTTTGAATCTTATAGAGGGAGCATTAACTTTCGTAGCAGTGTACCTATACTTTGTTGTGATAAGTGTTGACTAGCAAGAAATCTGGGCCAAGAAGAGTTAATTTGGCAATCATATTCAATCATTCAACATCACAACTTTATGTGCTCAGATTGAAACCACACTGCGCCAGTGCAAACATACAGACTAAAGTGTTAGCAAAGAGAGAGAGAGAGAGAGAGGAGTTCGAACAGGCAATGTATGGGTTAAACGATTCTGAGCAATTACAGTTAAATAATTCACAATATGATTGAAATGTCCATCATCTTTATAAGTTAACTTTTGTGGAGTATTTCTTGATAATGAACACTACAATTAAACAGCATACAATAATAAATGAAATGTTGTTACATTTAAAGGCAATGCACAATGCTGCAATTTACCGCATTCATCAAAAGTATTAATGTGGAATGATAACTTTAAGAAAATCAATTAAAAGTTGCTCAGTAATAGATATCATTAGCTAATTATACGATAAACTGGGGATGATACCTAAATTGTAAATGAGCAAAGTTTACAGCCTGTAGATATTTGTGACTGGAGAACAATTTTTAAAATGAGTAGTTAATTTCAATCTTGTTTATCATTTTCAACAGTGCTTAAAGGCTTATTAATTAGGATTGTAGTAATTAAGTGGAATCCAGGATGCGGATTACACCCAATTTGGGTTTAATGGCTGGATGTGTCTGTATCTGCGTTAATGTTCATAGTGAGACCAGAACTCAGTGAATTTATCTCAAACTCCAACATGTCATCACATAAGTCCATACTGTTATGTATAGCGCAAAAATACACAATGACCTTGATAATTGCTAATCAGTATACGGACACGTTCCCAAAGCCGGAATAGAGAAAGCAACGACTTATGAGCCAACCAGACACAATCCAATCCAACCCAATTTAATCGTATTGTATTCCAATCATGCCTTTATATATACACAAATTCAGACCACACAGAAAACCAATTAGGGATTTTACATTAATACAAAACAGAAGAGATTGTGGAAGTGAATAGGGGTAACTTATACACAACTAATTAACTGTAATCCATATTAACAGACAATATAATAACAGAAAATATACTAAACGGGAGGACAGAGTAAGAAGGTAACAACAATAGAAATGTAATGTTTGCACTACACATGACCAGAATAAATGAATTAGTCCTTTAAAACACAGTTCTGAAAGTTTTTCACCTTTCTTTAGTGGTCCGATATAACACATACAACCAAACTTATGTAATTGGAATGTATAAATAATTTGAAGATGTTTGGATATGCCTATCGATATTTAGAACTGCAGCCTCAAATAGGATTAGACAGGCACCCTAGGTTTCAAATGCCTGCTGCAGTCCAACACTAAATATGCTTGTGAAGTAACGTTATATCGAGTCGATCCACAAAAGACGCATATATTGTAAAAGAGAATGATCAGTTGCAGTCCTAAACAACATCAGCCGAAAAAAATAAATAATCCTAAATTATTTATTAATTATGGTTAGTTTCCTTACTGATTACAACATTATTAATTTGCCTGAAATCTCGATGATTAGGCTTTATGTCGACATTCACTAAATGTTTTTAAACTAGTCACTAATAATAGAATTCTGTAGATTTACATTATGGATTAACCTTAGTTAGACAGACAGTTAGAACTAGAATCAGTAGACTGCTGATTCATTTTAGTATATGTGGCTCTTCAGTAGTGTGCATTAATAGGTAATTCTCTAAGATTCCAATGAAAAACTATAACAGCCTAATAGTTCTTTCTGGTTATCGATAGTTGTCCAGCAACAATTAATCCATGATGTAGATTACAGCATTTATCAATCTCTGATTCCCTCCTATTCTAATAATCATATAAACGATACTAATTACCTTTATATTTTTGACAATTTAGTTCAAACTAACACAGATAGTAATATTAATAATAACAATAATAATAATGATAGTAATAATGATCAATTTCACACACGATTTTACACGTGATTAGCACAACAGACGATCAATGATTACTTAGTGCATATTCTTCTATATTGTAATTTGGATTCGTCAATAGACTGAATATAAACACTGAAATCGGGTCACATTAAAGTGTACTGATGGACAAATTTGAATACGGAATAGTTAATAAATGTTTTTTTACGAGAGATTTCATAGTAAAAATCGATAGAACAATGTAGTAAGTAGCCTACTTAACAAAATCAAAAACACGTTGTAGTGGATTACTCTGTTAACACTGAAATGAAGTAGGACTTTGGAATATATCAAATTTTAGCAGATTTGTTAATCGTACGAGTCACAGATTGATTTTGGCTTGATAATATTGCAAACCAGAAAGCAGTGGATAGGTGCTTTGTCCTAATAAGAGACAACTGAGTGCACATTCACGACCTCACCAAAGGTCGAACCTCAGACCATAAGGTGAGAGCCTAATCATGAGCACTCATAATCTGGGGTTAAATAGTAAGATCTCAACTCCAATCAAACTGTAATATGTGGAGATGCACATCTATTGCCGCTAGTGATAACTGAAGTGGGAATCTTACGATTGAACTGTGGCCCAATGAAACTGATGGTCAAACATTTGCCACGAGATATGAAAGACTTACATTTGATCTATGATGGCGTCATGGACGCGTACTATAACTGAGGACTTTCATACTAGGACGGAATAGCTTTCGATTACTTCCTGATACCCATTGTTCCCAACCGGGATCAAGGGGCATGGTGATGGCTTACTAATCAATTGCTTTAAACTCCCTGCCACTAATTCGTAGATTCAAACCCTCCGCTCAGTCTACTTCTGTTTGGCTCTTACAGACTTAAAGTGCAGCTTTAAGCCAAGAACACCTACTCCGTTAACGAGTTCACTGAAAACATGATAAGAGTTGAAATCCAACTACTGTATCGTAAATTTGAACTAAGTTTTATTTACTTCACTTAACGTCAGATGAAAAGGTATGACTCAAAGAAAGCTGTATAAACTTTCAATTTGGTGAATGGATGATATAAAAACTGATTAAAATCACCAACTGTTTAATGAATTTCAGGTTTGAAGGGTCACAATATAAACACCAGCACTTGAATGTAGGTGTATTCAGCTGTCTAGCCACAAAAAAGGAGGTTGGCTGGAATATTTGCACAGTAGGAAGAAGTAGGCAATTTAAATGCTTAAGCGGAGAGTCTCAATAAAGTCTATAAGTGCCGTCATTCAGAAAAGCCTACACTAGTATGCCAAGTTGTAATTTAAATACACAATATTCTTCTGTAAGGGATTAGAGAAAGGAAGAATGTTACTTTATGGCCTATAATTACTCAAAAAAAATAGCATTCAAAAGTGATGAACTAGTGTAATTGACTATAATAAGTTATCAAATAACTTTAGGAGATCCGATACAAACACTTTCATGAATCTCTCGTAATATCAACAAATCTTATGGAAATAAAATTTATTACAAGCAAAACTTACTTACTTACGCCCGATACCCCTCACAGAGGAGCATAGGCCGCTGCTCACCAGGATTCTCCATTTAACTCTGTCCTGAGCAATCCTTTCCAGCTGTTTCCAGTTGCTGTTCATCCTTTTAATATCTGCTTCCAATTCTCGATGCACTGTTCTCTGGCTTTCCGCCTTTCCGATTCCCAACAGGATTCCATGTTAGTGCTTGTCTCGTGATGCAGTCTGATGGTTTCCGCAATGTATGTCCTATCCATTTCCAACGTATTTTCCTAATTTCCTCTTTGGCTGGGAGTTGGTTTGTCCTCTCCTATAGTAAGCTATTGCTGGTTTCCGGCCAACGGACATTCAGTATCTTGTGTAGGCAGGTGTACATAAATACTTGTATCCGTCTGATGATGTTTGCAGTAGTTCTCCACGTTTCAGCTCCATACAGCTGAACTGTCTTGACGTTCGAATTGAAGAGTCTGACTTTGAGGTTGGTTGACAGTTGCTTTGAGCCCCATATGTTCTTCAACTGTAGGAATGCTGCCCTTGTTTTGCCAATCCTTGCCTTTACATCTGCATTCGACCCTCCTTATTCATCGATGATGCTTCCCAGGTACATGAAAGTATCCACTTCTTCCAGAGTTTCTCCATCAAGTTGAATTGGGTTGGTGCTCCCTGTGTTGTATTTGAGGATCATGCTCTATCCCTTATGTATGTCCATGCCTACTGATCCTGAGGCTGCTGCTATGTTGGTTGTCTTCACTTGTATTTGTTGGTGTGTTTGGGCTCTCCTAGGGTTAATGCCGGTCTCAAGCCCGGGTAAAGGAGGAGGGTTGGGCATGGGGCTAGCATTCCCATCCCGTAAAGCACAAGCTTGCTAAAAATAACGCTAACCAGATTACAAGCAAAAGTTTAATGATAAATCACATAAAAGTATGACGAAAACATATCCAATCAAATAACTTACAGATTGAAGTTTCCAAATCCATTTTCCCGTAGATATAAGTAAATTTCGCCAAACACTATTCAATTCACACATAGAAGTAACTGAAGTACATGGTGTACTTGACCTGAACATAGATTGCATAGAATGTATACGAAAATCATAAGCTCTCAGTTGACCAAAGAATTTTTTCAACTGATCACATGATGTAGCCAAATGAGTTGATAACGATTGTCCATCATCATAGACATTGTTGAAACACTCTTCACCATCGTTATCATCATGATAACGATCCAACTCTCTTATTTGACGTTCTACCTTAACTAGGCTAATTTTAATTTGAGATATTAAATCATTGAACATATCAGAATTGGGTTGAAATTTTTTGGTAATAACGATCGGTTGTGTACATAATTCATGGACAGAAATACCTTTGGTGGGAGTACTGCAAGTAATTAAAGGAAAACAAACAGATGAAATAAGTGAATATTTACAAACAAAAGTCCAACAGAAATAAAAATAGAGATGGACAGTTATCCAATGCTTCTTGGTTTACAATGGATGTCTAACTCCGTTCAATTTATGATTTCAAATTTAAGAATAGGAACGTTTAAATGAAGAAAATCAGCAGACCATTAAGTGAACAAATTGACTTGAACCAGCTGGATTGATTGTCTAGTTACCTTGGTATTGTTTAAACACTGTATGGTTCAAACACTATTCAAAAGGTAGTTAATATGTTTAAATACACAATAGATTAACTAATGACTTGTGAATTTTTTTATTTTTCAATATACGGACAGAGGGAAATCATGATTATAATGCAGAAAATGTTTATCTCCGCACTAGTGCTTATTTTCCTACTAGTATCCAGGAAATATATATAGTTTGGTAAATATGAGAAGATTTGAGAGTTATGTTATGTGCTTTGCAGATGCAGTAGGTTTATTTGTAAATCAAGTTTATTAGGACAGGTAGAATGTAAAATATTTACGTGAATGCCGTTAGCAAACCAAACTAGTGTAATTAGTAATCAGCTGAAGTAGATAGGAACAACTATTTCAATAACTCCAACAAGATAGTCCAAACGCATTGGCATAGCTCAGACCAATAGTCAGAGACTTCATGGACTAATCCCACAATTTAGTTTGCACATTCCACCTACCCACCCATCACTACCTTATATTTTCTACAACAACTGATGTAACTACTACTTCTACAACATTAGTGTTCACCTTGATGATGAAATATGACACTTTAGAGTGACGCTCATATATGCCAGGTTCAATGTTGTGCATGACTGACTGACTGTCATAATTATATAACCATTCCTGTTTGAATACTTGATTATCATAATTAAATTATCCACAATAATTGTTTTAGAATTACCAACCGATTTATTTACAAGTACTCTACATTCAACTTGCTTAGAACTACGTGTTCCAAGTAATTTAATGTTTTCCGGTGAACATTACATTCCTTAATATACAAAATCATTAGTAACTCGAATTAACTAGAATCAACAGGAGATGATTTGGCACTAATTAAGGGTATATCCTGTTTGATGATTTTATGATATTGATACTCCTCAGGAAGCTGTTCATATAATTTTCAAGGAATTAATGTTCTTTTATGAGATTCAATCTCAGGTCACTTAGTTTCAATATTTCATGCAGAAAATGTTTATCTCCGCACTAGTGCTTATTTTCCTACTAGTATCCAGGAAATATATATAGTTTGGTAAATATGAGAAGATTTGAGAGTTATGTTATGTGCTTTGCAGATGCAGTAGGTTTATTTGTAAATCAAGTTTATTAGGACAGGTAGAATGTAAAATATTTACGTGAATGCCGTTAGCAAACCAAACTAGTGTAATTAGTAATCAGCTGAAGTAGATAGGAACAACTATTTCAATAACTCCAACAAGATAGTCCAAACGCATTGGCATAGCTCAGACCAATAGTCAGAGACTTCATGGACTAATCCCACAATTTAGTTTGCACATTCCACCTACCCACCCATCACTACCTTATATTTTCTACAACAACTGATGTAACTACTACTTCTACAACATTAGTGTTCACCTTGATGATGAAATATGACACTTTAGAGTGACGCTCATATATGCCAGGTTCAATGTTGTGCATGACTGACTGACTGTCATAATTATATAACCATTCCTGTTTGAATACTTGATTATCATAATTAAATTATCCACAATAATTGTTTTAGAATTACCAACCGATTTATTTACAAGTACTCTACATTCAACTTGCTTAGAACTACGTGTTCCAAGTAATTTAATGTTTTCCGGTGAACATTACATTCCTTAATATACAAAATCATTAGTAACTCGAATTAACTAGAATCAACAGGAGATGATTTGGCACTAATTAAGGGTATATCCTGTTTGATGATTTTATGATATCTGATACTCCTCAGGAAGCTGTTCATATAATTTTCAAGGAATTAATGTTCTTTTATGAGATTCAATCTCAGGTCACTTAGTTTCAATATTTCAGACCGTTACTAATGACCTTCTAAGGGAGTGAGATATTTGCAGTGACTGATCACTGAGTATTAACTAATAATATATTGAATTCAACATATTCTGCAAATACTGTCGTCCTTGCTTTATTTAAATCTCCGAAATGATTAAAAAAGATATATCCAATAGTTCATAGTAACATCGATTGATCATTGAGTAATTACTGATCAATGTCAATTTTATCTAGTCCTTTTCAGTTCGGATACCTTTTTCTACCGATCAAGTTGTTATGTGACAGTATTTCGTTCATAATGTTTACAAATAGCCTGTCATCCATTTTTGGTTGATTAATTTCCATTATATGGAACCAACGATAACAACAAAACAGATATTCAGAATCATGTAATTTAACGATACTTACTCATCATCAGTCCCTATTTTTGATGTATCATCTAGATAGTCCAGTGGTTTTAATAAACGTGGTTCAACGAATAACTGTTTGTTATTGGGATGCACCGATAATGACGATAATGATGATGACAATCGTTTATCAACTGATGAATCAGATGACGTTTCAGACATTACATTAGAATGCTCCTTTGAGCAATTCTTATCAAAATCATTTGCTTTATCAACAATATTTGATTGAATTACTGTGATAAAGAGTAGAAAAAAAAATTATTTTTAGAAACAGGAAACAATAATTAGAACTGATTTAAAGCATATATTTTCTAATTGCTGTAGTTATTTAATATATTTCAATTGTGGCTAGCAGTAGAACTCGAGATGCGTATTTCGCGTTGTGATTTGCCAATAGGATGTAATAGCATCCTAGTATTGATATTCAAATGAAAATATACAACATTATAAACTGAACAGTAATTGAAATCCCAAATATTTACGACGGGAAATTATAGATCCTGGTTAATACCTACACATATGTTGAACGCTTTGTTGCTGATTAGATTCAGTGTCTACATAGATAACCCGTTAATGTACAAAGTAGTAGGCAATGTGTCCCAGTCGATCAGTAAGTACAATATAGAACCTGATACATTCATAACGAGTCAAGTTACCACATCCGACTAGTAAAAAAGACGAATACCAAAGTAGTAAAAGTATTAATAGTCGTAGTAAAAAAAGATAAGACACAATGAACAATTCGAGAAATAATTAGTTCGTAGACAAATAAAGATATACAAAGGTCTCAAGGGTTGAGATTCAAATGAACAAAAATAGCAAGTGCAGCTACGCTAGTGAGATTGATTTTATGCCAAAAATTTCAGTTTCAGAGTGGACACCAATAACGGAATGCAGAAACACATAGCTATAAAGTCTCAAATAAAATGAAACACATATCTTAGGTTTCTCTAAAAGAATTTACTCAAGCAAACTAAAACTTGCGAAGATAATTAAATACAAATATAGCACCACCACTAGATGTAAATATAGCAAAACAATAAACAACTGCAGTTCTGAATATGAACGATCCAAACTGACTATATGATTACTTAAATACAACCTGATTCCATAGAAAAGGATTAGTACTAAAAGGTATCAAGTAAACATAATATGAACTAGTAGTTATTAATTGATCTATTTAAATATTTCACTCTTATAGTAAGTGAGTCATGGACTGAATAGCTCAGTTGTAACGATTTAGATTGACACTGGGTGACATGGGACCAAATCCCACAGGGACCATAAGTTTACTTGAGAATTCAGGTAAGCCTTGTTCTGACGTGTCAACTAGCATGAATCTTAGATTGGATAGAGTTTCCCACCATTTAACATCAATACATTTCTTTATTACCTCATTTTATTGCGCTAATTCTTTCCTATACCACTGAGAAATACGAAATAATATGAACTAATTATAACTTTTCCGTTCTTTTCTGCTCTATCAATAAATCGGTATTACTCCACACTTCATGACCAAATCTGTTATTTCAAGTTGATTGACTACATAGCTACTAGACATACACTATTATATTGTAAAACCAAAGTAAATTAGCCACAAACAAGTATATATATATATATATATATATATATATATATATATATATATATATATATAACCAATCCACATTTTCCTGACTGTATTCTTTCGAATATTCGACAAATATTCACATAAACTCGAAATTATTATCGAACCTTACTAACGAATAAGCACTTGGAATACTACGTGTTAAATTATGAACTCAAACTCGTAGGACATCTTAAGTTACAAATTAAAAGACAAAAGAAAATGAGAAATACATTTCCTAATAAGTGTCAGGTATGTATACTACGCCGAGTGTATTCTTGGTTTTGAGTAAACCAGAAATCATCATTATTTATTCAACCAAGGAACAGGTAGTTATGCCACTGATTGAGTAGTGGATGCCATGCCGAAGCTTTTAGAAATGTTATTGAGCAATGATTAAATGAAATGCCATCTGCTCCTTCAAGGCTTCTTTAAGATTTTTTCGAGCCGTCCAAACAATAACTTTGGATGACAGGGGTAATATTATGCAGTGATTAACCAATAAGATAACTCAAGAGATGTTAGCTTACTAACATACCCTCACGTTTTTGCCAATGAACAATTTATATACCTAGTTGTATAACAGAAGTTTAAAATGTATTTTGTTCTATACTTGGGTGTGTAATTGTGATTGGCTAGAAATAAACACTTTTAACAAGGCTGGATACAATGTTTAAAGTAGTAATCTAGCCAAATGGTTTAACTGCAATATAGTCCTTGGAGTGTTCTCGGTGAAATTATAAAATACAGTTGATAATAATTGCATAGCATTAAAAGTGTTCATTCAATGTTTTTATGAAATTAAATAAAATGTGCCAAAGGTGTATACTGAGGTAATATTCAATTGAAAACCGTGTTTGATCTACGTTTCGTGCTAGTTGAAACTTGTCCCATTAAACTTGTACCTAGAATCTTGAGGGAATGGGTACTCACCTTGAGACCCAAACTTGTGCCACTTAGTTCCAAAGTCTGAGATCGTTGACATTAAACAGTACAGGCTGCCACAGACCTCTCGTAGGACTAAGATATTTATACTGGTTGATCACTAAGTATTGACCAATGTCATACATGTTTTCCTAATCCTTAATAGTAACGAATGTTAACTAGCATGAAATCTTCGTCAGATACGTTTTCTTGCTGGCTACATCCATCTACTTAGTATCAAAAAGTAATGCAACCTGTTGTAATATTTTAAAATGGGTGACAGAATTCGATTATCATCTAAACGAACTTGACAAACTTGTCATTGATAGCTACTCACTGGTCAATTAATGTAAAGGTGTACACATACGTCTTATTTGCATTGTGAAAGCGTTATCTACACATAAATCCAAATGTATACAGCAATACTAATAAAATCAGCACAAAAATAAACATTACTTTTATTTAATTCTACATTTATTGGCGAATAATCATCTTGACATGATGTTGCTACCGATATCGGCTTCCCATCAATTCTGGGAATAATATCCTGTATTGTAAAATGATCGACAAGAAAATTATTCATTATTACTGGTAAATTGAAGTGTTGAACTAAATAGAATGGTTCATAATTTCCAATCAAAATGGATTCATGTAAAAAAGTTGTAGGCCTAAGTTCCGTAATGATAGGTTCACAAAAATAATTCAATATTGGTAGATCTGTGCAGTAAACTTCAATAATAGGAATGCATAGACAAGTTTGTAATTCTGCTGTATGTCTGGTTATAGAATTTTTATCTGAAACAACTTTAGAATTAGTTAAAATATGTGGTTTGACAAACGATGTCGAAGATCTAGATGGCAATTTAAGATCAACAGGCCCAGAGGCAGATAATGCTGGTCGTCTTTGTGAACGATATTTAGGTGGCAATATTAGAGTTTTTGATTTGTTTCTTTGCTGTGTATCCGGTGTACAGTGTCGTACACAACTTGTTTTACTACTCAAGTCTTGTTTATTAGTTTGTTTCTTCAATCGTGTCACAGGTTTTGTTAACGGTAAATGCTTTAAACTGTCGGCATCATTACATCCAAGGGATCTATTATTTTTAGATACTGAATTTAAGCGCCTACTAGGAAACTTATTATTGAAAGAACATTTGTCACCAACTAAACACTCAGGTTTTTGGCAATTTGTCAATCTTTTTAACTGACTAATACTTTTCACTGACATTATAGTTGTTGTTGATGATGATGAAGAAAAAGATAGGTTAAGTGTACTGCAGTTCTTAGCATTTAAAACCGGTGGGAAACAATGCTTCGAAGATTCATTCATATTCATATTTCCTATACAATTATGTTGATGTCTAGGTCTAATCACTAGTGAATTTCTTGTAAAGCTACTATTGTTACTTCTTTGTTCTGAGTATTGCAATAATTGATGTTCACATCGATTTTTTTCATTTTTCTGATTACTAAAATTCATTTCAGAAGTTAAGCCATTATTATTTGTTGCAAATGAATATCCTTCATTTGAATACCAGTTCCCGTTAATAGTAATATTTGCATTGTTTAAGTAGGACTTATGAAATGATGCCGCTATTGAATGTGGATTTATATATTTTGTTTCAAAACAATTTTTGGATGAATATTTTATATTACTATTATTATCTAATATATAAGTAGTATATTTATGATTCAATTGTTTAATAATTGTAAAGAAATAAGATGTAAAATAAGGTTCGATTAATTTATGCTTGAAATCATTATCTGTCGATAAAATTGTTGAATAATTCCGACTGATATTTTTCTTATCAATTATTAATGAATATTTTTTATTAGAAAATTTGTATTCAGGATACATCAACCAATGTTTCTTATCAATAGTAAGTCTATTTTCATGTATATGATTACTTCCAACTATGGTAGAATTTCTTACAAGTTGTGATTTACCAATAAGAACATATTTTGTAAGTATACTACTGTTATTGTTATTAGTAGTAGTATTGACAATTTCATTATTGATAAAATAGCAATAATCATTTCTCTTCACTTCATTATTCATTATTCAATAGTTTATAAATAATTCACTATATCTTATTCAACAATATTATCAACTTTTCTTTTAAGCACTTAAATGAAACATTTAAAAATGTAGCAGGTGACTAATTTTAAAGTATTCTATATGGATCAATAAAATGAAAGCAATCGATTATATTATGGTGGATGGTAATTTAAATGTACATGTTTGCTTTATTAAATTTGGTTATCCACCATGTTTCTATGCTATTCAAAAGTAATAAATCAAGAATGTTTGGATTCTATTTCCAGTAAGTTATAGTCATATACGAATTATTTGACAACATGCCAAATAACAAAGCCTAAAAGCTACCTTATTTACATAGTGTATAGTGGAAAAATGGTTTAGGTTAGCTAAAACCAACTTTAGTTATCCGACATGTTAAGGATGGTCTCAACTTTAACAGTCCACAAAAAAAATAAGCGAAAAATAAATGAGACAATTTGGGGGAAGTAAAATAACGTCTAACCTTAGAATTAGTTTGTTTGAAAACTTTTTGACAAAATGAATTCTTTAAAAATGATATAAAAGTAGGTTCCACTTTTATTGGATAGACTGTTTCAATATGATGAAGGGGACTGTAAATTTGAGAAAAAAAATTAAATGAAATTAATTTCTTTTTATATCTTACATAGAGTACAAAATGATTCTTAAATGTTCTAGTAGTCTCAATACAGTATACTTTTGATGTTTGATGGTTAAATAGTGTTGTGTCAGCTGCTCAAGTTTCCATACCACGACGAGAATGATTTTACGAGTTCAATATGTAGGACTGAATACACATGCAGTGAAAAATAGTGGGAATTAAAATACACGAGCTACTGTAACATATTCTGAGTAATGCCATCCAATGTCATTAAACAATGGTTATGGTAACTTCACAGATCTCACACAAGTAGTTTACACCGACCAACAATGCAAAGGTTAGCAGTCAGCGACAACATAGAGTGATCCCACAATATAGTAAACACCCTCCATCCACCCACCCCACCACCCAACATCACCACCGCCATCAGTAACAATCCAAACATCCACCTATCCTACTCTCCCAACAACCAACATAATTAAAACATGTTTGTGCCCGTTCGGTTAATACAACACACATCGCAAACACCTCAGTCGATTCATATTTACCACCTTAACAATCCATTTCCCATGTCTCACCAACATTCTCTGCATAACATAACCATTACTTAATCGTTCATTCCACAATACACGAACCATACTCTAAACACATATATGATCATATACCTCAGCCTCAAACATATAACATTTTTACAAACCACGTTTCACAGTCACAGATTAATTCAGAGCACATTGCTGGGTGACACACCTATTCGTTATTTAACAGATGAATATATCATCAACTCAATTCACAAACGACTCAGAATGATAAAAGTCGAACGGCCTTTCTCAATCTGTACAAATATTTCGCCAGACATCAATCAAATCACTAAAACTAGTGAGGATTCCAACTAAATTGAAGTAATCACTGTACTCATTGCACTGATTCACTTCATACTGTCGATCTAGACAGTAATCGAGACTGATCGTGAAGTGTCATTTGTAGTATGATAGAGAGAGTCGCATCCTGAACATGAGTGTGTTGTTACTCAAGGCGTTCAGGAGACTCTACATATTGTCAGCATCTTTAAGGAATAAAACTATATCATCCGCATATTTTAGGTTAATAGTGACCCTCCTGCAAGTATTGCAAACTTTTAGGTGATGATAGAGTAGGGATTTTTTAGATTAAACCTTGGGTGCTAGGTAAAGCCGGAAAAACGGTTGATGAGACCGTGGATTTTCATGGACTAGAGTGATTGTGTACGTATTTTATTTGCCTTACCACGCCCTACTTAGATGAGCAATCTTGTCTGGGTTAGGAGTAAGCTGAAAGAAATGGCATAGCAAACTAAAGTAGTAATAACCAACAAAATGAATAACTGTAAGTCTGAGGCAGGTTAGTAAGTGCAGATTACGTATTTAGGATCCGAGATTTTAATAGAACCATCGGTTGGAAATGCCTGCTGACAAAAACTGGTCGCAGTAGCGCAAATGCATCTGAACCTTGCTTCACCTTACATCTTGAGTTTCCGCATTATCCTGCGCTCCTTATGCCACCCCCTCCAAAATTCATCTCTTTTTCCATAGTGACCTCTCTGTCTAAACTGTTTTATTTAACTACTATAGTACTAATTTAGATATTTTCATCAAGCTGTGAGGATATGGTATGGTTAATTAGACAGAAAGACATATGTGCCTGATTCTGTGTCCTTATAATTAGCTGACTGGTCGTCATTTTGACTATATGACTTTAAAACAGTAGGATCATGTGTTCAAACCAAACTTTCTTTGCTAATGTTTTAATAACTACATGATGTCATTATGCATCAAAACAATAGGAGTTGCTCATATTCTAATATACAGACTCTGAATTAAGTATGTTCTAGTGTCTGTGGTGGTTTCAAGTTCGACTGATAGAACCACTGTATTGAATAACTTGCATTCTTATTTTATAGATTAGTTTATAATGCCAAAATGTTATTTTATTCGTCCCTACATCACGAATAGACATTACTATTTGATTATTGGTATGCTTGAAAGGAGTATTATTAAAGAGTTGCATACCAAGTAGAAAAAATATGTGAAATCTTCCTTATTTTTCAATAGCGCCACTGGTAATGAAAATCACTGAGTAATTCATTGAAGTATTCAACTATTTTTTCATACTGTGAGGTTTGCACATAAACAGTACATAAACACATATTTCCAAACCTAAATCAAGGTCAAAGCAACTTATGCTGATCTGGACCAGTAATGATCAACAAAAGGTTGAATATTTATAAGCCGTCGGTGAAAGTGGTTCTGCAGTATGATTCTGAAAAGGTGTATTAATACAGTTTGGTAATACGGATAAAGAGGGTAAATAGCACGCAGTAAGATGAAACTCCCACTTACTTATTATTGTATTCAATGCACCGATTTATTTGGTTGAAATAGGTGTAGATACTGCAGAATTGACGAAGTAAGACTGATTTATCCTCATGAGTTCTTATTCTATCCCAATGAATTTCACATAAATGCACCAATCGACTATGAACACATGTTATGCTTAATAATTTAAAGCGAATTTTCTGTTTTATACAAGAGTAAAAGAGAAATACTAACAAGTAATAATAGTAATAACAGTAACAATAATATGAACTAATGTTATGTAGATCAGTTACAGATCTATATACTTAGTTTTGAGTCAAACTCTAAATAGTGACGGCAGGTTATACTACACCCGGTTGATGAAACCAGAGTAAGTAGAGCTGAGTTCAAAGCTAAGATTTAGTGACAGGAAGTTGTACTCTTCAACCGATAAGCCAATAAGCCACTACACTTTTAAATGAGAAATTATTTTCATTAAGTGTTATGACTATGATGTGTGAAGTTCACCATTTGATGTAGTTTAAGTATGATTACAGTTGAATATTATTACATGTCACGATAAAATGATTTGGATTGACAAGCACATTCATGGAACTACAGAATGGATCCTTGTAGGTATAAAAAGCTGATTTTTGGGTAAATAAATGAGGACTTAAACTTGCTTAAGCTGGACTGCCTGAAAAGTAAGCATTGAATCGAAATCTTTTGTGAAAAAATTTGGCGAATGAAAAATAGGGGAGTAGCAATCAGAGATAACTGTACAGAAGTCATAAAAGTTGGTGAATGTTGGATGAGTAAGTAGATATTAAAGTGATAAACAAGGCAATCAAGTTCATCAAATGAAGTGGATATAAACTAATTCAAATGTAATCATTCTCTTTCCACCAAGAAATACTATACTAGTGAACAATTTAGTAGGTTGTAAGAAGGTTAGAAGTGGCTACATAGAGATATAACAGTAGATCATGAAAGACAATCATCGTTTATCTAAACTGAAATCGAGTCCGTGAAATAATCATGATGAGTGAGGATGCTAATTCGTTAGATACAGTCGGAAGGAAACTTCATGAAAGTTGGCACTCGTCAGGAAGGGCATCGATGTTTCCTGTTGGACTCGTACCTGGTTCACATAGCTGCATAATTTGAGATACTTGATGGCATGGTTCGAAATCAGTTAGTACTGTGTCGTACCTTTCATTCCCTGACGTCACTAGACCCATCAGAACTGCATTGTTATCATGAGTAGTAATTATATTCTTTTTGGAACTCCGCCTGTAGCTCTCCTAGGGTTACTGCAGGTTCCAAGCCCGGGGAAAGCAGGAGGGTTGGACATGAGGCTAGCACCCCCATCCCGTAAAACCCAAGCTTGCTAAAGAAACGCAAACCAGATTAAACAAGTCAAACTATTTAAACTCTGCCCTGGGAGTAGAAGGATTTTTTATGACGCCTCATGATGAAAGGCGAAATTCTTCGGAAGTCATGAGGCTGATGCCACTTCTAACAACCAGAGAAAATATTTTTATAGGTACATGGAATGTTCGAACAATGTGGGAGAGCGGGAAGACAAATCAAATAACTGCAGAAATGAAGAGATACAACTTTGACAATGCTCGAAATCAGCGAAACCCATTGGACTCAAGCTGGAGGGAAAATATTGGCTTCGGGAGAGATGCTACTCTACTCCGGCCACGAAGAGGCAAATGCTCTTCAAACCCGAGGAGTTGTTCTGATGCTGTCCAAAATAGCACGTAATGCACTTGTGGGATGGGAACCACATGGACCCAGGATCATCAAAGCATCTTTCAAAACAATGAAGAAAGGGATTAGAATGAATATTATCCAGTGTTATGCACCAACCAACGACGGCAACGACGAAGACAAAGATCAGGGACTCGGTTAACTTTTTTATGCATTTGTTTAAAGTATAACAAATTGAAACGAAATGAAGATTTTTATTAAGTTCTATGCTACTGATAGTTCACAAACTTTTGAACATAGGTACTAAGTAATACAATGTAGCTTATCGAATAAAAGTATATGTACTTAGTTCTAAGTTATTCTATTTGTATGATGTTTGGTGATACCATATGGCTGCCGAGACTATTGTGGATAGAGTAGGGATTGAAACCTACAATCCCTTAGTTGAAAGTCTATTGTCTTAATCATTAAGCTAGAACTCTGCTTTGTTATCATTTGTGATCCAATTTAAGTATGATTTCCTTTCCAAGTAGTTCATTACGTAAATAAGATGGATGAAATACATACGATGGTTTAATGGCAACATGGAATGAACAGTGCAAACAACTCATGCGTACACACAGATAAGGGTTTTTCCTCATCGTATATTATTGAAGTGAGAGCAAATCACACCTGTACACTAGAATAACTTGCAACCCTTTTGATTACTAATTCATTATTGGATAAAATTACTAGAATCAGTAAATCAGAAAACAATTACATCAGATTACCTGAATATTTTCAGAAAGCGTTGAAGAAACTCCAGGGTTGTTGAATAAAGTACTTTTTCGAATCATTCGATGACAAGGTTGTAGATATACCATGCTATCATCAGACAGCATAGTTTTCATTTGTTCAACTAAATATTCAACATTTGTCTTGACGTATATTAAAATCTCATCATCTTCATATTCCTTAACCTGGTTAATGTATACTTGTAAACAATTTATAAGTAGAATTGATAGATCTAGTTGAAATTGCACATTGGTATCTTGATTATGATAAACATTGATATTTTCGTACTCATTATGACAAGTTTTAAGTAATTCTTCAACTTTTGTTAATTGATCTAAGAAAACCTTTAATAGTAGTAGAACAAGGGAGGTTAAAAATAATTATATTTGTTACACAAAAATATCAAATAAACCAAACTCACGTTTTCGTTGAAAACTCATATCAATTAGTGCTATCATACATCTTAAGCTATAAATGGGTCGAAACAACGTTGTAGCAGCCTACACAGAACGTAAAATCAATAGATCCATGATGCTCCCTTATGACTCATGAACCCATCTCAACAAATAAGGAAACAGGAGAAAGCGAGTTCTAATGCCACCTCAACAGACTATGAAACAAGAAGCAATAAGAATACTTATAAAATTTACTGAGTGTTTTTTAGAAATGAGTCATTTAAACTGTAATTTAGGTAGAGTCTAATTTATTTATACGAGTACAGTTTAGAAATGAACAATGGGGATTGAAAAGTTATATTTTAATCTAATTTGAATTAAACACTTCTAGAGTAGTGCATTCATTAGCATTTAGAAAATAAAACTAATAAAAGTCAGAGTGTGTGGTCACTTTTTTAGAATTTCACTGATGTGTTGACAATTAAGACACAACTAGGATTAAAGTTTACCAATTAAAATGTACTTAATGAACACTAGTACTAAACGTAATCCTCGAACTGTCGAAACTCATTAATGATGTTATAACTAAGAACATCAACTTTCTAATTATTGGAAACTTCAGAAAAGATTCAAAAAAAGATATAAAGAGTTAAACGTAATTAAAATTAATCCCTTAGATCTGTAATCCATTTAGTCGCAACATTTTGTAGCTAGATAACCACTGAAAACGAGGATGCGCTAAGCAGCTATTTCATTTTAGCATGAGACTCTCCAACAGTCCACATCTAGTTACCTCACCTTGAAAAGAATCGCAGCCTTCAGATAAGTGAGTTGACATTCAATCATTTACATTCCTAACGACTTCAGTCAAATTGCAATATTGTACGACCATAATCCAACAGCATTATTGAGTAACTGTCTCCAACATGATTTAACTCCAGTGATCAAAGCCTCACACCAGAACTTCATGAATCATCTCTGCAAATCAGTCATCGATTAACAAATAATTCCAAGTAAGCCCTTATATTAATATTCTCAAAACGTTTCTTCTTGAGGAAGAAATATTTGAAAGTTGAACATTATGAACTCCTAGTTTTGTATTTCAGTACTTTTAAACTTCTTTAATTGAATTAAGACAAGTTTATAATCATTAACTGGTTATCAAAGATAATATAAGAAACCTACTTTTGCATTCGATAGAAGTTCATTATTGAATGAAGACCCGATTATTAAGATGAATGTTTCATTTATGAATTGTATAATCCAACTTGAAATAATATCTATTCGATATTGCAATGTATTTAAACAACTTCGATGTTTTTCAATGTTCAATTTATTCTTCTCAGTAACTTTATGCATGTTTAGAGCTCTAAGACGTTTTACCTGCTCATCAATTATCACATTCCTGGATAATATACTGTTATACATGAAAGGATTTTTCTGACATATTGTACAGAATACTGGAGATTTTGATGAAGAAAATATATCATTCAGAATGTAACAATCATGATAATCACGATTTTCATCATTAGAAACAGAGAATGGCAGATTTCTAGTACTTCCCAACAAATTGTTAACACTATTATCTTCATTAAAAAAAAGATTGTTCAATAATACCTGTTGCCTTTTCAATTCATTTATCATTTCTTGATAGTTAAAAGACTGTAAATATTGCTGAATAGCTAAAATGAAGAAAAAATGCTATTGATAAATCCTGTGCATGAGTGTAGACTATTTACTACTAATCAGTGAATAATTGTTTTCCAAACTTAAGTCCTCAAACCTCCCAAGTCACAAATCGAAAGATATAATAAGCGAAAGATTTTACTTCATAGTCAAATAGGTACAAAAAATTGTATGTATTCATATTTATGTGCTGACTAATAACCATCTTGTATAATATCCAATCCGGGAGCAATAAGGCGAAAAATCAACTCATGAGATGAGACCATGTCAAAGCTTCTACAAATTTTACATAATAGTGGGGTATTTTCATTTCCTTCAAGGCTTCTTCGGGATTTCCGATAGCCATCGGAACATTACACCTGTTCTGAATTTCCTGGATACAATCATCTTCTTGCAAATTTGCTTTATCGACATTCCATTATTTGTGTTTTTTAACTCATTTGTTTATTTTTGTTGTCCTACTCCGTTAGAAATTTTATAAATTAGTGAATTTTGCAGGATATTCTCCCCCCCCCAGCATAGAGTAGATTTTTATTTCTACGGAGATAACAAAATCAACATAAGTCCTTTGCTAAGAGCCCTCTAGTTCCAGCCATAGTTAAGGCTTGCTCTTCTTAGGATGTTTTATACTTTACTTAAAAGACTAAAGTCAACCACAACGTTCTAGGAATTCAATATGTATAATTCGTCTAATATTTTTGGTCAATTTTTTGTTTGCTGAATGCATGCAATTTTCATTAAAGGTTTCAATTTGAGTCTTAACCTCCATTGCTTCAATGATTTTTATTAAGTATATTGAACTGTATTATAGTGGACAAGTTCATAACTTCGACTCCCTGGCGGAATCAAGAGTGCACAATGCCGAAAAATCGCATACTGGGACAAAAAAGTTGTCCAGTGTTCCCTGTCTTTTCAGTGGTACGCAACCAACATCAATCTGTGAAGCGTACAAACAATTAAATTCATGACCTACAGTTGTAGATAACTACATTTACATGTGCAGCAGATACTAAATGGAAGGAAATAAGATTAAAAGTGCTAAAGGCGACATACAATCGACTGGAAATGATAGATCTATACACTTTCAAATTTGCGTCGCTAATGTAAAATAAACCTTTTGGAAAAGACTTACGTAAATACTCGAAATACTGTGGATATGTTTGATTCAAACAATCTAATAACTCAACATTGTTTAAGAAATTATCAACATTATTACTGATAAATACAAAATATATCCATTGATTCATGATGACATGCAAAATTGATTTCAGCTGATGTAAACGAATACCAAGTATGAGCCAATCACGTATCACGACAGTATTTGATAATAAAGTATCAGTATTGGTAATGTCTTCACAGATTTTCTGCGAATTTTTTTGAGTTAATGTAACCATAATAACTCGACTGAAGAATGGTTCCAGTTGAATATATTCGTTGTACCAGGACTATAATGGAAGAGAATATAACAACGGAAACGATTATCATTTTTACCAAAGTAGAAAAAAATGACTATTTTGGACGTACTTATGTATGTGTATGAACAATATGACGTTACATGGCTGAAGAAAATCGGCAGAAAGTACTGCTTGACCTAAGTTTAGTGTTAGTAGGCACTCGTCAGAAGGTTTTTCCAAGAAAAATGAAGAAATAGAGGCTGTTCGTAGGATCCTGACTTGTATCATTGTGTCACAGGTGTGAACTAAGGTGCTTGGATTGCTTATCGCAATCCTTAGTAGTATTTGCTCTTGCTGAGAGAATACTATGAGCAGTTGGTAGTGTTGATTAATGGCAAATAAAGTGGATAACCGATCGCCCAGACAGCTTCAGAACACTCGGATTCCAGATAAAACAATCAGGAATGAAAAGCTATTAAAACTATTGGTGATATCATCCAGCGAAAAATTTCGATGAAACTGCTTAATGAAAGCTGAATTATTTAGTCGTAGAACTTTTATTAACTTTTTTGACAATATCAACTGAATAAGAATTTCTCTTCAATTTACTAGTGAATTTTACTTCTGACTTCGAGTTTGACTAGTTATTGTTAACTAACAAGCTTGGAGAATACGTTGTAAACGAAATCATCCTCCATCATTCCAAAGTTTAGAAGTAACTTACACACAACCAATATGATACCTTTTACAAACAACAGAAAAATCGTTCATTTGAAAATACAACTCACATTCACAGTGATATACTCCTTGATTATATCCTCCAGCTTGAATTCGGATTGTTCATTCGTTGTTGTTGCAAACAAATTACTAAGTGAAAGCATAATATTTTGTTCCATGTTACTAAATCGTTTTAAAAGATATGAAGTTATACAATTGTAGTAGCTGTTCAAATTTACATCGTTATTTATTTCGTCAGTTAAATGCTTCATAAAGTTGTTGCTTAAATGTTCCAATTTAAATTTGAACATCAAGGAATCGAATAGTGGATCAAACCGATAGTTAGGATTAGTATTCAACATGTTAATTATAATAGCATCTTTAATTCTGTTGATTAGATCTGTGGTAATGTTGTACCCGGAATAACAAAGTTCTAACTTGTCATCATTCGATAACAATATACCAATTGAATACAACCGAGTTGACTGTAAATATTCCATCAGTTTAATGCAGTGTACACGTTGATGTTTTAATCGACATAAGCATAAATCAGTTAATTTAATCATATTAGTAATTTGTTCATTCAATGAAAAATTTAATCCTTTATGTGATTTGTTTAAGAACTCTTGTAGGTTCAATAATAAAGTATGTTGACAAGCAAGTTTAGCAAGATTAATCAAATATAAATTAGGCGGCATGTAATCGACCACAGTATTATCAAAGTTATTTTCAGTATTCTGTTCCGAATTACATACTACATAGGGACTCCCAACTAACATCTTAATGTTTAGCTCACAAATATCTTTTGATTGTTGTAATTGATGCATAATACTTGTGTAAGATGTTTGTAACTTTTCGACATGATTAATATGATCTTGAAAAGTAGAATAAAGCTTTTTCAGTTTTTCTATTACAGTAAGACGAACCGTAGTGAACTCATTTAATAAAGCTTTTATTGATGTCTAAAAATAAGACAACATGAATTAATAATATGGAATAAAACGTGTTACTATATAATTTGATGATTCTATCAAACGACCTAATAAGTAGTTGATATTTTAAACTTTAAGTTAATGAGGAATAATAAGACTGGTGCGAGAAGATCAAGGGTAATTCATTACATCAATATATAGCGTAGTATCAACAACAAAATACAGTTAATTATTATATTTCAAAATAGAACAGGGGTACGAGATGTCATTCCATAATGCTAATGGGATACCTGCACCTTAATCAGTTAACTGGTAAACGATTTATAATCTCCAGTACAAATGTAAATTTGATCGAAGTCATCACATTTCAAATGAGTATACAGAGAGAGAAGATTAATCAAATGAACAGTGACGTATTGGATATCATCATTATTAATGATATTAGAAATTTCATACAGTCTGTTTTCATTAAGAAGTTAAATAAAGCCAGAAGGACAATATTTGAAGAATGCATTGAATTCATCGTATTTTGTTGCAGTATATATTTGGCATTTGAACGCTTGGGACGGACATTATTATTTATCCTAGTCTCTCGAAAGCTTCTACTCATGAACAGTATACAGAGAAACACTAAAGGAGAATTACGGATGAGGTTTCACTTCCAGAGTTGGTATTTGTCGATGAAAAAGGTATTTCTAAAATTACATGAAACCTTGAAATTCTAGGAAATAAACTAACGTTAGCAACAAAATCACTAAGTGCTTAATCAGGATAGTAAAAATATGAACCACCGTTTTCAGGAATTCTTCCAGATAATTTTCAAAATGTTCCCAACATTTCCTGGCTTTTGAAAACTTTGTCATGTAACTATCATGGACTTCTAAGATCTAATTTTTGAAAAGACCCAAATACGCTCCATATGGGATCTGAAGGTAATATAGAAATCCTAAATTGAATTAAGCTATCTGTTTAGTACCGTCCAATCCTTTGATTTTCAATGATTTCCCGCCCCCCATAGCACAGAAAGTCTTTTACATTCATCATTTAAATTAGTAATTACTTGCCTATTAATATGTATAATAATTACCTGAATGTATTCACAGACAGAACATTTAATTTCGTTTTTAATGATTGAATTCAAAATAGTCTGACCATAATTTATAAATTGATGAAAAATTGACTGTTTCATAAATAATTGATCGTGATCATTATCATTATCATCATCACCGTATGACCAGTATCCTATTAATTCTTGAATTTCATTCAAAAAAGGTAGCGTGTAATGAAGAACATCAGTAGGATAATCAAGATTTTGGAGATCATGAAATTTTTCACTTGCTATTTGTATTATAAAATTTACTCGTCCATTTAAATGAAGTAACTGGTGTAAAACTTGATAGAATTTATTCAAACTTTCCATAATTGAAGAGTTCAAACAATTATCAATTGGGAAAATTTGACACTTTTGAATCTTTTCATGAAGTTGACTAATGAAATAGTGTAACTTGTTTAAATGTGCTGTAGTAGATAACAGACCTTCATGTAATTGATCCCCAGATAAATTATGAATAGTGGCAATTGTTTTCAATGCGTTAACTTGTGTCAATTTTGATGTGGATATAAATTGGTCAGTTCTGTTTTTCAGCAGAATTAAACGTGAGTTAAAATCTTTCTTGAAAGTACTATAAGTCTGGTAGAAAACAGAGAAAAAAGAAGTGGAATATTGGAAAAATAATACGATTATTATCATTCGTATCATAATGAACTGTTCATCGATTGCTCCCCGATTATGGTTATCTCATGGACAATAACCAGTTAATTTATATCTATCAACACGGCACAGACCAATATCTAATGACTTCATAGATTGATGCTAAATCTCTGTTTGATCGCTCTTAGTTTTATTACAGTTAAAACCTACTTCATCCAAGATTGTACGCCGATGTAGGTGATGATTAAGCAAACATGATATGCATTTCTGATATTTTAACCAATGAAAGTCATCAGACTTATGAATTGACTAACCATATTTATCTAGTAGCTGACGCTTAACATCTAAACTATTCACTTGAATGCTTCAATATATAAAAACAGTGTGCTTTGAAAATATTCATAATCAAATAAAATAGAATTTAATGGATTTATTGGTCTCCATCAACTCCTCTTGAATAAAATAGTTTAATGAAAATAGCTTTAGACAACAAACTCAGTACATCTTTATAAATGTGAAGACAATTAACTTTCAACTATTATGTTAGAAATTAGTAATCGGATAACATCACTTTCACACCAAATGAATGAGTTACTTTGCTTTCCTGTATTCAGATTAGTAAACACTTAAAAAGAAGTTCAATAATCCTAGATAACTATTTTCACACCACTAAATCATAATCAATATGAACCCCCTTGTGACTAGATCCAGGAGAGAAATCTAGAGAGAACACGTCAAAATAGTTTCAAACCATGACGTATGTGTGATAGTTACCCACCAAAGGAAATGAATAAGATTATTCCTTATATCATGCATTCACAACCTTTTGCCTAAGGGTGAGACGTTCAACGCAAATCTTAAAGGCTCTGAGCTTGATTTCCAGTGAGAATATACGGTGTATACCACGTACTAGGATAGAACGGTTGTTATGTGTTTCTTGGTTTTCCAATGTTTTTTAAGCCAGGTCAATTTATGGTCTTAAATCGAAGTTACATGTAACTTGGACCAGACTAAGTACTTTGAGTATGACTGTGCACAGATGATAAGGTTGGAAGAAAGATTACTTTTATAGGCAGTAAAGGGTATCATGGAGACTATCAAAATTTGTAAATTACATCACGGAACTGTTTGCAGTAAGACTATTAGTTAAACTAGGAGGCATTGAGTAGAAGTTTTCATTTTAATATAGGAATCCGCAGCAGCTCACATCTACAACACAGTCTAAACTCGAAGCTATGACCATCAATTCCTACGATTTACGCTGAACTTAAGTTAGAATCCGGTGGTTTCCAAGTAGTCCATGATGTAAATAAAACATGTATATAACTTGACAATGTAAGTTCCATTGTGGCTAGAAAGTTGAACCCGGCTGGAAAGTCTAAAAAATAGAACGTAACATATCATGGATTCCACTTGTCAACCACAAGTCAACTTAAATCCTACTTGTCAACTATCGCTTTATTGAGGCAATGCGCCCAGGATGTACATAAAGCAACACAAACTGATCAATTTAAGTTTATAACAAATCAATAGGAATATTCAATTATCTTCAAATCACATGTTTATAAGTGATTCAATAAACTATTTCAAGAACAATCTAAATCTACCTAAAACAAACTTGCCTGTTTAACATTCAATAATGCAATAAAATAGTACTTTGTGAAAAAGTTCTTTGTAACCTTTTCATCACATACAATCATTAATTCATTAGAATATTTTACATTGAACACTTCAATTTCAATGTGTAATTGATCAAAACACAAATTCAATTGTTGATATTCAGTAAATTCTTTAAATAAATTAATTTGAACTTGATTCAATATTTCAATAGATTGTTTACATTGTGCAATTTGTTGTGAATAGAATGTATTAAGTGAATGATTACAATCTTTATTTATTAAACAGATTTCTTGTTGTCGAGTAAATAATAATGAGAGAATAGATAAATACGATTTTAATCGATAATAAATATTTTCAATTATAAAATAAACAATATCAATAGAAATTTCATTGAATTGAATGAATTGTAAAATTTTATTAGAAAATATTTTATTGATTGAATTATACCAATTTTGAAAATAATGAAATATATTTAAAGCAGTTGAATAGTCTTCACTAGTTGTCATGGTTACTTGTAAGATATGTGATGACATAACTTCTTGATATTTTTGCAAAATATGTAAACAATGTAAAAGATAATTTTGATAATTTTTAATAATCGATAGTCCAGAATTAATAAGTTGTGAATAAAATAAATAATTTTGACGATAATATTGTTTATTGTCAGTTAATAGTTCAATATACAATTTTAAATTATTTAACTGTACTACTTTATCATTTATTAGTAGATCAGTAAGGAATGAGTTGACTTGATTAAAAGCATTTATACATTGAAATAAATTATTTAGATATGGTTGAAATTCAATTTTAAAGTGTTTCATATGCTGATCAATAGTATTCTTTCTTGAAGTAATCCATGGTGTTAAATCATTGATAATAGTTTCAAGAGATTGAATATAGAAAATTTTTCGATTAAATTCAATTAACAAATTAGACATCCATTCAATCACCAAATCCCAAAATATTTTGAACTCATTATTCCAAAACGTCTTATTATTATTAATATTATTATTATTATTATATAGACATTCAAAAGACGATAATGACTTCTGAACAACATCAATGCTGTCTACAACATTATCAGTGTTTAATGTGTTTAGATGCAGTAATTCGTCAGTCAACGAACAACCTTCAAGTAAAATAGCTTCACATATAGGCGTTAAACAAGTAAAAGATTTGAAAATATCTTCTAACCAACTCTTATGACAAAGTATTGCATCTAAAGAATTTGCAGACATTAAGATATTATGTGATACTTGAATTGGTGATATGAATTTCATATCGATGTCATCAACAGTAGTAAACGGATTGCTTTTTGGAGTAGTTAATAAGTAATCCAACTTTAATTGTGGTGCTTTTGACATTGGTGTTTCAGGCAATCGATTCCATAAATCTTGTATGTTTACTTTATAAAGTAATAAATAATGAATGAAAGAAATTAAATAAAACAATGTGTCATTAACTAATTGAACAAAGTTATGTAATAATGTAAAGGTTTCTCTACACAGCCTTGATCAACTATACAATCAAACCAAACATCAAGTTAAAGAGTCTTTTAATTGATTCATATATATTGATTTCGTATGTCTATACTCAGCTTTCAGGTGCATTATTTATACAAGGAATCCTAGTACTATCCTAATGCTCAAACCAAAATCAATGAAATGTGATTCGACTATGGTATCTACTGGTTGGATGTTAAGTGCTTTGTTCACTAACTAATCGTGTAACATTGTCGAGTAAGTGAAAACATTTAAAACTTTTAAGTTAACCTTTAGTTTGTAACTTCAAGTGGTTGATTAGTGATATCATAAGTAAAACTTAAATCTGACAGGCAAACATTATTAGCGAGGGAGTGATCTATAAAGGTTCTATCCTCTGATTGTTTATTTTATCTAACTATGTTTATTTTCCTGTTACAAAATTGAAGATAAGAATAGCATTTTACTAAATGAAAACCCTATTCTTTTGGTTGGTAATCTTGTCATTAATACCAACTCATCCAGAGGAGAAGGTGAGTTAATAAACCAGTTTCATGGATAGCTGTCAGTCGACGTGTTATTACTTTTATGCGCTTAGTACCATTCCTATTGATGTAGAAGTAACACGTCAACATAATACAATAAGAAAGGGCGAAGTAGAGGTGTGTATGAAAGAAAAAAAATAGATGTTAAGATCTAGAGGAAAAAAGAGAATGAATACATTTGCCCTACTGTGACCGATTCTGAGCCATGTCACCCAGAGTTTCCAGAAATCAATTACGATTATCACACGAACGCCAACCAAGTAGTCAGTATCTACCAACATGGCTTAGATCAACAGTGAAAAACTACATAAACTAATAACATGTTTCAATTTGACCGCTCCTACCCTTTTTCTATCCTATTCCTACCCAAGCTAACGCCGGGCGACGAAGTAGGCGGCGATCAGACATATGCAACACATCTCCCAACTATTTTGGCAGATGATTCACAACCTCATCAATCGATTTACCATGTTTTGCTACAACCTTATGCCTAACATTAATACTACTTATTTGCTTATTTTTTTGATATATGAGCCATACTACAATGATTACTATAATCAAAGATCTGGATCGTATGTATATCTTTAATTTTCATGGTCCATGTTTTGCATTCAAAAATTTAAACAGAGAACACTGCTGAGCAGTCCACTCAGTCTTTCATTAGGAGACGAATATTTCGTCACGCCACAAGTGACGTAAGTTGGCAAAAACCAATTCAGACTTCTGATTCCGTGTTGTGATTTCTTTAGAAACCAAACCACCAGGGGTAATGAGACTTCAAAGATAAATAAAAAGGTCAACCCACTAAACTACTTCACTTCTTATGGCCAATCTAAGAGATGGTGAAAACCAGTCCTGGAGTATCAATCTGCACCTTAAGGAAAGAGAAACGCTTCCCGAATATACTTGCATTGTTACTCAATATGTTCAGGAGACTGTATATTTTCAGAGTCTTCACTGAGCAGGACTACATCGTCTGCTCATTTTAAGTCGAAAAATGGATTACCTGAAAAGAGATCAATTTCTGAAATATTAGATGAAGAAAGTGACTTCTAGGAGGGAAACCTATGATGTAATTAAATAAAAAAGAAGGATAAAAGACAACTCTGAGGAATATTACTCGAGGCTGACAATTCTCGTGACAGCTCGCCATAAGCTCTAAATCGACCAGTTGTGTTCGAGTAGAGAGCCTTTGTGAGGTCTACGTACTTTTAAGGTAAGCCTGTTAATAACAAACACAGAGCATTGATCTACGTAGTCGAAAGGTACCTCCAAGTCGAGAAATACCATTACTGTCGAACGTTGGTAAGTATTTAGAATAAGCTTGTATCTTCCAGTTTATTTTGTAGTAAACTGAAACTGGTCAGTCTCTGTTGTTAAATGTGCATCCTGAGGGGATCGCCTCGATACAGCGATAACACACAAGTAATATTTGAAGTTAGATTGTGACTGGCAAGCGAAATCCAAAATGCGCGTTTCGTTCTATTTGGGACTCATCAGCTAGATGTACTTGCATCTTAATGTTGATATTTACAAAATCAGTGGGAAGATACAAGCTTATTCTAATTATATATATATACCAGTTGCACAAATGTGACTGTCCAGACACAATAGCCTAGTGGTGGACGCGGTGGCGTTTGTCATGAAGCGGACTAAGTTCGAATACCAGTGTGGACATCAACATTGGGATGCAGGTACATCTAACCAATGAGTCCCAATTAGAACGAAACGCGCGTCATGGATTCCGCTTGCCAGTCAAAATTTAACTTCAAATATTAGTTGGCAAGTATGCCTACGTCCTAGAATATGACGCAGGGTGAATATTTGATCGTTGCATCCTCGCCCACATCTGAAAGCAGTCTGTTTATCCTAAGTTTGTGCTTCCTTACCATCAGATAAACATCAGATGATTGGAGAGGCTAATAGTTTAGATACTATATTAGTCTAACTTTGCAGTTATCTCAAGAAGACTTGTTCCCGTTAATAAACTGGAACAATCAGTGAACAAGATGAGTCATATGGAATAACGTTCGGCTCCAAGATGCTGACTAATATATCAGTCAACCAATCTACTAAAAGTGTGCCACCATCCTTAAAGATATCTAAAATTAACCTATTAGGTCCTACTGATTGCTTCACTTCAAATTACCTATTGCTTTTTCAACCTCACTAAGAGTTGGGGGGACATATGTTAATTTTCCCTTCAGGTACTTTGGGAATGGTCGGTAAGAGGAGAATAACTAGAGGCCAACTGAACTGTTCCCGAAAGTGCATAGCCTATAAGTCCAATCTTCTAGACTGAGTGTGGATCACAGGCTCATCTTTTCAAAAACAGTCTCACTAACAGTTGATTTTCCAATGACAGTGTCCTTGATGAGTTGGGATAGTTTTCCAGCATTCAAGATCGGTTTCATGAAACAATCAAGTCGAGGGGAATTCATGTTAAAGACAAAAGATCAGATACAAAGATGATTCAATATGAATGAATTCGTATAATAAAAAGGGGTAGCATAATAATTTTAAAAACAAGGATTTATGTGATGATAAATGGTGGATGCCGTTTGGTTACTACAACCGATTCTGAGCCATATCATGTGACGTCACATTAATCAGATAGTTTGTATCTACCTTAGTTGGTAAAACCTACAGTCAATGAGTAAATGAACTAACGCAATGATTTTGTTTTTTCCAGATTATTACCGTAGCCAACATTAGAAATAGAAGTCGGCAGTGATTTGACATATGAATTACATGTCCTAGTCAAATCACCCAGTGAGGATTGACAAATATTATCAACTAATTTATTATCTTTGTTTAATATTTTGCTTCTAACGTCAGAATCGCTCACCAGATTGTGTGAAGTTTATTTTAATGTCAGAAGATCCCTTCAGTTCTTTGTACTGAACAATTCATTTATACTTCATAATCGGTGTGACGTCACTATTTTTAGTTCTTGTAATGACCCATTGTGTTCATTCTCTTCCTTTATTAAGTCTGTCATTAAAAATTTACCTACAAATCAGTTGTTATGAGTATTTTTATGTTTATACTTTACTCACTACGAGTGTTCTTCGTTTTATTTTACTGGACTTCAAGGTTATGAGGTCTACATGTCTACAACTTCATACATTTGAGTAACAGACTCAGTGTATTAATCAAGGAAACCTAATACTCGTATCTATCTGTTGCTCGTAATTGTAACGGGTTGATTCCTCTTGGGTACTAATGGAAAGCAGCTAGTATTGGAGAGTTCTTTCTTTCTACTATGTGACTCATCACTAACAGTACCCACCCACAAGTATTTGAGCCCAAAACAAATAGGTCTCTAAGCGATCAGTAACATTGGACTGGCAGTAATCAAACAGTAAGATTCCTACTTCAAATATAAGTAACGAATTAAAGCCAATCTCCACAAAATCACTTCGATGCAATGATGTGTTTATCATTAAAAATCATTCGATTTGAGATCGATCGGCTACACACAAACAAAAAACTAAAGCTGGTCATGTTATAAACTACGGACGTACCATTGAACCAATCCAAGTGATTACTTAATCGCTCCCATCGATTTAACAGACTATGACAATTTGCATACCATATCATTAATTTGTGATTTATATCAATGCCACGATCTATAAGATCAATATTATGTTGTCGTTGTTTTTGAATCGGTAATTGGCTTTGTTCTGTCATAATCTTGTTTTTGGATTGCTGTATAAGATTTAACTGACAACAAGTACGATGAATACGAGTAAATAACACCTGTAAAATTCAATAAGAAAAATAAATATGATAATATGAGCACAATGAAGGTAAGAATTTTGCTAAAATATGTAAATTTTCTGAAAATGATAACAGACTGTATTGCAACTAACAGGAATGAATAGGGTGATAGATAGACGAGGCAGATATCAAGTACATAAATTATGCTGTTTGAAAGCAGTTTTACTAACGTGTACGAAAGTGTTGGCAAATAGCAGTGTAGTCTGACATCAGAGAATACAACAGGAATTGAAATATAGACTATAAAATAATCAATGGTATTAAAGTTCCAGAAGTAGAATAGACTGTAAACTAATTCATCAATACGACTATATAAGATCAAGAAATCTGATCCCTCGTTGCCACCGTAGGAAGAAAATATCAGGTGGGAACAAATTATTCATGAAGAAAACTTGTTCAACTATTCATTCTATACATAATAAATGGTTAGTAGAAAGAAGTGGATGTAGTAACTGGGTAGGTGTTTTTGCTAAACTGCTTAGCTGAGGTCTCTATGAGATTATCGTGATTAGAAGTCACGGAAATTAAGTGAAATAAATCACCGTTTCTGTTCAGCTTCCGATTTTAAAGTTTGAAATTATTTTGTCTGTTATTTTATGGATCAATTCATTCTTTTGGGATCAAATCGTCTAATCTTTTCTACTGTCACTGATAATTCATCTCTGTGATAATGTAGTGTAATAGTATATATGCCCCAAGTTTTATGCTAATTACATATTTATAAAAAACGTACTTCGGTATAAAGAATAATACTATCCCCGGTTTACTGAGACCTAAACACACATATCAAGTCAATTAAGACTTACTGAGTTCTTACTGAATCTGTTTCTCAATTCTTTTAGTGTTGACATTGGTATCTTCATAATCAATTGAATTACAGTCAATAAATGTTCAAACATCTGGTAAGTTGTATTGTGTGGAATAGTGTTTGCAATTTTATCAGAAGCAGTACAGTGATTAATGAGTAAACTTTCTAAATTTTTGTTAAACATAATGACGTTAGTAAGAGGAGTAATTGAAATAGCTTTTTGCATCTTTGTTGTTATGTTCAAAAGAAAAGCATATGGTTTATTAAACAACTCAATTAGAACAGTTAATACATTTGATAACGATAATGTATTTTGATTAGAATGATGCCGTAAAGTATCTTTATCAAGTAAAAATAATGAGGTAAATTGCAGTGAACATTCAAATTGTTGATGTGTTGAACTATGCGCGTCTGACACATTAATTTGATTTAAAACAAACTGTAAATAATTGAATTCATTCAATAGGATGATCTATGGTAAATCAATAAAAGAAATAAATACTGAGCTATATTCAAAAAAAATTACTTATTAAGTACTACTGAAAACCAAGGAGTAGTTATCCAGTGTTTCATGACTTTAAATGATACCCAATTGAGATCGATATGTGACAAACAGAAACAACAAATTAAAAATCAGTCTCCAAGAAGGCCATGTTAACTCAAAAAAACACAAATTAGATTAACACAGAAGATTTTCAATGTTCCACAAGTATGCTGTATTCAGCATTCCTTATCATTTTTTTTCGACTAATCATCGAGTGAATAGTGAATATCAGTGTGATTTTCGCATATGTATATAAGCAATACATTTTAAATACTACTTATGAGTAAGCAGGAATATGAATATATACACATATATGAGTTCTGCATTCTGAAAAAGCTAAAGTAAATGAGGATAATATTTTATAGGATTATACGATTTGATCCTTAGTTATTACTCACTAGCTACTAACCTTTACTGCAAGCAGTAATTAATAATCGAAAAGCAAACTGTAATATATAAATAAAATTCCTCATCACTTCATCCCATCTTAAAATTGCTCTATTTATCAATAAATGTACCTACTAATAAGTAGCATAAAATACAACATGAAATGTTTTTGACAGTTGTATACCGATAGTGATAATTTCCAAAAAGTGATTTGACGTTCTAATTCACATAATCCTGATGTCTTTCATCCAGGTTGTCGAGACGCGTTATACTGCATATATTCGTAACTGACATTTGCAGATTACCGCAGTCACATGAAATGAAAATTACACTGTAGTGTAGACACTTAATAAATGAATGGAAAGATAATCGAAAATAATGGATACAACGCATTTAGAGCACATTTAAAACGTTGAGAATAACCTCATTAGACTAATGCATAACACTGTGAATTATAATCAGGTTCCAAAGATAGTTATATTTTACAGTAAAACCTTACCTGATCGTTATTTGATGTGGCGAAGGATTGATCATTTTCATTGAAACTATTTTTAGAATTCCGTATTGTGAATGTTTTGCATTGACTACAATCAAACATACTTACCAAGTCATTAACAAGTAATACACATATGTGAATAGCTTGGAAAATAAGTATCAAGATGCGTAAATAAATCATTTCTAATTTCAATAAGTCTTCTGAACTAAATAAAGTAAACCATAGATTTGGTACAGGAATTGTTTGATTCTCATGAGTATTAGAAAAACTTGATAGATGTTTATTCAACTCATTGATAGATAAATTGATCTCACTGTTCAATATGATCAACTGATCAAATAAATAATTCGATGAAATGTTCTTGAAATGTCCAACTATCACATTCTATAAAAACAGAAAGAAAATAGAACAATCAAACGGTTTCGGTATAATACAGAAGAAAATAACAGTGTTAATAATCTAGTGAATAGTTATTGATGTGCCAACTCTGCATTTTTAACGCTTCACTGCCGTTGATTTAAATCTGTGCAATCAAGTGACATATATTTTTAAAGCTAATCTTTTCTATCCTCTTTCTTTAGTTGTAAGAAGGTAGAATCGCATAAGGTGCTAGTTGTCTCAAGGGAATAACTTACTCTTAACACTTCCTAGTACAGTCAACAGTACATTCCGTCCCCCCCCCCCTACCACATATATCAGATTGATGCTCCTGTTGATCTCCAACTAGTCTGTTTGATGGCAGTCGTTGCAAAAAGAAACTAACGATAATTGATTGTTTGAGCAAAAACAAAAGGTGATCATGCATTGGAATCTATGCATCAAATGTATAAGTATGAAAGAAAACTGTTTGGAAACAGTTAAGGATAAACATTAAAAAACAGATTATCATAATATGTGTCAACAAATCTTTGTTATAATAAAACGTATGATGTTGAATAAAGTTATTATTACTAATTTAATACTACTTAATATTACAATCCGACATGAATGAACTTGTTAAGAACTTCGATAGGATTCAGTTTCAATTATATAGCTCTTAACATTTGATCCAAACAACTATGCATGAGAAAGATTACTAAGAATGTGTAAAAAAACATCATCCCAAAATGACCTTACCTAATTGGTTGAAGTAAATGAAAAACAGGAACGTTTATAGTAACACTTGAACAGTTTTGAAAAACAGATGTTTTAAAAGTTCAAATAAATCCCTATCCTTCAGTTTTATTTAAAATCATCAGGTTATTATTATCACTAGGTTTAATAACTAAGTACAAAATAAGTTGAGGTTATACGTAACATACTCAATACTCACTATACGTGTTGTATATATACATCGGCTTAGATCATTTTCTTGTCATGTAGTGAGTGTTACCTTAGAGTGCACTTTGCATTAAAGACTTCATTTTAATCTACAACTTTAGCTTTATTTTTGTTATATATCTAACGTGTTAAGCTGTACTACATTCAACTCGTTCGTAAAAACGGCGGACTATTCCACTTAATTGGAGCAAAATCAATGAAAACTAAACTCTGATGAGTAGCACTTAGACACAAAAATAATGGAAAAATGGTTGAGAGAAGTGGATATTATACCGTTAGAAAGTATTGCTAACTCTGCAGATTACTTTAAGTTATAAAACTTAATAAACTTACATTCTTTATTATTTGCATGAAATGATCAATACAGTCAAAGTGTTCACAATCTATTTTAATATCCACAATTAATTCTTTAAAACACTTCCACATATGGGCTAAATTAACCTCAATCAACTTAAATTCATCTTCCTTATTAATGGATATTTCATCAAAATGTACATCAAAGTACTTTAGCATAGAGTTTAAATATATTATCAATGGAGAATGAATTGGATCTAGGATAGACAATTGATTATAAGCGGAATTCCCACAGGAATTAAATAGTTCATTGTTAAAATTGAAACTGTTGAATTCTGTCTTATTGTTTTCACTAAAATTAATAAGATTCGATTGACATTTCTTCGCGATCCCTAGTAAATTCTGAAATTCAAAGTGGAAGAAGCATGGTAGGAGTAGGCATCGATACACCAATTTAATACAAAAATCAATCAATGGCAAATGAATTACTCATAATAATAACCCTTATGATCATTGAAGCACAACAGCACAACCGGAAGCTAAATACTTAGACAAAAACTTTGAGCACATCGATTTTTTGTAATAGATAAATTGTACTTAGCGAAAGAATCGACGACATACATTTCGTCTTATTTAAGACCCATAAGCTCAGTGTGAACATCAACGATATGATGCGGGTACATCCAGTTGACGAGGCCCAAAACAGAACGAAAGCTCACCATGGATTTTAATACTCATATGCCAAATTAACTACAGCTTACTAACTGAAAGTTAATTTCTTTAACTACTATGATATAACGACACTAGGATATGGGTATGAAAACTACTGTATAATGCCGAACACAAAATATTTCATTAACAGTTCTGCCTTCATAAAGGAATTGTATAGTTCAAAGTTTCAGTGTCAACTAAGTGTATAATGTACATGCCTGATAGGTCTTAAACCTTGCTCAAGAATATTTATCAGTTGATGATATTGTTCAATACTAAAATTAAATCTTGCCAAATAAACCATTCATCTCAGAGAACGGAATATTTTTGAGCATTCATCTGAACTACAAATCTCCATCATTTCCCCATCGGTGGTTAGTTGTTCATTTTCCACACCAGTAAATTCATTTCATTATGAAAAAAAGTATCTCATAACATCTATTTTGTTATTTAACTAGGCGATATCTATCAAAGATGTACACCAACTGTTAAAAGTTTACATACTTAAACGTATTATGCATCCCTATCCTATACTCTCGGTGATGATGTGCTCTTTAAGCTAGGTGGTATGATTTAAAAGATTATACTGTCGCTTTAGATATAATCATCAGTATCCGCTTATTTAAAAATAAGCTTTGCAGTTATTCCATAAGTGTTAAAACGCATCGTCTTGATGTCTTATTATTAATCGGATATCTTCTTTGGCTCACTTGTTTTTATTTATTACTGGGTTAATTTTAATAGTCTGTGTTGATTGACCCCTTGAATAAGTGACTGACTAGCCTCTTCCATGTGAAACGAATCATTGGATCTACGTCAATGTGACTACTGATTGTCGGTTTTAGAAATTTTCCGACATTCTTAAAATTTTCGTTATCCAGAACGTTGGTTATCTATGTACATTGATATCGGTGATAAAATATCATGCCATCAGACTGTTTATTTGTGTGAATGAAGTATTCACTTAGAATAATGTAAAACTTCTTGAACTCAGTCGAATCTTTTGTTGTACATTGTGTGGAGTGTCCTTATATAAACACGATTGATTTCAAACATTTGGAATGTGGTTTGAATCTAAAACTAACTAGTTAAAGGACAATTGTTCTACTTAATAAGTTTACACTTCATTTAATGTTTAATCATAGAAACTGCAAACAATACTCACTCACATTATACGATTTTAAAAGTAGTTTGTGCAGTGAATAATCATTCAATGCGTAATTGACATTATTTTCTTTAGTACATTCAAATGATAACGGAGAAGTGACAATAACATCCGATATACACAAGTCTGGGAGATTAGAATTGTAAGAATTATCCTTTTGAAATGGTTTCTTAACTGAATCAAGGCAATGATAATCCTGATAGTGGAAAATCTGAGAAGTGCTTTCATCCAATTTATTCTTGGCTGGGAGGAATTTTGTGTTTTTAGAGGTACTAAGGGCAGAAAACAAACAGAAAAATTAGAAAAAGCTTTGAAACCATCAATAATCATACTTAACAAATGTTACATTTTTATATAGACATAGACATATTGCCTACTTGATGGTCATAGGTTAAAAGTTGGTTTAGATATCCCCGCATGCATCATCGAAATACAATGTAAGCCCTCTATTAATCTGAAGACTAGTAGATATTAAACGACATAGCGTAATAGAGTGAGAGATGAAATCTTTCTAAGTACACTGAAAGCCACAGAAATTCATGCGAATTTGGACCATCTGTGGCGCCCTGTTGATATTATTTTGGTTTTAAAATGTATGATTTACAACGCGTTGTTGAGAATAGACTTGCTCTATGGTTTTGAAATATGACTCTTCCTGAATGATGATGTTCGTCAAATCCTGAAGGTATGTTGACAACCAATGGCAACATCGTGTTAGTATTGATTAGGTATGACAAAGTGCGTTCAGGAGTTACTGACGCTGGACTGGATGAAGAAAGTGAAGAAATGAACACTTTATAACATTGAACTTTCGAGTTGAAAGATAATTGTGTGTCATTACATCATAATTCCCAAACTGAAGTCATGCAGATTGTGCTACTCAGTGGCAGCATGAGAAAGTGTGGACCTAAATACATCACTAATACCGATTTTAAGCCTCATCACTTAGTGCGGCTAAATATGCATTTCTATTATTTTGCAAATTTAAATCTGTAACCCTACAATTTATCAGCGTAGCTCAGTCTTATGGTTGATGATTTACAAGTTTATTATTATTCACCATTTAATAAACCGACTTTATTTCATTAGTATACATCTGTAATAACCTCTTTGTTGCTATTCTGGATAGCCAACTTATACGTTTCTGCTGGGATACATCCTATGTGCACTGTTTCTTTATTACACACACATCAGTCGAATAAGTCAGTCTAACAGAACTTAGAAGCTTAGTGTGTAACGGATTGTTGTTTTAGGATATGTGCATTACGTTTTAAGTTTCAGTGTAAACATCATTATTGTGACACATTCGATTGTTAGTCATAATCCGGCTGAGAAAATGTTTCAAGCTATTCGTTTAACCAAAATTGATTGAAGATCCAATTGACAATTGACTAAAATATTCAATAGTTCAGACCCTGATATATCTAGCCTACGTGTATGATAATTGGTTAACGGAAGCGTAGACAGTGAAGAAACAGATCACAATTCAAAGGATAGATAACTATCGCTTATTTATCTTTTCATTTGGTAAGTGTGATACGTCACTCTAAATGGCTGTAACATACGCTTGCGCCTAATTTACCTAGTTCTTGATCGTTCTGTCGGATGATCATATCTATGTAATAGGTTAAGGCAAGGTTGGGAATAGCGGTATATATAGTGCTGCGTGTGAATCAGAATCGGCAGAACTGACCATCCCACCTTGCAATACTACAGACTTAAATGTACATAATTACAACGAAAAAAAAGCGAAGATGATACTCAACTGATAAATGCACATATGTATGTCCAAAGAAGGCGAATAAATAATTTAAAAAGTATATTATCAAGTATCTTACTCATATTCATGAATGAAGCTTGAAAATTTCTCAATCAATTTTTGCTTTTTAGTTATCCAGTCTTCAACCAGATGATTGCTATTATCATCATCGTTGTCATCAGTATGAATGAAATCCTTGTCGAAACAAATTGATGTTGGCTATAAAAATTAAAGTGAATGTGTTTAAAATCATCTAGTTGATACCTTTAAACAACTGAATTATGGAAAAAATTAAACAAGTTACTCAAGTAAAGATTAATACATAACTTAACTACCACAATACGATATGTCTCCTAAGCTAAATGTTAGAGAAACCGACATAGTCAACTCTCTCCATGTTCATCTATTGAAAGCTAAAGAAAGAAATATGAAAGCTTTGGTTCCAAGGTAAACTGAAGCACGTAGAATAAAGCGTGTTTATAGGGTTACCGATGATTACAGATTTCTAAAGCATTCTAGAAAAGATGTTATTGCTATTTAGTAATAATGTATTTATACCTGACTAATCAGATTACAACATAATTTCTAGGAGTTTCCTCACACCACTGATTGATCAAGAAAAAATAAGGGCCGTACATATTAACTACTATATCATTTTGAATTAATATAATCAACATATTTCGTTGCTGGTATTCGTAAGAATAACTAAGTGATGACGTAACATTACAAAGTAATAAGAAGCAAATAACACAGTTTTCCGACAACCTTTAGACACCTAACACTAGTCGTTACGGAATACATTAGCAAGATAATAGATGTTAATAAGTTGCTCAGATATAAAAAGTAGTAACAGACTTAAGCTAGATAAACATTGCAAACTAGGAGAAACCGAATAGTTATTCTTCCCAGTATACAGTTTCACGACAGTGAGCACCAATGACCACACCCGAAATCGAACCCGAATCCCTCGGCTTTTACAAACAATGATTAATTTTAAACCATTGCATTGGCATACAAATGTATGTACTTCTGAATTCGGTTAGAACGATGCATTGTACAACTAGCATACATTGATATTGATGGTATTTGCTACGTGCTCTTAAAGGTCCTAGATTCAATCCATACTGGCGTGGGCACTACATAAACCTAAGATTTTCGCAACCCATGCTAAAATACTCATCAGCTGAAAGTAAAACCATTTTTATTTTTGTTGGTTTTTCACAATACTTTACAATACTAACACTTCAACTATCACTTACAAATACCAGACTTTTGCAGAGTGAATTATTATTTGCTTTGACGACTGTTGACAATGTTTCTTCGGTACTTCGTTGCAAATTTATTTCTTCATAATCTGGGGTATTTTCTTCATTTTTCGATGAACAACATAAAGTGGACGAAGTTGATTCAGAATTTGGTGATTGAATACAGTTCTCAGAATGGTCATAGTCAATAATCATAGTACTGTTAAATACAGTATCACTGTCATCCTTTTTCAATAATTTACTAACATTTTTGAAGTAATTTGAAGAGTTGTACTGTGACAGATTAACATACTCTGCTAAGCAATATGTTAAACTGATCAGGTTTGATTTACTTTTTGTAGAATAGGAACTTAATGTTGATGAAAATGAAGATGACCTAGTTCGCTTTCGAGTTGTCGATTTGACCGGTAGAGATTCCAAATTAGTATAACACAAGCTTTGAGAACGATAGAGATTTGTGGGAGGCCTTTTGTTTCTATGCTGCCCAGAAATAATTTGTAGTTGTCTTAATGAAATAGAACGATTTTGCAAATCGCTCAAGTGACTAAAAAGAAAATAAAATAATGATGACACAATTTGTCATATAAATTAAATACTAATTAGTAGATTACTAATATATCTAGTCAGTAGTAACGTCTTAGATTGTCAAGTTGTGCAATGTGAGTTCAAATCTCACAAGGAACATCAATTCACCCTAGACGTCAAGCACACGTTACTATGGTAGTAACTAAATACCATGAAACCTAGGTAAAGTAGAGTTTTCTGCCGATCTATAGGTACAATCCCGTTTTTACTCTAGATTATGCAGAGTTCAAATTTGTGACTTATTAAATGAAAGTTCAGGAAATGAACCATTAAATTACCATTCCAAACACTGGCATCAAAGGCCTGAAATTAATAGCTACCTGAACAACTAGAGTAACATTTATACTGAGACAACTTAAAGTGTAAGTGTCATCTCCCAGATACATGATAATGAACATTAAACTAAGAAAATGCACTTTATCCAAGCTCCTCAACAACATAACACTAAATACACAACAGTGAGCTATGCAACTTAGGGTCAGCAAGTCAAAGTCGTCACATTTAATCGGTGCAACAAGATGAATAATAAAGTAGTAAAAGTTGTAATAACATAAGTAATGGCAAAAAAGACTGGACACAGAAGATGTAATTCCCGAATGGTAAGTTAATTCATGGAAAAAAAGATATAAATATTTTTAAAGCTTAATGTCTAAGGGAAAACAAAGACTGAATGGACCTGCGCCACATTGTTCTATTCCAAGATGTCATCCATCTTCTCTAACTATTGGATATGGAAATTTCACGCATTTCTCACAAGAGTAGTTTACACTTAGTAGCATGACCCAGATCACCGATTGACGATTTCATGAATTGATCCACGTTTTAATTTGACCAGATTTTTTTTCCTTCCTATATCTACTCTAATTATCATCGCAAGTAGAGGTAAGCAGTGGTTGTGTATATGCAATACATATCCCAACTACTTCAGTCAGTGAAGATCCATAACCTCGTCAACCGATTTCATTTCGCCATAGTACTCTGTCTGTAACCTCAACATTGTTTGCTCGTTGATCCCAAGAAACTCCAGTAATGTTTCGAAGACAACTATAATCCGTTATATTTAGAGATTAAAGCAGAATGACGAACTTTCACAACTGTGTTTTAGAACATTATTTCAATTATGTTAACTGTGGGTAATGTAGACATTCCATTTCTATCATTGTTACATACCTCTTATCCTATCATCCCGTTTAGTATATTTGCTGTTAGTAAATTATCCCTTATCATAAACTACAGTTAACGGGTTGTGTACAAGTCACCCCTATTCACTAACACGATCTCCTTTGCTTTGTATTAATGTAAACTTCTTAAATGATTCGGTGTGTGGTCTGATTTCGTGTATATATGAAGAAGTGTTTGAAATACAACACGACTCTGATTTCTGTCTAGTTGGCCCATTTATCTTGTATTCTTCATTCCGGTTTGGGAGCTGGTAATCACTGAGCAGACGTATATTGTCAGTGATTAGTAATTATCAAGGTCACACAATATATTTCCCATACGAGTAATTGGTCCGAATATATTTGAATATAACATGATCAACTGCTAATAATACCCAATCTTATAGCCAACGTTTTACGTTCATATAATAAAACGGATCAGATTGCTGGGCAGTATGCTCGTCCCTTAATTGGAAGATGGATAACACACCTACGCCACAGGTTGATAAAAGTTAAACGAGCCCTCAGGATATAACTTAATGACTATATGTTAAAATTAAATAAAAGCATTCGATTAATACACTGAAGAAAACTAAAGGAATCGGGATATTTTTACACAGTAGTAGGAATGCAACTTGAACCGATGTACACATGTGCCAGATTCTATGTTGATTATACATACATACATACACAGTAGTAGAAACTAATTAACACAATTTAGAAGGTTTTATTGAAGGCCGTTTTTCATCGAAATAATTACAGAAACTGTAAAGTCATTGACATCGATCCTACATAACCTATATTTCAATTACACATTTCTTCATTATACCAACAATAATCGACTTCAGCTATCATATATTCACTGTAATCACAAACCTGATAATGAAAGCCTTCAATTGTTTCAAATCTATTACAATAGATTCATACAACGGTTTTATATAAACGTGCATTTCTTTTAAATAATACATATTTTCCAAAGTGCAGACATTATCACCTTCTTTGAATGTTTGAAATTCATCTTCAACTTGATTAATCCAATAAAGAAAAACTTTCAGTTTTGCTTTGTAATACTAAAATGAAATTTCATGTAATAAAATGAATAAAACCTGATGATAAATGTAAATAGTAAATTTTGGTAAAGTAAACAATAAATTCTAAGATAACTTGGAATCAATTGAAATAACATACATACATGATTCATCTCGTTGATTTTGAAGCTGAGCACCAAAAATACTCTAATTTCCTAACCACAATATATTTTTGATGCATGCAACCTCATCATTTAACCTAAACAGAAGCTATGGTTAAGCATGTACCCATTGAAGAAACTCCCAAGAAGAGAATACGAAATACTTCATTTTCAGTCTAACATCGCGGATCAAACTTAATACGGTAATCAAGAAGGAAACATTGAAAAGCTGCTTTGTGCTAATACAAACTCAACAGTAATATGCACTCGTAGCCAAACTTTTATGAATTACATTTCAAGGCATAAATGGACACATTGTCTTAAATCTCAATTATTTATTGATCGGTGTCCGCAGTACTCAATTGCTTGTTAGATAACATAAACTTGAAATTATCTACGCTTAAAATCATAGTATTAATTTCTATTAGACTTTACCAAATAAACTTAGTTGGTAGAATAAACTGTAGTATGTGAAAAGTTAACACAGCATATCTTAAATTTTAAGTTAGTGCTTCTATTCTTTTTAGCTTTTCTTTAGTTGGCACCTAGTTTGAAGATATGTAAACAACAAAACTGACATTTTCGTCCATATCAATGTGCTTCCCACAGAGAGTATCACATTGACTCCAAAGTGGATCTCTGAGTATTATCCTATCTAACTATTAAAAATAGAGAACGAGAGTTAATCAAAAGTCCATGAACTGTGACCACGTAGTGCTGCCAAAATAAAATTTAAGAATTATGTGGGGTGTCAAAATAAATATTCTTAGATCAACAGCGAACAGGATCCTTACTGGAGAAAATTCGTTTTGTCCAATTATCAATTCAAATTTGAACTTAATGTTCATAAACAACATGTCCACCGTATAAAATATCTTTGTGTTCATCAAGGAGACAACAAACTTTATATCAATAAGAGTTTGCAATTTCCTATTCAGGAGTAAAAATTTGATCATTCTCTGTTGGCACATATATACCCTGAGTGGATTACCTCGTTACAGTACAGCCTCATGAAATAAGTTTGAGTAAATTTGGTAATATAGCTTGCAAGTGGACACATCAGCTGCACTTGTCCACATCTGAATTTTAAAGTAAACACTAGGACCTGTGAGTTTAACTGCTAGCTACGTACTAAATAAAGTAAATTCTTATGAATAGAAGCCATATTAAGGTAGCTCATTTAGGATGCATATATGGTAACATAGATTGATTAACTGCAATCCTGAATATCAACAACATAAAATTATAAACTCATACAAATGACTATAATCCGTCGAATAAGTTTGTGGTTATCTGGAATTAGTAGATTAAAAGTCAATGCGTAAGTGTTTGAAAGGATAATGAATATCACTATTGGAACCCAGTTGATGTATTAGAAATAGGTCAAAGTGAGCGTTTCGAATCTCATTGCTAGTTAAATAATAAACATACTATAAATTACATATCTCATTAATAATCTATTTTCATCTTATTACTTTTATAACTCTTCATTTTATTACTAAACCTTTTTTGCTAGATGACTATAAAACGTTGAACAGTGTACTTACATAACATTATCGAAAAGAAAATGGACTTTATTCAGTTATTTCTGATTGCTCTACCTTAATCAATTTATAATGTGGTGATTTATGAAAATTGATTATTCCCAGTACCGTTCTATTAGAAAAGATCCAAAACTCATTTCGTAAACTACAATATTTGCAAACAACAACAATTTACACTAAAATATTAACAGTGTTATGTTGTCTAGTCCTCAGTGCTGACCGAATTCTATCGAATGTGTTAATCAATATGATCATTAATCTAAGTGATTTAGTATAGAATATGAAGTGGTTGGAGGTAAATGAGATGAAATTTTGCTAGTTGATGCTCATCAGCAGGGCCTACATACAATCTCAAGAAAACTAGTATCTCCTCCCCGCCCATAGGATTTAAACTCGCATTGTTCAGTACCATATTAGTGAGTTATTCATACTCCAAATAATTCAATTTTATTTCAAACTATTTCAGCTTACTTTTATCTCGTTGACTGAATAGAAATCTTTTGAAATTCCATCAATAACTGACATATAATGTTGATTATATTCATGAAGCAAGTGTTCAACACGTTCCAATAGATATACAATTGAATTTATTTGTCGTTCACAATAAATAGCATTAAAGATTATATTCTCATAAATATCTAAAGAAATGGAACGTTTTAAATGATAAATGTACGTGAAAGGTGTATTTGTAAGAAGAAAGTGAATCAAGAAAACAATACAACTATTATCACTGAAGTAAACATTTTAATATGACGAGATTGAAAGTTATCATATTGAGCGATTAAAATAGAGTAACTAACTTCAGAACTATGTTTTGGAGGACTGTTTCAGTAATTTTAGTTGTGTGTAATATGAACATTTTATTATTATCATTGTTAAGCTCCCCCATTTGCCCTATCCTCCCGTTTAGCATATTTACTACCATGTCACTATATGTCACCTCCATTTGCTACCACTAACTCCCTTGTTTTGTATTGATGTTAATTCCATAACTGGCTGGTTGCGTGGTCTGGTCTACATATATATAAAGGAATGCTTGAAACATAATACGATTTGTCCGGTTGATTCATCTACTTGGGTTCTTCCTATTCTGCCCCGGGAGTGAGTGAGCATCAGGCAGAAATATATGGATCGACTTGGTACTCATTTGCGCTTGTCATTCTAATTTTGTGCGTACAAAGTCACATCATTTAATTGGTCGTACGCACCAGTCTTAAACACCTGACATCATAACAGAAGCAATAAGAAAGCAAATCTACTTACGTTAGCCTTTATGTTGGTTGGTAGTCACCCTCAGTCTTGATGCCATGTGGGGTTTGAAACTAAATGATATTAGCAGGCCACTAATTAATCACTAGGTAGTAATCAACATGAGGTGGTGACATATTTGTTAAGGCTTTCGACTCGATCAAATTCTGATCTACCTGCTTCAAATTTGGCTAGCCGGCTAGTGTCACTTATCTTTATACATAAAATATGGCTAAAAACCGAATATATAAATCTGTGCATGATAAATGAATCGTATTATAATGTTTGTTCATTGCGAAGATTTAAGTTAAACTGATATTGTTTGCAACTTATCTACTCATCAGCTTATATATGTCAGTTCTAGAGAAGAACATTTACAATTTGAATAGTTTAGTGATATCTTAATAGAATACATACCACATTTGTAGAATTATTATACACAATAAATAAGTTTCGTTTGCCTGGAAATATGGAAATAATTACAGCTGGTTGATTGGATCTTTTTATTATCAGCGAACATACATACATGTTCATCAAGCTACATGTGACCATCCTGAACTAGTGATAACCACTCCTTCAAAGATTTACAACATCTAGTTGCTTTTACTGGATGGTAACAAATAGTAAAATCCCATGGATAGTACCAGTTCACTGAAAGTCACGAATACCTCTTTTGACAACGAGTGTTAATTAGCATAAAACTTATGTTCAGGGCCTCTTGCTAGTCTCTCTTTATTATTTAACGCACTTCATAAAACTACGATGTCAGGCGATTGGAGGTACTCAGTAAGAAATCCTTTGTGACTTAGGTTTCACGTTAGTTAGTAACCACCACAAAAGCATACCTGCAGTCTTTAAGGAAACTGTACTGTTTTTGGATTCGAATCTACATCATACAATTTCACAGTTTGAAAGATTATCAAGGAACTATTCAGCCTGAAACTGATACTTTTTAGTACCGAGTTATTCATACTAATTGACCATTTAGTAGCGGTCTGTTCTATATTTACATTATTACTGAGTCGGAAATAAACTGAAACTTACTACATAATTGATCATCAATCCATTGTTTTGATTGATTTGTAAGTACATGTTGGATTGTCGATGATATTGAGAAAATTGGAGAGTCAAATTCAGCCCTTTCTATAGACGATTCAATTCTCTAAAAGAAACATCAAATTTCATTTAGAAGCACAAAGTAAGTTTTACGATACTTATTAGGAAAGTATAGTTGAGCCATTACAACAAAGTATGTATAAAATACTTTGAACTCAAGTTTTTGAGGAGGAAAATGAATGAAAGTATTTACGCTACTATGACCAATTTTAAGGCATGTTAGTGAAAATAGCTAACCGCTGAACACTCACCACATGGTCTGAACGTATCAAAAACAGCTTAGTTCAACAGTTAGTGATTTCATGGACATGTTGTGTTGATTTGAAAATTTCAAGAACAATAAGGTACAGGTCCATAAATAATTTGCACTAACCGCATAGTGTGGAACAGTCGAGTGATGAGCATTACAAAGGTTAAGCGTAAGATCGATGTAAATCAACTAAAGCCAGGATATAATTCACGTCTTTAATGCTAGTGCTATAAATGTCTAGTAATAATCTACCTCAAAACTCTATGAATGCTGGTGGCATCACTTAATTAATCCATCGAATATTGATATGAACCTTATATGCGATGCATACTTCTCACCTGTGAACCGCTTGATAATTATGATTAGCGGTTTGAAACCATTGGTGACACAGCTTGGAACCAATTTTACCGACTCCTATTTGATCTTCAGTGTCAATACATTTCATCAACCCTACTTTCAAAGTATGTTTCTACGATACTAATACTGTTGCTTATACTTTTTTGATATTTATTGATGGGTTGAACGAACAACTGTAATCACTGAACTATACTTTTGCTATCTGAAGTCTAGTGATGCCATTCACACTATGATTAACATCTTAGGCCTAAACTGGCTTGGATGGGCTGTAATTTCTAAAGTTCCATTTCTCTAATTTAACTTGCATGAAATAAAACAGGTGATTTATGTATTGATATCTAATAACCATGAAATATCTAAAAGTTTCAGTCAACAAAATTGATCAAATCTTTGTAGCAACACCATTGATAATATAGAGCTTACTTTCAGTTTTTCCAAATATGATCCCAAGAAGTATTTCATAGTATTCCATGATTTATAAACATCACTAAATGGTGGTTGAATTGAATAGGAATCTATAAAATAATCTCTGTTGAGTAATACATCATGTTTTCGAAGACACGTGAACATCTCGTTGATATTTTTCAATTGTAATTTAATAGAATTCAATTCTTTAAAGAATAATCTACATAATGTATCATATTGAACTAGAAATTCTCTTCGTCTAGGCGCTAAACCATAGTCATGCTGTTGGATAATCTTAGAATTCGTCGGAGACGTTGAGAGTAATGCCAGTTTATAGAATGATTGAATGCTATCATCAATAAATTGAAACTCTAAATTATTCAACTCTTGAAATTTCCATTTTATTTGTGTTACCAAGTGGAAATATTGATAATTTGAATTTCCTAGATGTATTGACGTTGACTCGAATGAATTAATTTTCATAATCAAATGAAAAGTTTCTTCACGAAGTTGATAAATTCTTGAAACATTTAACTTAGAATAAATTGTAACAAAGATAAGATTAAAAAGATTAAGTAGTGATGATCTCAAAGTAGTGTAACAATTTCTTACTAACAGGATAATTCATGTACAGAACTGTCTCAGAGTGTAACTTTTACAACAATGACTGTAGTAGTTTATTACACAAAGTATGTAGCCAACTAATACCCAAAATACAATGTAGGGCATCCCAGTAGTTATCGAAAACATACTTTGTACAATATTATACTAGAATTATTGTTGTAGGAGTTATACAGTATGCACTTGAGAAGCCGATATGAACAGAGTGTAGCAACATAATTGCAACTTGACTTTTAGTGTGAACAGCAAATATTATTGCGTATTTGCTAATTAATCTTATGATTTCATACTAATTTTAGTTAAGCTGAACTATAGAAGTAACAGACTATTTGTTTATCGGGTTGAAAATGAAAGAACATTAATGAATTTTCTTATTGTTATCCGATATCTTAGCCTTTAGATGGGGAGGAGGGGGGGGTGATTTGCTACTAACCATAACTTTATTACCTAATTTTAGTAATTTCTTGACTGAAAAGCCGTTTTCTTGCCATCTTTATCAATCATAATCAAATTATTTTAATATTTTAACTAAAGTGTGTGTGTGTGTGTTGCCTAACACTACGATTACTAAGTAAATATCGCATATTAATAAAAGGTTGACAGTAATGATCCCATCAAATAGTCAAAGATTAGAAATATAGTCCATCAGAATAGTGTAACTATTAATATATGAAGCTGAAACGAAGTAGTTTTGTGGAAGTGAGTACTAAGTTTTCCGTGATTGTATTCGATAGTCGGATACTATTAATAACCATGAAGGATTAGATAGCTGTCTCCTTCTAGTATGCGACACCTTCAAGAAGTGGAGTTTGGGATATTCGGATCACTTGTGAACGCCTAATAGTCTGCTCCATTTGGTCGGCATTCCATTGCACAATATCAACTTTCCTTAATTTGTAATATAGCGCGATGACCAGTCAATGTCATCGGTGATGACTGTCTCACTCCCGACATATGTTACTTATTACTTTACGGTTAACATGTACATATTGTACATTAGTTGCAAATTTTATAAGCCTATTCTTTCGATTTCAATAAGAATAAGAAGTTTACAATAATCACTTCACTAAATAGTAAAAGATTAGAAAAAAATACCATCAGAATAGTGCGACTGTCAGTAAAATTAAATTAGTATATGAAGTTCTTGACTAACTGTTAACATTAAACAAATGTCTCTTATTCGTGGACTATTATCAACTTGTGAATTAGTTGATAGTAAGTGATGTCGTCAGGTGTAAAGGGTAAATAAATTAGATAGACTAAACTTTACGCACTATTTCAGAGTGGATTATTATATATTTTTACGTTGTCTATTCATGTAGTTTGATTAATTGCAGTTCTAAATATGTGAAGTCATAATTGTTAATTTGTTTAAATTAACTCGTTTGTATTAAATTCTAAATCATTTGTTATCAATTCGACCATCGAAATAAAAATAACTTACATCATGATTGTTAAGAAGTGAAATAGTACTATTTGAATTTGTATTGATGAGATCTATAGTTACAGGTTTCGTTATTTCTTTGTGTAGAATACACAATCTCTTCAAAATATCGCTTAATTGTTTCACATAAATCGCGACATATAATGAATGTATGCCAAATTGATCCAACTTTGTATGAAGTACTTCGTACGCACTGTCCAATTTTTCGTGTCTTGATCTATATGAACGGTAACGTTTATTATTTCATTTAGTTACTGTCTTAAACTATCATAACATTTAAAATATGACTCAAAAGTATATTTGTGATATTCCGAGAAAGCTTAGATGGATTACATCCTGTAACAAAGCCACATAGTAGGTGTAAGATGCAAATGTCGGTAGGTTTCATAAGTGAATTAGTAACCTAGTTAAGACCCCATGACAAAAACATCTGTAAGCGAATCCTCCCAGTATTCTATATATGTGAATATATATGCACATACGTTGTGTACGTCAAATTTTAGAAATAAAGATCACTACATACTCTTAAACTTCTTACTTTACATTGATCGATAACTAAATAGTGACCAATGTTATGTCTGATTAGTCCTAATAAGGTTGATCGAACTCTGACGATTATTCTGTAGTGCCACTACTAGACTATTACTCATCACGGTGTGTACTGACTGGATGGACAGTAGGTAAGGAGTAGTTGACAGAGAACCCTGCTTCATTTAGATTTCGTTCTCAATAAGGCATATATATGATCTTGAGGGGACTGATGCTCATTGGCTGATTTGGTACTTTCCAAAGTTTCCTATCAACTAGCCCCAAACCATCACCCATAACGGTATATAGAGACTAGTGACCATATGGTAAAATTCGATAGAATTCGATCAGTACTATAGACGAAAAAAACTCTCACCACTTCTTTCTGAAGTTCTGAAAATGTTGTTTAGACAGACAATGATAATTTCATTATCAAACCACGTCTCATAAAACACAACACACCTGGGCTACAAATTCTCTCCACCATCTAAATATTATCAATTTTCTTATTATATAATGAATACATGTAGCAATATCTTTCTAGAACTTAACAAAACAGAATTTTAATAATCATGGCAACAAATCGTGGAGTTTACTCACTCTATATACACTTGGAAATCGTCTCGTATTCTTGAATCCACATACAATAACCATCGGTTAGCTGTATTTTCAATATTTTGTAATTCCTTTTGCACACAACTTACTTCATCAATACAATCCTATAATGTAAAAATGAGAACAAGAAACTCTAAGGAATATTTTAATTACTGGACCACACACTGGATAGTTTCATTGTAGGACTGAAATAGTCTTACTGGAAACTGAGTAGAGGCTGTTAATTACGGTTATATACAAATGTATTTCTGAAACTCTTAACAAATTTTGGGAAATATGGTAATTCTTTACTGGCAAGTTGTCAATATTACCCATATATATAAACAATAATGGTCATATAAAGATGATATGAAGATCATTTTGGAATGATAAGTCTCAAAAATACATAATACGTACGTTTCTATGTTTGAAAATTAAAAAATTCAGTGCATATTCCTGTTATTCACTCAGGAATAAAGTAGATAATTGAATTCGCTAACAACATAATTTGTTTTTGGGAAACGACATTAATTCACAGTAAGGGATGCTATAGTTAAATTTAGGATAATCTATAAAAATAGTTTGTCTATAGATAATTTGTAAATCTTCAATTATTGAGGTGATTGGAATATGCATTGCGTATACTTGACTACAGCCTGCCTCGAAACACCATGCTGATTAGAGGAGTAGGGCAAAGAAAGTTACCGGCGGCCACAAAATGGCATCAGTTCACAAAGTATTCATTATTATTCAGAGTTGATATGTCATGAACTCCAACCAATACGAGTAACGGTTAACCAAATTATTGATGCAAACTTTCAGGAACTAGAATAGGGACGGCGAACAAGAAGATTGTTCGATAGATGCCTGCAAATTTACTTTGATCATGCTAGTCCCAGGTCTAATAGAAGAACGCAAGATGAATGAGTCAAACAACCAAAGTCCATTTATGTTTCACTCATCTGCTTACATACAAAGCCTGATCATACAGTTGACCAGTTAGGCAAATAACAGTAATACAAAACAAGGACAATAGTGATAGGAAACTGAGGGAAACCGATACACAGTTAATTAGGCGCAATTCCTGAATAGATAATGAAATGGCTACATTTAGTGGGTCTGATGTGAGGTTAAGGTGATAGAAATAGAATTATAGCAGAAATAAAATTTTCGATGTACGTGTGACCAAAATAAATGAAACAGTCTTCTGTAAAACAGTTCTAAAAGTTAGTCGTCTTCCATGAGTCACCCAATCCATCATATTCATGTTTTTGAATCCAGACTACCTGATGAAGTTGCATACACTTATCGTGAACAATGGTTGGAGACACTGGGTGACAGGCATTAGAGAGGGTGAGTGACCTCAAGATTCAACTTTCAGTTGTAAGTTCATCATCAATGTCTTCACTGATCGATGTGTAAAATGCTGCTTTGCCAGCATTGCCATTTATTTAGTGAATAAGAGTTCCATTCTAGAGTTCAGTTTATGTTAAACAATTCATTTCCAGCACTTAAATCCAAAATATTTGTGCTTCCCATTCAGCATATCAGGCTGTACTACACTGGATGTCTATTTCAGACCTGAGTAGTAACGTATTTATTGAGGCATGAGATGAGTTATAGCTTTTTATAAGAAAACATTTAGCATTTTGCGTAGATACGCACATGTACTGAGTTTTAATGAAGATTACTCTCTTGGGCTATTTACGTGTAGGTCCTTACCAAACCAAAGTTGATTTCTGGTTTATAGGCTATAATATGTAAAGGTAACTTTTTTATGACCAAATAAACCATTCATTACGCAGTTTTAATGACTAGTATAATTTGGTTATCCTACATCCAGGATTACTGGATATAATAGTACACGATGACAGTAATAGTATTAAGATAGTTAACATTTAACAGTATTAAGTTCGAAGACTACATGGGTAGTTTGAGTACCAGTTTCTCGAGAAATTGCTAAGGAGTTATATACATTACATACCGTTTATGAAACTCAATCATGGTATACAATAAGTTTCCTAGTATGCATAGTAGTAATATTTCTGTCATCATGAATTACAGAACAGCTTCTAAACATTTAACATGAAACTTCTTGACTAGATAATTATTAATAGTACGTTTACTTGCTTAATTCGTACGTGAGAGGACGAGTCACCATTATGTTGAGTCATGATAGCTTAGTGACAGCGTAGACAATCAAGTGATACATCATAATTGATTAAATATGAAATTGTAACTGGAGTACAATGTTTCACCATGCAGTAACAACTGAAAAATTGCTAAAAGGTTAAACATCATTATATTTCTACGTTATTAATAACCTAATAAACGGAAATGATGAGACTGACTAAATACAAATGATGGATCAAAATACAATGAGTTATAACGTGGTTAATCTAGATGTATTATGTGTATACATTCTTCAGACATGTTTAGCTAATTGCAAAAATCTGCAGTTCATGTTGACAATACTTTGACGTTGACAGTTTTACTAACTATTCACATAACACATATATATTTTTATTCTATGTTGAAAAACAATATTCTGTAGATAATCTAATATCACACCCTGATATACTCGTATGTTCTGAAAATTTCGGTATCCATATTGTCGACTTTTATTGTACATATCGATCTTATTAATCTATAATCTTTAAGAACAAAAGACACCTCGACAAAACATTCTTAGAAGAGAAAAAAACAGGCATTTCATTAAAAATAAAACATTTTGTTACATATGATTCTATTCATCTACTGCTTACAACATGTTAAAATTAATAAGAGTATTGAATATAGTTATACACAAGCTTTCAAAGATGATACTTCATCAAGCAATCAATGCAATAACAGAATAATGAGGATAAATTGCCGATACACTTATTTTGTGTACATGGAACGTAAATAGTACGCTTCTACAAGACTCGCTATAGCATTCAGTTTATTATAGAATAAGTCGCACTTACTTAACGCTATCATACAAGGGACAAGGGATGGTACAAATCAACGTCAAGTTTGTCATAAGGGTATATGGAATGTTCTTCATCTAAGTTTTAATGATTACTCCGTTAATCAATCTCAAGGAAATATTAATCAGAATACTATTTTTAGAAAGGAAAGGATATGTACCAACCACACATTAAAATAAGGGTTGATGAGAAATGAAAAGTGTCTGACAAAAAATAGCCACACAAAATGTTCATTGACAAGGAGAGAAAAATCACCCACATTTTTCCGAATGTAATTACAATCAGTAAAAAAAGCCCATTTTTACCCATCTGCAATAACATTCGGTGAAAATGTTAACGTCTCACTAACAACAACCTATCCTACAACTAGACTATTAATTCTATATAAAACAACATCCTCAATAATTCAATCCCATGTTGCGGCCAAATTTGTTCACATGTGCCTGCCAAAGCAACTATATTGGCTGAACAGAAAGAAGGGTTTATCATAGATTCCTCGAACATGTTCAAAAAGCCCCTCATTCAAGAAAAATATATACCTTTCGCGTAGTAATCTCTGGAGATCTCTTAGAAACAGGACATAAAGTTAACATTTTGAAACATAAAATTATAAAAAGACAGATAAGCTCAAGTCATCAGGAGTCAAAAACCGGATTTGTGTATCACGAAGATGGACATCTATCACTATCTAGTTTAGTAATATAGTCTTTATTTCACTATAAGATAAAAGATTTTCGGACTCACTTCATTACATAGTTGCATCACTTTACCTAGACTCCTTTCCTAAATAAATGAGTTCTATTCATTAAGTAACCATTCGTTTCGTATTATTTAGCCTTTCATCGCTAACACTGTTTCAGAATATTCCTCGGCGTATGATATGTATCTGCTAACTTACAACGTTCCCAAATTATGTTAATGTGTATCACTAATAACTTTCAGCTATATATGTATTCGAATTTACCTTACCTTAATAATTTTAGTTTTAAAACATTATAGTTTGGAAGCAGCTGAAGAGAACTATGGAAAGTAACAAATTGAGTCTACCTTATTCTCTTCAAACGCGTTTTTGTTTTGTTCAAATTAACTGAGAGAACGATGCATGTGGAACCTTCAATTATAACTACAATGTATGCTGGATTTTGATAGCTTCGTTATCCCTGCAACAATCATGTCGCGTAGTTACATATGGTTGGATAAGAAGTCATCCCTACATCACTGACCTTTTAGTTATTTGACTTTTCAAACAATTATTTGTAATATTACCTCTCTCCCTCAACCCCTTACAATATCATTATTTTACTGTTACAAGCAATTAACCAACTACTTTTATTGTACATCTAATGATTCAAATATGTGTCAATACTTCTGTCAAACATACTGATTACGTAATGCATTGTATAAAATTTTAAAGCTTATTCTTCATGAAATAATTTACTTAGATGTCGTTTGATTACTGTATTTCAATTCTTTTCCAAATAGCTATGCATTCATGAAAACAACACAAAGCAATATTCATTATATTATGTGTTATTTCAATTGCTGATATTACGAACTTTCTACAGTCTACATATAAATATTACTGTTTTGGTTGCATCCAATAGGATGAATAGGAATCTATCGATTCTCCGAAGTAAATCATCTTCATTTCATACATACACTAAATAAATGCAATTGGTAATTGATGATTACTACGATTTGTAATAACTTATATGTTCAACTGGCATCGATTTGAATTTGACAGGAATTACGTGATAATTACAGTTACCAGGAGTTGTTCAGACATTGACGTATTGTAGCAAAATCATTGTAACACTATAAATCATTTTGAATTCTAAAAGGAAGAACTAATCACTAGTAAAGACTTGGATTTATTCTTATGATGAAAGTTAATCCAACCCTAATCATAAGCCTAAACATCTTAATGTCAACGCGAAATTCTTGGTACTAACTCCTTTATACTCTTATTTGTTTTCTTTCTAGTTTACAAAATCCTTCTAATTGGTTAAAATTACTTCAGAGTCGTTCAAGTTTGGGATTATTCTTTAACTGATGATTTGTGTGTATATCTTTTAGTGAAGATTTGTTTATGACTAACACTAACTTCCCCAAGTAGTTCGACAATAAGGATAAACAATCATTACTAGGAATTTAATTAATAAAGAGAAAAAAAACAAATTATCAAATGAAAGGAAAAAGAATAAATCATTGAAATAGATCCCAGCAAGTCATTTAAGTGTCAGAATAAATAGAAAACAGTACATACATAGATACTCAACCATCCGCTTCTAAACATAAAGAGTGGCAATAAATTAGACAAACTATTTGGCTTCATTCAAATATATGTATGTATTTAAAAACAGATATCAATATAAAATGAAAAGAAACGCAGACAGTACAATTTTCTGGAAGTTGTTAAACAGTTTTCAAACTATAAGAAAAGACTGTCTATATTTACGTGATATTCAGTATTTAGTGCAAAGAAATACCACTGATGTATCTACATGTATACACACTCAATAAGCTTTATATGTACATCATTGTCAGGCTTATACAGAATAAAACATGATATGTATATAATTAAAGCTATGTAAAATAAAGAATTGAAAAGTCTAGTTATTGAAGACATATAAACACAGAACGAGATGTCTCAAAAAGGAAGCAATGATGTATATAAACAGTCTTATAAACTGTTATAATTATCACAATTATGCTAAGCTTTACACTTGGTCAACGGATAAAAATGTCTTTTTTCGTGTGTGATCATTATTGATTTCCATGGAAAATTAGAAAGAACAAGAATACAAGAGAGGAGAAGAAAAACGACAGAATATGAAATCAATCTAATTGCTTTCTAACTATATGCATACATGTTTATTTTAAAGAAAACTATTCATTACAAATCCATTTGAATACTTTTTTGGTAAATAGTAAAAAAAAAAAACAAAAATCTCGATGATATGTTACAATATTTAGAAAAGCAGATAAGCAATAATCAACGGAAGATCATAGATTAACGCTTCGATTTGTGTTGACGCTGTAGTTGTTGATTACGATAACGTTGAAGAGCTAATTGAGCGATAGTTTGTGGCCGTATTATGTGAACTGAATCAATTGGATTTCTAAATGATTGTTGAATAACAGATGACGAGGTGGAAGTACTGGGTATATTTTGAATAAAATTACTTGATGATCCTAAACTTTCTTGAAATGGTTCAGTAGCACGTCGTCTAGTTAAATTATAAAATTCCTGCTCGTTGACTGATTTGACTTTTGGAGATAATAAATTGTCAGATAATGATGCACCCATCGGTTGTGGTCTACCAGAACAAAATACATTTTCAAATTCAGAAACACTTGGTGGTGAGAAATCATAACTACTTACTAACCCTGAGACACGAATTGAATGATGAAGAGGTTTATGATAGTGTTCATGAAGACTTTGTTGAGATGATGAAGTTAGTTGTGGTCGAAATAGAAAAGAATGTGACAAACTGCTATTGTTACTTTTACTTAGATAAGAATGTATAGTGGTAGCAAGACGTTGACTTGGATCTTCTTGCTTTTGATTGGTCACAGATGACGAATATAGATTGACTATTCCACTATGTCTAGTAGAACTACCTGAATTAAATGGAAACTTATAATCTGCCCTGTGACCAAAAGTATTACTAACTATAGGTGATATACTACGTCGTAATAACATTGGAATCATAGAACTTTGTGCTGAGTATTTTTCAGGACATGCAATATTTGCATCGTCGAACGGATCAGCAGCACTTGAAATATTCCAAATTGAGTGACTAGATATTTTATCCATGTTGGTTTCAAGTGGTAATACTTTTGCCGATTGTGATCTCCATAACGAAGTCCCAGTTGGTTGTGTTGCTGTAATTGGTTTTGTATGACTAAATAATCTGCCGGTTTTATATTTACTAGCTCCTTCAGTATATTTAGACATATTCACATCAAATTCTGTGAAACTGGTTCGTTTTTTTTGTCGCTCAAATTTTCTGAATGCAGACCATGGTCGCTGAATAGCAAGTGAAATACGGGAAGATGATCTTGATCTATCTAAATTCTGTTCCTGATTAACATCAAACACTGTAGGTAATTGACCCATCTCCCAAGATTCATTAGCATCTGCAGGTAATAATGAGGGATCGGGTAAAATCGAAGAAGCAGAATACCATAACCAATCAGTTATTCCTTTTACATTTAGATCCAATGGTTTGCTTATATTCAAATCTGATTGGTTAGTTAATGATACAGACTGTGGAATGGTTGACGTTGGAATCGGTGTTGATACTCTGCCAAATGATTGTTTTAATTCGGGACTTGTAGTTAAAAAATGATTAGAGCTACTTGTAACAATAACAAAAGATGGTTGTTTAGAAATTTTATGTTGACTGGATGTCTTGATAACATGCTTTTCATTAGAATGTTTCCACTTCGCATGTATATTTAAATGTTCGTATACATGTGTAAAGGAATGAAGAGAAATGAAAAAGAAAACAGATGTACAATCAGAATGTGAGCATGTAAAGAAAACAAAACGAAATGAACATAACAGTAGAAACAACAGTGATTAAATACAACAAGAAATGACTTACAACAAAAGATATACAAATGTTTACATACAACATTTTAACACTGAAGAAATAATAGGAAGTGGTAGAACCATACACTAAAAAACAACATCAAGAATCAACACTGAAAAATATACGCGACATTAAATAAAACCAAATTTCTGTTTTCATCGATTTTAGATTAAAACTGAGAATCTTGGAGCATTGGATAGTCGTTCCGTCCTATTATGAGACACCACACCAGAACGTACAGACTGCTGTGGTAATCTTAATCTTGAACACCGAACACAATGGTGTTGATAACAAAGTATTCTCCGCTAGACTTGAAGGTATGGGCTCTATCCTTAGTGTGATTGAAGGAATGAAATGAAACTAATCAGTGTATCCTGTTTTTAAACAGTAACCAACTAAGATCCATTTATGATGAATGCAAGCAACGAACTATAACCAGTCTTCACAAAACAACCTTAAATTAGGAAAAACACCCAATACAGATAAGAACTAGTTGGATTTATCTACAAAGCTTTGAATGTGCACTCTGTATTTTGTAGATAGTAAATACATTCGGTCATTTTTCATCCATTTACCTGACGAGTGCAATTTATTCACTTCATGCTCTATTATTTCACTTAGTATGTCACATTATACTACGCTAGATATGTTCATATTAAACAGATGACAATAACTACAGCACATTGATATGATATCTTTAACGATAGCTACCCTCTAATATTTAAAACTCGTCATTCATCATGTTAAACAGAAAAATGACCGGAATCTCTAGATACAACACACTTAGTGAACATTGAAAACATTGTGGATAACTAGAGTCTTAAAGAACTTACTCCAATTTTCTTAAGTTCTGCATTTATTGAACACTGTACATTGTCGATACCTGTTGAACGTTTGACAACTTCATGTAAACTAGTATGCAATTTATCAGTTAATTTTGTAGCTTCTAATGCTTGATTTGTAAGTAAACGACGATTGTTAAGATTCTCTTGTACATTTTTCACAAGTGTATTATATTCATGTTCAATGAGTTTAATATTATGTGAATATGGTGTTTTACTGTTATGCAGAACTAATGATTTACATTGAATTTTCAATCGTTCAATAATTGTCTTTTTAGAGTGTAATTCGTTGAGTAAATTTTCTAAACGTACTGTATCCATTGCTTCGTATAATTGAGAATAATGATGATGATCAGAATTTGGATATGTATAAATTTCATTGATATGAGGTTGTAATTGATGTTGTTGTGAATGATGAATAGCTTGTTCAAATTCAGTTTGTTTCTGATGTAACCAATTGAGAAATTCTACTTCACAAAGATTTTGTTGATCCCATCGAACTTTTAAATCTTGTAGAGTTTCAATGTGTTTATCAAGCTATATGCAAAAAAATGTAAGAACAATAAGTAAAAAGAAGTTGAAAAACCACATTAGTAGTCATTATATGCTCGTTACTGAGGCAAGTCCCAGAGTTATGTTGAGAAACAATTACCAACGGGCTTAACTGTGACGGGATTGAGATAGTTAAATCATCTATCGCAAAAGATGAGTTAATGGAACACTGTAAATTGACATTTGTGAATCAAGACAGAGTAATCTTTAAGTATAGGGTTAGATCTTTGGTGGGGTTAAGAATATACGCAGTCAACGAGCATCATACTAAGATTAAACAGTTTTACAATGATCTTCAGTTTTCAATGGTTGTCAATCCCAGAATCACTCTGGGATGTAAGCTACAAAATCCAATAGTTTGTATTATCTTGCACCCGATGAACTTTTAAATAGTGTTAAACTGATTGATTCTGTATAGTTTGTAATTGCAGCTCAGTGATTTTAGACAAAGAGAATTGTGTGTTGTTCGACACAGGATACAATAGTCAATTATTTCATGAACTGATGCCATGTCATGGTTTGGCCATTCTCAGCTTTCTTCTAAGTTTATTTTTACTTCAACTAACAATACATCTCAAGGCAGGTAATGGTTAGGCATACATAACATAAGTCCTAGTCATTACTGTCTCATCAACTGGCTTGTCATATTTGCCTAATGACCTATGATTAGTGCTAACATTTCTACCTTGAATTTACCAAGAAACTCAAGATATGCCTCGATGACACTTATGCTCAAATACTTGCACCCTACAATCCAGTTACACTCAAAAGAAATGCAACATAATTCAACAGAATTTCACAAATATGCATACATATAGCCAAATATATATATGTATAACTAACTCGTTTTAATTCAATTTCAAGTTGTTGATTCATATGTGAAGCTCTTCGACGTAAATCTTGACCACTTAATGCATGCATTTTTTCTTCAGATAGTTGTTGTTTCTTATTGGATAACGTATGCCCATTAGCAGTAGTAGTATGAGGTAACAAGGCATTATCAGTAGGTAAAGCGACATTAACATCTTGACTGGTATCATTATTGTTCAGTAGTTCGGTTAATATTGTCGATGGATTATAATATTCGCTTAATGAAGCCAAACCTGTTGATATGGTAGGACGTGGGGGTGGTGTTGAGCAACGATGCTTCACAGCAGATAACTCCTGTAGATAAATCTAAAGTTTAATTTAAAAACAGGCTTAAAGTTTGACTTGTTAAATCAAAAGTAATGTAGATCACTGAAACTATTCCTATGTGATAAGAATTAAACAAAATACAATGAAGTCGTATTATTCTACAGAAATCCTTGTTCATACTCTCGTCACAATTAATAAAAGGAGTTATAAGCATGAAATAGTCGTAACTGTTAAACATATTCTGTTTATAGATAAATTCTCCGATGGCGACAAAATCAAAAGTTTCTCATCTTTTTATAAATAGCATGGAAAGGTGATATAAAAACGTAAACTAAAGGATAATACTTTCCACCCACACACCAACTCCCACTATTGTAAACATAAAATCCTAATGTTTCGATACATCTAAACAGTAATCGATGTAAATTTCCGTCGTATATCACTTAGTGAAATTTCTGGCCTTTCTTGGTCGTCACATGTTTGGTCAACATAAATGAAAGTTTTCCACCTACCGAACACTCTCTATCCAGTTTATTATCTAGTAATCTACATTATTATCAATTATTTTCCATGGGCTCTTTAGAAAATGATTATACTGTTGCGTAAAACATTGAAGTAGAGTAGAGTGGAATGCAATTATGAATGTGATTGCAGGTAAACACTTAAAATCATAGAAACAGCTGGTAAGTGTTATTCCACCAGATACAAACCACGTCACATTGACGTCTTTCCCTTGCATATGGTTAGGCGAAACGAGACGCAGCTAGATTAGACTTCATATACGTAATACAAGAATAAAAGCACTACAATTCCTCATCTGACTGACATAGACAATGCGATAAAAACAGTCACAATAGTTGACCTAACTAAAAGTTGTTTCTATGTTCGAATGTTCTTTATTGTCAACTTAACAAATTATAAGTCACTCAAAAATACGGTGGTGATACATTCAAACGATGAGTTCTTCTCATTCATCTTATTACATCATGTGTCATATCAAGATAAATAACCAAGCTACGAAGGGCATACACAATAATTACATTCTACTTTATGAATTATGTTAAAGAAATAGTTGGCTGCGGTTTCTCGCAACATCCTTAATACTCACTGAGCATGTTGTAACCAATACCTTCGATCATACGCTTATTCATTTTGAGTGGATTAGTGTAACATATTCGAGTGCAACTTCTATTTAAGATTTCAAGTGTTTAAAGTTACCTGAAATTATATGGTATGAACAACACAGTTGACCTTATTTCAACAAGAAAGACGAAAAAATCGAGAGAAAATAGTGAATGTTAGGTGTGAAGCCAACTTCATTGAATGAATGGAAAAATAATACAAAATGCTGAATACAACACATTTATTGAAGACGGTAAATGCTGTCAAAAGCATAATTTAAAGAAGACGAGGGTAGTAAGCAATCAATCGTATATAACTACTTACTTGTATTTTAGCATACATAGCTTTAACATCAGTTATTTGAGCTAATAATTCGTGTACAGATGGTAAAGATAAATGTGAATCATTTGGTTGATTATTTTTTCCAAGTAATATATTTTCCTCATAAAATACTAGTTCTACTTCTCTAGAATTTTCAGATTGAAGTGATTCATCTTCATTATCAATTGATACTTCACCGTCATACACATTGCCAACATTGCTGACAACAATGGCATCACCTTCAGAATCAGTGCGATTGGTGACATTTATAAATTTTGTTGGGTTTGCCGACCACCACTTGACAAGTTCTATACGTAGAAATTTGTCTATACGTATAAGAACTGAAACAAACTTAGCCCACCGCTTTTGTTGTTCCATTAGTCGATCCTGAAAATAAAAAATAAGAATTGTTGAATGCCGGCTCAGTGATTTAAGGGCTGTGTTTACTATGAAGCCTGAAGGTCTTGAGAAAGATTCCTGATGGGGACAGTATCCACACTTCTGAAAAGTGCCATACTAAAACAGGACAACTATCCAGTACCCATGTCAATTCGTGATTTAAATTCAGGAAACATAAAGATGAGATTATTCTGTTCAAAATGAATTAGTTGTATTACTCATTTAGTTTGAGAATGACAATGTATTATTCGGAAGCGATTTAAAAGTAAAACATGAATCACATATGACCTAGGCTACACATGTTTGTTGAAAATCATAAAGCAGACATATTTGTTGTTAGAAGAATCCCTTCTTTTGAAAAACTTGAAGGTCCTTCAGTAAAGGAATAACAACTCACTCCTTTAACAGAATTCTAAAGTATATTTTCAGTCTTTAGTGACAATTAAACAAGGACGTACAGAGAATCGAGTGAGGCTAGACAGGCGTGCCACCTGATACTGACTACGTGATGCGAAGGCAAAAATCTCTTAGAAAGAACTAAACATTTTATAATGGATCTATGATTAAGTCATTAGTGAACACCAGTAAGAGGTTCATAAGCTAAAATGAAACAGTCGTATACTGCTATGTTACTTTAAATATTTCCGTACTTAACGTTAGTCGACCAGTAAGCAATCTAAATGAAAAATGTTGGTTAACTTCAAATACTACTAAGAGATTGTTCTATGTGAAGTAGTAATGAAAACACATGAATTATGAGCAATAAATATAACAAAAGTCAGCAGTGAAAAAATGACCAGATGTACAAGTAATTTTATTGCCATAATATTGAAATGTTTGAATTAGCCCGTTGTTGATACTCTGAACAGACTGTCTCAAATTAGTCATTCTGGTACGATTCTAAAGTAGATGAATTAGGGCTACTAAAATCTAGGACACACGTTTCGTTGAATTTGGAACTTATAAGTTGGATGTACATTTCAATCTTGATATTCACATGGAGACTACGATCCAGAACCTTTTTATCCAAACACTCAAATTACTACCTACTAAGCTACTGAGTTCAAATAGCCGTAAGTTTGTTTAGCAGGTAGGATATTTATATGATTATCAATAAAAAAATTAATTATCAGGTTGTTGGCATATACAAAAATCTTCGTAAATGGTAAATCTGCACAGAGACAGTTTTTGGATTCAAGTTCATTTTTGCTGACGACTTTCCAATAAGACAAAACTTGCTCCAACTTAATCCGAAAATATAACAGGTCTTTTATTTATCCTATCACATTTCTATACTAAATGTCACATTGCTTATTACGCTACATTACTTACCAATATTCAGTAGCTTGACCTCAGTTCTTGGCATTTAACAATAGCGTTAATAATATCAATCAATCAGTCAGCTACAACGTAGAATTTGGTACATGCGTACATCAGTTCAAGTTGCCATGCGCCAATTAGCAGATAGAGATTAAATTATCGGATCAAATCCCAGAGTAGGGGAGGTAGTAACAGAGTTAGTATTAATGAGAGGGGATAGAGATCGGAGATAAAGTTTAAGAAAATATGATTCAGTAAAGAGAAAATTGTGATAAGTTCAGAAACTTAGAATTTGGAGAAAGACTAGGAGTGAATGCACCTGAGCCATTGCCAACGATTTCAAGCTAGGCCATTCAAAGTCTCTAACCATTGGTTACGATCATCACGCGAACCCCAACCAGATAGTCTACACCTATTAACATGGCTCAGCCCAATTGTTAATAACTTCATGAACTGGTGTTATGTATTAGCATTCATTCATATCATGTGGTTTTCCTTATCCACCCTACTTCAAACATTTTAAACGAACTGTTTAGCACAGAAACGATGAGATTAGTTAAATTTTGATAAACCTTCACATTGCCAAGTGATGCAGGCAAATATCGTTTTAATTTGACTCCCATTTTCTTAAATGAAGAGTAAATTATATTAGTGGTCGTATTGTTAATATCATAGCTTATACACGGATAACTTGGAATTTGAGGTTTGCAAACATTTTATGTTTTTAGGCAAGTTTAATCTCTTATATTTGGGGTTTTACAATGAAGCGATTTGATGGGTTTAAATTCATGGAACCGATCATATGATTATAATAAATATGATTGCAACGGATTGATGATGGTAGGGTACCACTAAAAACCGAGGAGAACCAAACAGCCGTTTCGTCCTAGTATGGAACTCCTCAGTAGTGTGCACCCTAGTTCCCACCAGGAGGATCGAACCCAGAACCTTAAAGTTGGCGAAGGCCCAACCATCTGCATCACTGGGACAGAGTCTTATAGTAGAATATCCACGTCTATCCATTTGTGATACTGTACGACAAATATTCAATGACATCTATGATAACTGATAAGTCGTGAATAGTAAAGTAGATGCTTGTTAAGAGTGACCCAGCTATCATCGATGACAATGGATGATCGTGGCTACATATCACAAGAGGATGGAAGTGAGAATCTTGCCATTAGACATCGCTCTAGTTGTGCAGAGGGTTAGGTGTTTGCCAACCGGAAGCCCCTCGGGTGGAATCGATAGTGCACACCGCCAAAGTTGCACACTGGGATGAAACAGCTGACTAGTCCTCTTTGGTTTTCAATGGTATCCTATCAACACTAATCTGTGATGAATCCAATCAACTATACTTAATACCAATCTCTACAATACAGTCTCTCATCAATAAACATTATTCTTATTATAATTTACTTTGATACGCTGACACATAACTTCTAAATTTTCACAACTTGACTCTAATTGAACAACTTCTAAAAGAAATAATTCTGCCCAAGTTTTAGTATGACTTGGATCGTTCGCAAAAAGCGTTTGATTTGGTTGAAATTGACTACAAGTGTTAGTTCCATCCGCTTCAGATGTTGCCAATTGATTTTGTCCATTATTTTCTCTTTTTAACTGCACGTTATCGCTTATTCTATTCATATTTTCCATCACTTGTTCAGCAACTTTAATTGAAATACCACTAGGTGTTTGAAATAATGTTTGCAAAACTCGATCTGTTTCAATGAGTAAATCTTTTTCAGATGGACAATTTGCAATAAATGATCTCAATTCAGCTAAGTTTTGTTCACGATATACAATAAGGCGTTTACGTAGTTGATTTTCTGCTTGTCCTAAACAAATTATACCTTGTGGTCCATCCGGATCAGTAGCATGTATAGCTGTTAATTTTAAAGAGATTTGTAAAATCCAGTTTTTCGATTCATCAATTTTTCTATGAAATACCCGAAGATTTTGTAATTCTTTATCAGTTTTAATTAGACGTATCTAGAATGAAAAAAAGATATTAAATAGAAAGAAGCCATTTTGTTGAAAGTCATTAAATTGGCTATACAATAAGGATTTTAAGGCTTTTCGCAACGAATGAATTCTAGTAATTCCAAAGAATTTATCGTAACATAACATTCGGAATAGCCAATAATCAATCGATATGCTGATATTCATTCAATATATCAATTTACATAAAAGAGCAAATCAATCGCGTGGAAAAAGATTATTTGAACCATGAAAAACATGAACAGAATGGCACGTCTAGATAATATGTATGTGAAAACAATAATTGAAAGACAAGACCATACGAATGAATAGGATTAACAATTACAAAATTATCAAAAGTACTTCTACTCGAAGTAAGCGCTGAAGATATAGACCACTACAAGAAAAATAGCTTCACAATTAAACTATTCAACTCAGAGAACCTGATATTACCGAAAATTATTTCAACAAACATAAGATGTAATTGTTATGCCATTACTTTAAAACGACCTACATATTTATATACAACAGCTATCAAATGATGTGGAGAGATCTTAAATCATCATTATATGTATTAAACAGTGATGGCTGTTTACATCTGGAATAAAACCGTCACGAAGACCACAAGAAAAGAGTCAAAAAACTACAACCATACAAATTCAAAGTAGGATCTTATTTTCACAGTTCAATTAGTCAACTATTGTACAACCCTATTCAAAGACGAGGTATCAGCCCAAACGAAGAAAACTATTAAAGGAAAGTAAACCTCAAGAGACATACTTACTGCAAAAATTAGCACAAGTCACCCGATCTACTCTCCTTATCAATGAAGACCGAAACGACAACTTATTGGTTAATTTACACAGGTTTCAACAAATGAGCTTCAAGTTCGAACCATGTGACATATACTTTGATTTCTGCAGAAGATAGTATCATCGAAGCCCACACAAAAAAATATAACCCGAAATTGAGTACTCAGAGCTATGTTTAATATATGCATTACATTCAATTCGATAAAATAACTAACGAAAATATAGACAGAAGGTTATATACTGCCTAATTGAGTCGTAATAAATTAATAAGAACACGGAGAGTACAGATGACTCTCCAGATATCTTGATTGCTATATTCGTATAGGTTAGATGAAGGTTGAAGATAAAAGGTTAAATAATTAATCGGACGTGAAATAACAATGGTATACAAAATTAGAGAAAAGAGTTGGTAAGACTAATGAGGCCTGCTCTTGAAGAACCCTTTTATTTGCTAGATCTTAATCAGACTACTCAGTAATCCTTCTGCAAATGATACGCAACTAAAATGGTCATAGTGCTCAAAGATTGAGATAATATTTAAATGAATGCAAGGTAGTGCTAGTTTTGATGAAATATACTCGTATCAGTCAAATATGAGAGAACAGTGCGTTGGAGCAGGTGTAGCAAACTTCCTCATCACCTACATTTACAAACCTTTATGGATTTCTGAGGTATATTCAATAAAAATTGAATATTTTTATGCAAATTCGCAACTGAAGAATTCAACGGGAATTTTCGATGAAAGTTCTGCTGTTTCTGAGTTTGATACCTTACTAAACTAGATGGTTTAATGGTTTGGATTGCATTGTCCATCTAAGTAACACAATCAGTACTTCATGAAGTATGAAACTGAGTAGTAAATCTCCATCGTTTCAAAGCCCCACTGTTACTATTCACCACCATTTAAGTTTGAATTATCAAGTCATACTTTTAGTTACAGAAATTGTAAAATATTTACGTATTTACAAAATGAAGATACTGAACTTAAAAAAAAAACTCACTTCAATTTCACTTTGCATTTTGGCATATTTTTCAACTAACTGATCAACTTGTTGCATTACATTTAATTTATGTTCAAATTCTAGATATTTCTCTGTACGCTTTTTAAGTTCATCTATTTTCAATTGAACCAGTTCAAGTTCTTGTTTGATACTCTACAGAAAAAGTAAATTTTACGGAGAAAATAGTCAACCATTTTGAAGGATACTAAATAAATACAGTATATTTGAATTAAGGTAGTTTGTAAAGATTGGTATTAAGTTTTTGATTGAATTTGTTATAGATTATTATTGGTAGGGTACTATTAAAAACCATGGAGCACTGGACAGCTATTTGATTCATACTTGCCGGGAGTGAGACAGTTATCACCAATGACAACGGATCATCGCCATTTCATTTCACAGATTAATCGAAGTAGGAATTCTACTATTTCATATAGACCAAGTGGTGCAGAGGGTTAGCTGTTAGCTAGCCTAGAGTGCACGCTGATAAGGAGTCCCATACTAGGACGAAACAATTGTTCAATGCTCCTAGGTTATTAATGGTATCACATCAATATGAATCTGTGATGAATTCAATCAACTAAAATATAGTATAAGCTTTTTATGTCAGTGATATCATAAGATCGTCATTAATGAAAGATAAAGTCGGGATCTATAAAGGGAGAATTAAATGAAGCGAGTATAATACTGTGTGTAAAAAAAATAGTTGAATGCTAATATAAAGGAACGTAAAGTGTGTTTGAAAAAATTCCTAAATGCAAGGACAATCTCAAGAAGCTTGTGTCAGCAATAGCATTACACTCGTTGGAAATGATACAGGATTGGACTTAAGGAAGGTTCTGTCGAATAAAAAAACTTTTAACAGCTGAGATGGAATAGAGTTGGCTTTACCATCGAAACTTGAGTAACGTAAACCGCAGCCCTTAATATCTACCTCACCTGTACAAACAATAACGTCGACAACAACAACAATAGATGTAGTTTGGTCAATCATGCTAATGAATTTGCCGCTAACTACCTGATTTGCTATCACTACATTATTTGCCTTACTGTTAATCTGTCGGGGATGTCAGATCCCCAGAATTCTCTTAGTAAACCTGTTATTTTGTGATTTATTTGTGTAAATTTAAATTTCTTATTTTCGCGCCAGAAATTTCCCTTTTCACCTTCAGTTCGTGTTACCCACTTAGTGAGACGATAAATCTTATTGGTACGTTGTTTATTTTAGTATACTATTTGTAACATTTCAAGGACGCTCTCTCTTTTTGTATATATATGCATGAGATGTGTGATTGTTCGTTCGTTTGCTGGGCTGCCTGTGGAATTAGAAGCTTCTTCTGACTTTGGACTTCTCTCTCTAGTTAGCTGGGCTGGGGCGCTGCGAATAGCTTAGCTTACTGGTTGTTGTGTCACTGGTCATACGTTCGTTAGCAGGTATCGAGTTGTAATTTATTCGCGAGAACTCTAACACAATCATCGGTATATTTGATTGACTTATATGCACTAATGATCCGATAATAAAAACTATTAATTTATTTTAGCTCTAGCCAAAGGTATATTTTGCTGGTTGCATTTAACAACAATGGAATGTAGATGCACAAAAATACTCCAATACATATTACATTGCGAACACTACACCAAAGCTTTCATTATAAACATACACTGAAGCGATATTAAAATATGGTTAAATAAATATTTTAGACTCTATTTATCTCAGATGGTTTTGAAATTTATTTTCCTGAAGAAATTTGGAAGAAATCCCCGTTTAAAACACTGAAATTATTTAAACTTCAACCGTTGAAATTATTCCAAATTTTCTTCTTACTTCTGGTATTTCCTATATAACTGGTACCTTATTTCTGTCAAAATATTTATTTATAATCCTCACAAGTGTTCACACAAATGATCGGGGTTACCTGTACCATTTTTATTGTTTACTATGTATGTTGAGGCTAGTACTTCCAGCCACATTTTCAACTATTCAGTGGATGAGTGATGCATATTACAGTGAATACTTATCGTTTTTATAGTAAATATCGGGCACGACCATACTGACATGTTTATACAAGGCAATTCCGAACACCTCGAGACTCTTGCTTGAAATTAAATCATTTATCAAAAATTATACTCTAATATACGTCAGATGCACCTAATAAATGATTGAAAACTGACAAGATATTCTGCATAGAACATACGTAATTAGCAGTGAAAAACATTGTAGACAAGCTAAATTTGGTACCAAAGATATTCCGTGGCTCACTGACATGTAAAATTATTATGTAGTTCCTAAATTTTCTAACATTTACCAAATTAAATCTATTTTCTGATCACTACTAATAACATACGAGCGCGATGATATGTAAACGAGCGGTTTTAAACTCTAAAATCATGATATATCAATGGTCACGTACAAAAAATTAAAATTTACAAATAACTAATCTTCCATTTTTTGTTAGAAACGTTAATGTTCTACTGAATTTATAAAAATGTCTAAATCATAAAATACTAAAAGAAAATAAGGCAATTAGACGAAGAATCTATGTACATAAATCCATGACCGTAGCTACTACCTTGGCGTGATAGTTGGACTTATCTATCACGATGAACCAATCAAGATATTTTGGTTAAGACAACTGTTTCTTAAGGTTCTAACATGGAAGCAAGCCGGCTTAAGAGTAGTAAAACTAAAAACAATACACCTAAGATCCAAGTGCGAACTCATACTACGATTATGAAGAAGTGTGATGGCAGTAAGATGTTTCCTTAGATAACTATCACTGAACAACGTTATAATACCTTCCCATAAACAAAGGGTGGGGTTATAAAGGTAGGCCTTAATAACGAATACCTCACTCGGATCTATAAATTTTCGTCACTGAAAATAAGCCCTTTACAAGTATGAAGCTAATACATTTTAAACCGGTCCCTAACGACCATCCTTTGAGCTCTGTGGTAATGTCCTAGGTCACCGAGCCGATTCCTAACCCGTTTATATTTTCACATTTCTCATGAATAACACTTCCACAAAGAAGGCGAGCTGCTCTAATAATTATAACTCCATCACTGGTCATTTTGATTGAACATATAAAAATGAGTATGTTCAACTAGCGATTAGGTAAATTCCCAAAAAAATAGGACTTTTCAATTCAATCACAATACTAAGTCAAATAGATCACGATAAACTAATCAAGTCCACAATATGCCACTTGTATCTTACTTCGAATTTCTTGAAACTTTCTTCTTTGATATGTAACAGAATAGTAGATGTAATCGGTTGGACTTGTTCAACAGATGTTTTAGCTTCTAATATAGCTGTTAACATAGTTTCTGTTATTGCATTTAATGCATGGACAACAATAGATTTGGCATTTTCCCAATCATTAATTATATTCAAATTCTTTTCAATATTGCACTGAATATCTGTTAATTGTTGAATATTTTGTCGAATTAATTGACGAAATACATCAACTTTGTCTAATATTTCTTTATTTGTCATAGAATCCGTTGTACGACAAACTTGATCAGCTAAGTCAACCAACTGTGAGATATAAGTTTCTGATTGACATGTAATAGTTTTTAAGAGATCCTAGAAGAACAATCATATGAAAAGAACTATGAATGAATTAAATTAGATCTATGATGATGTTATATGCAAGGTTTATACTACTGAATAAGTATCTCGCACTCTGGTTTTCAGATTATTTCTCTATTCACTTGGTAAACGAGCACTGCATGGAGAAGATATATTTAAGATTTCACTTAACGTTCACTATATTTGGTTTTTTATTTTTCAATTTACTATGTCAGACTGTACTACGTTTGGCATTTTCATAGGAGACAATTGTAGATAATTTCAGATTCTTTAAGTGAAAAAAAATTAATGGAAATACACACTAAAGTCAAGTACTCACTTATTCAGTAGACTGAAAAATGATCAGAAGAGATAGGTACAAAACACTAAGTAAACATTGAAAATGTTGCAAATAATCATTAGGCTAGATTAGCAATATCATTATCACTCAAACAAATTATATATGATAAGATCAGAGGGTTCATCGAGAGACTGTTATATATCACCACGTAACTGATATCAATTAGAGAACAACTGAAGATCGATAGTCTCAAAACTCGATTCCTAGCGAGGCCTTGAATGTGTATTATTATGCCATTTCAATGAACCTGGTAACATAACAGTTCTCCAGATGTTGTAATAGTTGAATCTTTAGTAAGACAAATGTTGAGTGGTACTGGATCTCTATTTTCGCTAGGTGTAGTTAAGTAAATGTCTATGTTTGGATACCATACGCTGAGTTTCAGGGGTACATCAAAGGATTCTACTGTTACATAGCAACTCCGCCTGGGGCCCCCACAGGGTTTCTGCCGGACCCAAACCCGGATAAAGGAGGAGGGTTGGGCATGGGGTTAACAACCCCATCCCGTAAAACAACTATCATGCTAAAAAACAGCTTACGAATGAAAATCTTTATAACCATTCTAACTCTGCCCTGGAAGTTGGAAGGACTAATATGACGCTTCATGGTGAAAGCCGAGTTCCTTCGGAAGCCATGAGGCCGATGCCCCCTCCTTCTGACAACCAGAGCAACAATTAATATACTTGACCGACCTCAAACAGCCGTCCCCTGGGCACTGCGGTCACACTCTCAGGTCATCACGACCTCCACTAATCCTCTTTCTTTTTCAGGTCCCTCAAGAATGACCCTTCCACGGTGTGGGCAACCGGGAAGTGATAACCGCCCTCATACCTCCAATAGCACTCGAGTTCACCTTGTTCATGATCAAACACGTTCTCCATCTCTGGTCTCTTCTTATAACACTTCTTCTTCTACATTTTCTATGCGCGCCACTTTTACTGGTTACCCGAGTTCCCAAATTATCATACCAGGTCTCCTGAAGCCACGCTCTAAACTTCATGTTGGAGCTTTTAATGTGCGTACGCTGTGTCAAATCGGTCAACAGGCTGCCTTAGCTTAAACATTAAAATCTCTTGCAATTGATGTATGCTGTGTCTCCGAAACACGCATACAGGATCCCAGCATGGTCATCCATTTGACCTCACCTAATCAATGCAATGGAACTGCACATTTCACTCTTCGTTTATCTGGAGACCCTACAACAAGCTCACGTGGCCTTGCTGGTCTAGGCATAGCACTAAGCTTACGGGCAGAACAGGCTCTTCTTGAGTGGATTCCTGTAGACAGTCGTCTATGTGCTGTCCGTCTAAATGGCACAATACGAACTCGGAAAGATAAGGACACACGCCGATGCCTTTTTGTCGTCTCAGCTTATGCCCCCACTGATTGCAGCACAGATGAAGTGAAAGACGACTTCTATATGAAGTTCTCTAGCCTCCTTCAGAAAGCTAAGCACTCAGACATAGTAATTATTACAGGAGATTTTAATGCCCAAGTAGGTAGACTAAATCAGGCTGAAAAGGACTTAGGTGGGTTACTCGGCATCCCAGCCCAGAGAACAGACAACGGAGATCGTTTGTTGCAGTTATGTTCAGACTACCGTTTATTCTTAGCTAGCACAAACTTTAAGCATAAGGCGAGACACTGTTTAACCTGGCGACCTCCAACGTCTACACAACGATGGACACAAATTGATCACATCGGCATCAGCTATCGTTGGAGAGGTTGTATAGAGGACTGCTGCCCTTTCTGGGGCACTTGCCTAGACTCTGACCATGCCCTAGTGAGAGCACGTATCTCTATGCGTTTTACTGGTCGCAGAAAGGTTACATCAGGCAAACCCTTTAGATATCACTTTGAGACTGAGAACGCTAAGATTGCATTTAGGAATGGCTTGGCTAAGCATTTAGTCGCCCATGACCAACAGGTTTCCCCCGAAGTAGCTTGGAATGATTTTAAAGCAGGTGTAAACGCAGCAGCGCTATCCGCATCTAACCCTAATCCAATGGTTATGAAAGACCATTGGATCTCTAGAACTTCTAGGGAACTGATGGAGGCTCGAAAACTCATTCCAGCAGGCTCGGAGCATGATGAAGAGCGACGACAATTGGAACGTAGACTGACAAAGAGTCTGCTTATGGATAGTAAACAGTGGTGGGCAACAAAATCAAAAGCGATAGAATCATCGGCAGCGACAGGCAATAGTAGACAGCTGTTCCGACTTATTAAGGACACCGGTATCAAAAAATCGGCAGTTAGTGAAATCATCTCTGAAAAAGATGGGTCGATGATCTACTCTCAATCTAGAAGATTAGAACGATGGGCAGAACACTTTCAGGGACAGTTCAACTGGCCCCCAGCCACGCTTAGCTTACCCACAATCTCCAAGCTACCCGAATGGAAAACTGACACAGGTCCCCCAACTCTCAGTGAAGTTGAGAACGTCATAAGTAAATTGAAACGAGGGAAAGCAGCAGGGCCTGATATGTTGTCTACCGATATCTTTAAGGATGGTGGTCTAGTTTTAACGTGCAGGTTGACTGAGATATTAGCCAAAGTCTGGGAACTAAACACCATCCAATCTGACTGGTCTCGATCGCTGATTGTTCCAATCTACAAAAAAGGAAAGAAATCCTCTTGTGATAACCACAGAGGAATCAGTTTGACTAACACAGTATCTAAAATATTAGCCTCTATAATCATCTGACGTTTAACCAACACTAGGAAACAACAGACTCGAGAAAACCAGGCTGGTTTCAGACCTGGCCGGGGTTGCATTGATCACATATTCACCCTACGCCAGATCTTCGAACACAGACATATGTACCAACGCCCAACTATAGTTGTATTTCTTGACTTAAAAGCAGCGTTCGATTCTGTAGACCGTGAAGTCTTGTGGCAATGTTTGTCATCAAAAGGCGTACCTCAAAAGTACATTAACTTTATAAAGGCCCTCCATTCGGTCACCACTGGTCGAGTCAGAGCATATGGCGAATTGTCACGAGAAACTTCATCCTCAAGTGGAGTCCGTCAGGGTTGCCCCTTATCCCCATTTTTATTTAATTTCATCATAGATGTACTGCTAGAAATCTCTCTCACTTCTTTTAACTCCTCAGGATTTAATCTCCTTCCAGGAGGCTCTCTTGTCGACTTAGAATATGCAGATGATATAGTCATATTTGGTGAAGACGCACACAGCATTCAAGGTCTCTTGAACACGTTGAGTAACAATGCAGGCATATTTGGGATGCGCTTCCCCCTCCGAAATGCAAAATGTTACTCCAGGACTGGTCTGCTTCTTCCCCCAAATTATTTATAGGGAGTGAAGTAATTGAATGCGTTGATCGCTTCACTTATCTCGGAAGTCTAATCACCTATGGTGGGTCGGTGTCTGATGAAATCTCAGCGCGGATCCAGAAAGCTCGATTGGCATTTGCCAATCTACGGCACTTGTGGAGCAGGCGAGATATCCGTGTCTCAACGAAAGGCCGGGTGTACTGCGCGGCAATCCGCGCCATCTTAACATATGGCTGCGAAACGTGGGCCATGAAAATTCAAGATATACGTCGTCTCCAGATATTTGACCATAGGAATCTTCGGAACATCGCTCGTATACCATGGAATAACCGGATTAGTAATAGTGAGGTTAGACAAAAGGTTCTTGGGAAACACGGTAAATCAGTCGAAGAGGTCATTAACATTCATCGACTGAGATGGCTAGGACATGTATTGCGCATGCCCGACCACCATCTACCCCGCCGCGCCATGTTAGCTAGGGCTGAAGTAGGATGGAAGAAGGGAAGGGGCGGCCAAACCAAAACATGGCATCAGTCCATGAAGACCTTGACTACTGGTCTAAGCCATGTAGGTAGATGTAGACTACCTGGTTGGGGTCCGCGTGATGATCGCAACAAATGGCTGGAGACACTAGGCGATATGGCTCAGAATCGGTCACAGTGGCGCAAGTGTACTCACTCTTTAACCTCATCTAGATCTTGAATTCTATTGTTATTTTCTAGACATCTTTACTTTACTCTTCCCTCTTGTATTCTGTCTATACGTTACCTCTGTAATCTCGTAGTGCTAATGTGGTATGGCAACTTGAACCTACAGGCGTTTGTGCCCGGTTCTACGTTGCTGCTGATGATGATGATGTTACATAGCTAGTGAAAACTGTTGTTTGATTTCACATCGGTTTCATGTAATGAAGCTTCAATTTTTTGTCTGTAGCTTGGCATCCAAAGTTCAAGTATAATATTTCGTGAGCTGATGTGGAGTAGAACGAATAATGAAAATTCATAGGATAAGGTGAGAAAGAATATTATGGAAATTGGATTAATTTGTTTAAGTTGATAACTTAGTTTATTAGTGATGAGTATTTGTTGAACCGTTGATTCATGCTATTTTCAATATACTTGTAAGTTTTCTCTTTTCTTGATCAAAACAACAGTTACTTACATTGCAAAACTGTTTAAGTCTTCTAGAATCTACAGATTTGGTTATATGGACTTGGATTATAATTGTTTCTAGAATCCTCCAAACGACGTCTTACAGACAAGAGTGGAGAGAGATTTTTCTCTTGAAATAATCTCATATGTCCATGAGTTCATAGTATTCGTCAGATAAACCCTTAATGCCTTTTGGTGGTGGAGATACAAAGTGAAATATAAGGCAACGGCTGGGTTGATATATACAATAAGTTCACCTATGAGACTACGGAAACTGATATATTGCGCTTGACTACTAATAATACTCCATACAAACTTTTGCACTTGAATACATGGGACTCCAAAGTTGCAAATCAGAAGATATAAGAAAATGAGAAGGAATGCTTATTTTAGCAAGTGTCAAATATGTACAGATAAACACAAGCACCTATAATTTGTGTGGAGCTAAAATCATAATTACAACTCATCCAATGCAAGATCATGGGGTTTAGGTTACTGTCCGACTAGAGTTATTCGCGTTAAAGGTTCTAGAAATGTTTTTGAACGGTGGTTGGGTGGAATATCTCCTACTCCTTCAGAGCTTCTGAAAGCTTCTTTGAGACTTCTGGAAGCATCCTAAGAGAAACTCTGATTCCAAATTAACATGGAATATGAGCTGAGGAATAACCAGAAAACGAATGGGGTATAAACCTACCTAACTCATCAACTACTGTGGGATTGAGTCTTCTGAATGCCCGACTACTCTTTTGGTTTTGACTTTTAGATTAAAGCTTAAGAAAGTGGCCCCCTGAGAAAACCATTTGCCTCAATCAGCGGATGGGAGCTATAAGGAAGAAAATGACTTCACTTCCCTTCGTTAATCAAATAAAGTATTTTTTGTAACTATCAAGCACAAGATTTGTATATTCACGTGAGTCATGAACTATAAAATGTGTTTATGAACAATTCACATTTAGTACTTGAAGAATTTGATTTGAAATAGTGAAAATTCCAAGGATCCAACAATTATATGAACAGAACTATAGTAACAGTAAGAAAAACAATGAATAAAGCTTACTTGACATATCAGAAAGTTTTGTTCTAATCCAACACGATCAGTATTTTCATTTGTGGATAAACTATTTAACTTCAAGGCTAAACTTTCAAGCCATTGAGTGATACGAGATACATCTTGATTGAACTGTTCATGAATTTCAACAGAATTTTGCATTTGCTGTAATGCGGCCTTCAATAAATACATAGTGAGAAGAAAAAAATATAGACCAGCATTAACTGTAGTTTTGTATTCACTGACAACAAAGGAGTGTGGGTTAAAGAAAATGAAGGATATTCGATCCTTTGTATACTATCGTAATAAACACTTTACTACGATGGTGATATCACTAAAATACACACTGTGAAAGCTTAACAGACTGATTGATTAATACACAATATATAGTAAGTGATTTTCTTTTTTCCTAATAAATATTATGCTAGATGGTTGAAAGTACGCTGGAGAAGACCCTATCTAACCTAGATCACGTGATATTTGCTATTCGTCAACCAAGGACTGGTTTCAATCCTAAAGGAATTTGAGTCTGAATCCACGTCATCTAGTTGAATAGTCTTTGATGTCAAAATTAAACTATTAGGGCAGCGACTGACCAATAATGCCAAGCTTAGGATGATGCACTATCACTGTATGTGAGGGATCATATCTGTTTCACTCCAGCTTGGCGCTAAACTGCAGAGAGAATACATGACATGGAGATCTAGGACGCTGAAGTCCCGAGTCAAATACTAAATTTGTAGACCACTGAATTACAATATAAGAATCCATATTTTCCAGACTGATCGACCATATACCTTCTCAGCTTCCTATTTTATTTTTTAAATGTGGCAGAAGCTCTAGAAAATCAACCCAAAAAAGCGTTCAGGAGGATTATATAACACCCTTATTTCCTACTGGGAAAATTAAGGCATAATAGACGGTTTTACAAATTGTTCACATCCTCATTTGTTTGTTTTACTTCAACTCATTTGCATTTCTTCTTCAATATTTACGTATATTTGCACACATACTATGTATTTTAATCTGAGTTACTGAAACGTAGGTTCGAACTCTGTTTCATCTACTTTGATGAGAGAAACCATTGAATAACATAAGTTGCCGTTGTATTTAGAATGTAACTCAATGCCTACTAGATGATATTATAATTAAAAACTCTCATCGGTTAGATTAGAACAAGATATATGAGATGTACATATTGTTTCATCATGCTTTACTCTAATACACAGTAATATTTATATGCGTATATGAACCAATCAAGGTGTTTTACGAAACGATGATAACTATGGAACTGATTACTTAACTAATCATTATAAGAAAAATTGAAAGTTTACTAGTAGAAATTAGGATGATACTAGAGCGAATCTCTTTACCATTTTTAGTCGGTAAATCCTAGTTTCTCAACTCAAGGAAAATCCACCCGATTTTATCATATACCTATTTGCCAATTCAGCTGCTCCTGAAGAAAAAGCACATCTGAATGTACAAAGAGACAACTGAACTAAGGAGTCAATTTAGAAACGGAGCTGACTACGTCCACATATAACTTTACTTTATAACACTTGGTTGGTAAAGATCATGTAATAGATAGATCAAATGTTAACTGAAAGCTATATATGGAATATCTTTACAAACTTTTCGAATAGGGTTTACTCTCCTCCATCAAATGCATCAGAAACCGCTGGGATTCATGTTAACAATTTTGGGTTTTTATATTCAAAAGAAATTTGCAACACTCCTGTCTTTTCATTAATCGGATACGAGTTGGCAGAGAATCCTAGAATATTTTCACACTCACTCTTTGATTTTATTACTTAAGCCGTCTCATATATTTACTTTAATGAATATGTGTTTGAACTGTTGATTCACACACTTTCAATTACGTAAGTAATTAACGATTAGCACTTTAATAAGTTGATATTCTTTAGTTTCTATCTGCTTCCTGTGTTAAAATATTTATTCAGGCTGTTTTTCTTATTCTTAGCACTACTGGTAAACTTGTCAACTTACCTTTAATTTGGATATTTTGCTTATTACAATCACCTCACTAGTTATAAACTTCAGAATGTTTCTAAAATTCTAGCGATTAGTTGAGATGATGTAATTTTGTGGAGGTTGGTATTTAACTTGTTGAATGTATGCATCACAGATTGTGGTCGGTTGGGTACCATTGAGAACTAGGCAACAGTGGACAGCTGTCTCACCTTAGCACGGGACTTCTCAGCAGATTATGACTAGTTATATTATCAATTTTATCGTCACTACTTATACATAAAATATTACTGTATCATAATAATAAAGCCCACAGAAGAACTAACCAGAAACGATAACGGTTGCCTATATATGTTATTCCGAAATTATAATTGTAGAAGTTGAACAGGAAGCTATAAAAAGTAAATAGTAGCAAGAGTACTCATTGCATTTGGAGAGTATCCATTATTATGGCTTAAAAATTCGCATATATTTAGTTGAAGAACATTAATATCAAAATACTTACATATGCTGTATCTAATGTATTTTTATATTGTTCAAATAACTGTTCACTTTGATCAGGCAGATTACAACTTAGCGCCAAACTCTTCACACGATTCGCTTTTAATAAGCATAAATCGAAGTCAGCCTTCTTTCCAACACAATCTTGATAGAATGCCTATTCCAAAAATATACATATATAGTAAAAATAAACCGTGAGATATACGAAAACAATGATTGAATGATTTTTTATATACTGAATAATTATCAGTTCAAGCAAGAAATAGTGATTAACAAAGTTTCTAGCATGTATAATAAAATCTCAGCTTGCTCAAACTGTTAGGTCACCATTTTTCTTAAAGGTTTAATTACTACCAGAATGTTTCATATCTTACATTGTCTGTTATCTCGATGTGCTTCTATGCACTTATATAAAAAGTTAACAACTTTTCATGAATTAAATTACTGAGGAATTTCAATAGTACCATAAAGGTAGTTCGTATATTTTCCTCATTCCCCTATCCTTTGAAGAAACAACAAAAGATTATTACAGAATTCATACATCAAATATATTCAATGATGAAATGAATGTGTCATAAAACAAGATTGATATAAAACATGTAATTTTGATGGAATGTTTTGGGCTAATAATGTTGCACTGAAATGAAACGTAAATTGAATAGGATAAATGTTATCAGTTTTCTAGAAAAAAAAACCCGAACAAATTAATAACTATGAGAAACTAATAGGTAATGAAACTTAATCAAGAAATATCTTCGAATCGTTTCTAATGTGATCCTTACGAAAAAGTTTAAATAGTGATTACATAGGTTTTCTATCATTTCACCATCAAAAAAATGCAAATGAACTTTACAAGAAAATACCGTAATTGTATGAAAATCTAAAGAAATAGTCAAAAATATGCAACACCTGCTCGACAAAATAGTATCAGCTTTATCAGTAAACACTTTAAAGAAGAAACGGGATCTACATTGGAGCAACATACAGTACGCATTAACATTAATAAGTTGGAGCACAATCCGCATTACTAAAGACTAAAATCATCAACCTTCCGTTTGTATTACACGCTGAAGTCTACTTTCTATATATATATATTCCTGATGTATTATCAATAATCCATACTTTCTTCAATTTCCGCCTTCTGTAGCTCCAAACATAACTGTACTTACCTGTTGCTTGTTACTAATCAGTTTGTACCAAGACTATCGATGTTACACTGATTTTTTAACAAGAAATAAAATATAGTGATAATGTGTTTGACAGATAAGTTGTATATATAAAGATACCCATTTGAAACATGAGATTACTAATGAAAATAAACTGGTAAAATTAGTATTTGTGATTAGCCTTTATTGGAGATCAACGCTACTTATATGAGCTAACACAAATAAAACTTTATTATTTCGTAATTAGCAACCCGAAATCCAAAGAAAAATGATAGACAGTGACACTATGGTCAATTTAGATCGGGAAATGAATTTCACCTAACATTTTTAGACGGATTACAACTAATTTTTTTTATTCGAATCAGTCACTTAAATGACTTAAACTAATACTCATAATGACTTTGTCGACTGATGTTTTCTCTTAATAAATAACTATACCTGATCGCGTTCCTAATCTAGAAGGGTAGCGATTAAGTGTGTTAAACATCATCAAGTGATTTACTCTATGACTAACTTCAGCATAGTTTACTGATATGTCGAGCACTTAAAGAAGATTGATTATCTTCGAGAACGGTTTCTCGGTAGACTATTTCATTTATTTTGGTTGTATGAAAAAAGTGAACATTCTATCCTTATTAATATTACGTTGCCCTTGCTCTATCCTGCCGTTTATCTGATAAACTATTATTATATAATTTCTCATTCATGGACTATGGTCAATCAATTGAGTATACGTTATTCTAATTCGCAGTCACTCCTACTCTTATTTTGTAATAGTGCTAGTTTTTTAACTGATTGGCTTGGTGACCAGGCTTTATGTATATATAACGGATTGTTTAAAATATAATTTGATTCCGTCTAGTGGTCAGCTCGGCTGTATTTTCTTATTCACTCCGGCTTTGACAGACTAGTAATCACAGGGCAGGTGTATGGACGCATATTGATTGGTCATAATCTCACATCATCAAATCAGCTCTGTCTTAACGTTATAACACTTACTTCACTGTTCCAGGATAGACACAACGCTTCAAAAATAACTGTGACTAAATAATTCTATACTGTGCATTTCTTCCACTTTCATTTGTTTACTTGAAGGCCTATCATTAAGATTAGTTGACAATAAATGTTATCAAATAAAAGGAGGACCATTCTATCTCCAAATAATTTGACTCTAAAAAAAATTGTAAATTACCTTTAAACTGTTCGCCAATTGTTGTTTCGTTGATAAAGAATCGAGTGAATGAAATATAGGACGTCTCAACGTAGTGGCAGTTCCATTTAACCAATCAATTAATCTATCGAAACTAATCTTCCAATCCGACCAACAATCAACTAATTCGGTTAAATTTATCGTAAAAACAGCCTGAACTTTATCCAGCCTGATTAAACGACATTGCAATTGATCGATTTGATTTTGTATGAATACACTTAAACGACCTGATGAATTCAATGTGCTAAGTAGTCTTCCTGATTCCCCACTAAGCGACTTAGTTTGAAATCCCATTGAGAATTCCTCCAAAATTTTCAATTTGCTAGTTAATTGCTCACCGGATTCAATTAATTGTTTATTCAATCGGTGTCCTTGATTCTCAAGAGCTGAACTGATTTCTTTTATAATTAGTAATTTATGTTTAGCCTCAGTTAGTTGATATATTGAACTTCGACAAGAAGTATCTAATTGATGCACAAGTTGTTCAGCTTCATCGTCAGCATTATTCACTATCAATGTCAAACTGTCTGATTGAAAAAATGTTGCCAATCGATCTGAATCACCATTGGAGAGACGAATAAACTTAGTTTCGCAGTCAGAAATCCATGTAGAGAAGTTTTGTACTTCATTTTGAAATTGGTGAAACAATTTCAAACAACTTGAGATATTTTGATGAGTTAACTGAATATTTTCAGCGATCTGATCGAAACGATTTTGTAGACTTTTATCGGTACAATCGGAATTCTTTAGTTCTGAGCTCTGCTTCCTAATGTCTATAGCTAATTCACTAATAGATTCTAATGTAGTATGCAAGTAGTTTATAACTTTTTCAACTAATTTATCAAAATCATTCATGGATGCTTCTAAAATCATCTTGGACAAAGCGGATAGATTTATGTTAGAACTAATCAGATCCAATTGATTTTCACTAGTTTCAATCCATGTGGTGTATTTTTCACGTAATAAATTCCGTTGACTAACATTGTGCATAATTTTATCAAACCGATTACGTAGTAACTGAACCATCTCACTCAGCAACTGATAATCAGTCTCAGCATAATTCAAAACATTTCCTGGTTTGTTGTCATTACAATGATCAGAAGTCCTGTTGTCTGTGTTAGCTGAATGACATAGAGTTTCTAATTCTGAACAACGTAGATTAACTTGAATGACCAATTCTATCATATATTGATCTGTCCAGTGTTTAATAATCTGAACCAAATTCTTTCCTGACTCAATTTTAGTTTCCAAATCGACGACAGATAATCGAATTGATGAATATTTATCTACTTCTTGTGAGGAAGCATTAGGAGAATCATATGAATTCAGTAGATAATCTACATCAGACACTTTGACACGAAACTCACCAGCCCATTGATCATAATTTTTGCATGAATCCAATAATTGTCTAATCATCTTCTCTGCTGTCTGAGATGCTTCTGATCGATGATCACAAATACTAATCAAAGTCTGATATCTCTGCATAAGATTTGTGGCTATATTCATTGCTATGCTACCAACAGACAAATTTCCAGAGGATAGTGACTTGATAGACGCTTTGCATTCTCCATCATTACTTAAACATACACCACTTGAGAACATCGTGCACTTAATTAAACTTTGAGCTTTAACAACCAATGACTCTATTGATGGCTGATGCCCAATTAAAATGATTCTAAATTGACGATTTCGACAAACCTGATCAGTTAGTCTATCCAGTTCTTTCTCGACAATATCGGAATTGGTAACTTGAAAGAAAGAACCTCTTAAGCCGATAGATGATTGAGCATTCAATATAGAAAGAACCAATGATTCTTGTTCATCCATCCACTGGGTTAAAGTACTACAATCAAGTGAAAAATCTGACCATTTATCGCTCCATACACGAAAATGTTCTAGTTTGTCAGTGATTTGATTAGAGAAATCTGTAAAATCTCTTTTAAAATCTATAATATACGTTTCAGCTGGTTCCATTTTTAGGGGTGTCATTTGACCTAATTCTTCAATAAGTTTAACAACATCAGTCAAACCTTCCTCATAATTTGCTGAAACATGAGATTTAAACGTTTCTAGATCACAAGTTGTTTTGTGAAACAGTTCGCATATTTTGGCAATTTCATTACCTAAAGAAGAGGTAGATAATGGCTGAAGACTAGACTGAGAACCATACACTTCAATTCGATTCACTAAACTTCCTAATTCACGACGCTGACTTATCAACCACTGAAATAGTTCACACCGTTTACGAACAAATTTCTCGCACGAATTAAGAATAACATGATTAGAATGGATTAGAGACTCTAAACGACTTTTTAATTTACAGTGTTGTTCATTTATATCATTCAATCGTTTAGAAGCATCTTGTCCTAATAGAGTGACTTTACTTGAAGTAAAAGTAGCAGTATCTTTGGAGTACTCTTTAAAAACCTGATCAATAGAATTATGGGCTTGAACAAGTTCTTTTAATTGAATTAGTTCGGTTTCACTATATCTACACAATTCATCCAATAAATTTGTCAAAATACACAATTTTGAATTAGACCAGGCATTCAATTGATGCACTGCAAAATGGTCATCAGCTTTATGCACTGATATATCATTAATCAATATAGTAGACAAAGAGTTCGTCTCCATTTCCATTGTGTTTACTTGCAATTCAATAGTATGTAGCCAACGATTCATTTGTTCTAAATTTGTATCTAATTTAGACCAACATAGATATTTCTCACTAAGATTAGAATGAATCGTTTGTAATCCGACCTTATATTCATCAAACCGGTTAAGTAAACTCTCAATAGCCATATTAACATAATAAATAGCTTCAGATTTACTATTCAACTTGAATTTTTTATCTTGAGTTATATTCATAGAATTAGGAATTAGATTGAATAATAAATTACGTGCCGCCTGTTCCGCATGTTCACGTAATTCAATCCCATTCTCTTTTAAGTCAATTTCTAATTGTTCTAAATTATTAAGTTGGTTTGAAAGCAATTCCTTATCGCCAGCTATCGCTGTTAGTTTTCGTTCAGATTTAGTATCTGAATTAATATAATCGTCAGTTTCAGTAGTCATTTGCTGGTGCACTTGTTCATCATCCATAGTCACAACACATAGTACTTCCTTACTGCGATATTCATTGATACTTAACCAATGTTCCGCTTTTTCTTGATTTATGATAAGCTGATGCCAAGATTCGAATTCCTTATTGAGTTGATTTCTAAATTTCTTCATCTTATTCAAATTAATTTCATGCTTTGATTTAAGTTCATTAAAACGATGTGAACATTTTAAATCTAATTTTCCAGTTCTAGTAGTATAGTTATTTAAACCTTGTTCAATTGCCAATAGATCATTTTTGCCTAAATCAATCATACACTGAATACAATTATCTAAATGATTTATTCGATTTTCACAATCATTTGCTGATTGTCTCAGATGAGACCAATATAAAGTAGAACTGTCAGCATTTATACTTGTTGGTTTCAATGGTATTGTACTCACATCAGTGTCATCACTACCAATACTGATGACTGGATTCGATTCATGTGATTTTGATCGATAAGTTGATAGATTCACAATCTGACTCATTTCATCTTGATATTTCTTTAATTGTTGTTCGAAGTAATTTAATGTAGAGTCCAATTTCAATTGTTCTTCTGTTTCATTTGTAATTGTCGTTAACTTATGCGATAACATTTCATGTAATTGTAAGGATTCACAAATTAAATATCTTGCAATACAATAAGCATAATGTTGTCCTGATTCGTCGGATGATATACTAGCACCATCTAAATGATAAAATGAGTCAAGAGTATTGGCTTCTTTTAAAAGTCCTTGTAAATGTTGAATAAGATTTAGTTTGTTTGCGTCTTCGTCTTCTTTGAGAAGTTGATCCATGCTTTTATCTTTCTGTTGTGTTGGATCATTTTTGTCTTCAGCCATCTCATTAAAATTATCAATCAACAAATCACTTAATTGTTTCCCATCACCAATTTTTTCAATTAATTTGGTTAAGATAAGACAACGTGATTTAATCAAAGACTGGACTTCTTGGCTTTGCTCCATAGACATGGTGACTAGATCACACTTTGGCATGGAACTTATAGATTGGTCGAATTCTCTGTTGATATCGTTAATACAAGACAAACAAACCTCATATTTTGTAATAAACCGATTTAATGGAACATTGAATCTGTCACCAATAGATATTATCTGGTTTAAATTACTTTCAATATGATCGTTCATTTCAACAGATTCTGTCATCATATTGCACAACTGATTATAAGCATCCATTTGAATTTCAGTACAGTGACGTTCAGAGCTATTTAATTCTGAATGATAGTATGACAATTTTGAATGCTGTGCTCGAACTAAATTCAAATGAGATTGACACTGTTTAAGAAATTTGCAAGTATCTTTTGAATAGCGTTTCATTTCATTTAAAATTAACGTAGGTGTTTTTGAAGTATCTTTAGAGGTATTCAACGATAAAAGATTAAGAAGTTCAGTAGGTATATTATTCGAAAACCAAGGACAAGAGTTAATCCATACTTCCATACGTTCACCGAATTCATTGAACCAATTCAATATATTTGTTAGTTGCAAGATTAGGTCACTCCAAACTGTGGTTCTATGTTCGAGATTGCGCTGTAAATTCAATAGATTATTACCTAATTCTTCCCAATTACTTTGGAGATCTCCCATTCTTTGCTGTCGATTATTATGACTATTACGATTCATGAAAGTAGCTAGATTACATAAACGATTGCGTAACTCGGCAAATTCAGTACTGATTACATCACGTTCCTTACTAATATCATCTACCAAAGTTAAGTTATCTTCGATTGTTACAAATGTTCCATTAGTATCATTCTCATCTGAAAAAGTTGACTTATCTGATTCTTCACTAACGGAACTGCTGAATTGTTTTTTAATTTTAGCCATACGCGAACATAACTTCGATAAGGTGTTTTCTACACTCAGTATTTTAGAATCCCATTCTGTTAGCAGTTTTAAACGAGTGCTCCAAAGATCTGAAATTTCATTAGTCATTCTTTGTAAATGATTAAATGTGACAATGAGGCCTTTCATACGGTCCAAAGCTAAATCATATGAGTCAGTTACAACTTCGATTTCTGTTGCAGTTGTTTTATCCTTACTAATTAAATTATTTTCATCCAGAGTTGCTAGATCATTAGAGCATAACAGCAGATGACGATGATTTGGCAAAAGTTTCAGAGTGGAATTTAAACGATCAACCTGCGAATTGGATTTATCTAGTAACTCTAAGATTCGTTGTTTTTGCTCAAGTTGACAACTTGATAAACACTGATTGGGAGATTCAAACTTCTTAGGGGCAGTGTCTACGCTGAATTTCACTTCTAATCTACAATAGACAAGTCGGAGTAATTCCAACTCCTCATTAACTTGCTCCGGTTCATTTACGAGCCAAGTAGATTGCTCCTTTAACCAATTTTCTACATGACGACATATGAATTGCAATGTATCACAACCCGCTTCAAATACTTGCCATGCCTCAATAGAATCTGATAATGATTTCGTGATGTATTCAATTTTCTCATGGCATACAAAGCACATTTTATAAAATTTAACACAACATAAAGGAATGTTCAGAAAGTTTTCAAAGAGTCGTTGAGATTTATCAACATCGGTTATTCCAATCAATTCAAAACTTTGATGACTTGTAGGTACGTAGTGTATGAAATAATCCAAGGCATATTTACTCATATCAGTGAGACGATTATATGCTTCTTTATTTAATGTATTTAAATCCTGCTTCGATAGAAGTTTCGAAGAAAAAAAACAATTTATAGTAAGTTTTTACTGGAGATCAAAGATTATGCAATGAAGACTGATTACTGTACGACAACAACGACAACAACACAGGAAATCAAAATAATTACCACACAAAATGACATTAGTTATGAGACAAAAACTTCATTCAGAGTATTTTGTTATTAAATATGAAAGTGTAACGGTTAACCCGTTATTCATAACAATCTTTAATGGATATGTAAACAAAGTACAACGTGATACGCTGGATGGAAAATACAAATCTGTAATAGATGTTAGGGGATGTAATGAAACATTTATTCAACCATAAACACTTACATGGAGCATTCATTAGTCAAATGAACAGAAATGTGGGCAAAATTTCTGGATACACCACACTTAATCAACATTTAAAAATCTGCAAATAACTTTGATTCAAAAAATACCGGACTTCAAGTATTTTTGACAAAGTTGCTGTGATTCTGTCAATAGATGTAAGTTTAAAGGGCTTTGGTTGCATGGTATTTTGTTAGTCCATCCAAATGCACTAAGCTTACCTGAATTCCAGTTCCACCGAATTCTACATGTCTTTAAATTACTTGGAAACGTGCCGGATATCATAAGCTTATTATAAGCTTGCATTCATGTGATCCGTTCCGACGGTCTAGTACACATACGACATTTTCAGAAGTCATCTGATCGATCATTGTACTACCATACTATAATTAATCATACACCTCTGATTATATATATTCTACATATTTGTGTTTGTCTGTGTCTATCTGACTGCTCAGGGTATTAGTTACTTGAACTACATATATATTGCATATACCGACACAAATCAGGACACTCGTGAAACATGCTAATTTGTTTACTTCAGTGCATTTCTATCTAGAACAATCTGCGTTTATTTCATTACATTACAACTACGAGTCCAGGTAAAATATTGCTGTTACAATTATAGATTGTTTTAGTATATTTCTACTCTAAATGCAAATGACAAGTTCTATTAATCATTAATTCATTCCAATGTATTTGTTACATAAGACACGTCCTTTAACGATTATCACAACATACATTATTCGTTCTCACCTGGAAAACGGTTCTTAATTAGCCTGCCAAGCATTATGCGTCGAAAATAAAGTGTAGGCAGCAATTAAAACACCGATGTAAAACAATTAACGTTCAAATTCTATTAATACAAGTACAGATGACGAGTTGAAGCACAACTGTACTCAACAGACTAGCAGAGAATCAAATGTGTAATATACAAATTCGTCATAATTTGAACGAACAAACGGATAAAAATTGAGCATCAGGTTTATAGATGTCAAAAGTATATCAGATTTGTAAAATCATACGTAATTGGAATAAATAAACTACGCTTAGTCTGGTAATCTAGTCGGAGAATCAAAGTCAAAAATATCAAATAGATGCTACAATTTAAACCTGCAAACCTGTTCAATAGTGTTATGATGTTGAGCTGTGTGTATAGTAAATGATGTCCGAAGTGAACGGTGCAATGGTACGGTATTTATGTGTGTTTTACGTTCATTAAAAACTGGACATTTGATAAAGCTGGAATTCTCCAGAACAGTTTTAATATTAACGTAGAAAGATTAACAGTTAAAATGCTCTATTTATCGGCAAATCCAAATAATCTGAACAGAAAGGATAGATTATAGTTAGCTGAAATATAACAACTGTTGATTAAGAAATTAAGATTCTAGTCTATACAGTCAGTCGGTCGAATTTTTCAACATGGAAATCAACGACAATAGATGACTTATTATTTCATCAGTAATTAAAACATAGATTCATCGCTGAATACCTACAATTACACATGACAGTGCATACACACATACACATTTTTATAAGGTCAGTGTGACGTTAGGGCACTTTCATTTCTTATTTTATATTCAGTTGTCAAAAGAGAAAATAAGTAATTTATTCTAACTCTATTCTGAATCATTATTATCAATATCATACATACATATACCACTATTCACTACAAATATCACTTACTAACCACAATGGAACATCATAACGTGGGTAGGAATAGGTTTTATGCTTGAATTGTCATGGCGTCCATTTGATATTTTTAATTTTGATTACGTGCCTCGGACTATTTTTCTGGATAAAACAATGCAATGAATTTATTTTCATTCGCTATGATTTTGCATTCATAATTCATATCTAAGATTCTTGTAGGAAAGGATTTCTTGGTTAAAGCATAGTATAAGCAGGAACCAATTAGAATATGCTTTTACGCTGTATTCAAAAAAAGAACGCTTATCACCATAAAAATTTCAACGAATTTTGAATACCATTATAGAATTATATGTAATCAATATTTTCATTTCGAAGAGGCGAAACTACAGAAACTACAACACTAGAGACTACTACCATTAGATATTGTAAATCAACCTGTACAGTATGGCAAAGCTTTGATGTTATATTCTCTAATCTAGATGGTTTAAATGTGAACTACTAAGAACTCATTTAGTTTCAAAAATGTGAGAAACCCAACAACAATAATGACAACATATAGAAAGACGAACAGCCTTCGTAGTATAACATCAAGGTGACTTACGAGTCGTTTCTTGAAAATTAGAAAGAGAGAAATTCAGAAAAGAGAATACCGTTAAAACCATTCAGAAAAATTACGGTCTTATAATTTTGGACCTCGTAAAATAAAAATTCGATAACCTACTTTCACTAATTCCAGTCTAGTATGTAATGTGTGTCGATCACCAGAAAGATTAGCATAATTTGAAACAGTCTGTTCTAATTGATTAATCCATTCACTGACTGAACTAAAACTGTACATTAATTTGTTTAATAAACCCATATAAGAATCTGTTCGTTCAACAATCAATTGGACTCGTTTAACCAGTTCTGAATGACGTGATGTGATATTGTCTAGTTCCATCAATTTGACTTGATTTCGTCCATTTAGAGGTGTTGCTTCTGTTGCAATTTGCTTCCTTGTTTGTGTTATGAAAACTCCAAGCATACAAGCGGATGTCTCTAGAGAATAGAGTTTTTCACTATTTGACTAGTTAAATAAAATAAAACAGGAATAGTTGGAAAATGCAAACAATTATGTATGAGTTCGTTAAATGAATATAAAATGTATGTGCATATCTAATACAACAGGATGAATTATCGAGAACAATAGTATGAGAAAGCTACTTATTATGTTTCCCAGGACTTTGAACTCCAGTAAAACTGCACACCATACTCTGCAAATATCGTATCATAAGAACAGGAAGTGAAGACAAACTCGCCGAATTCACCTCATCCATGTGTATATACCAACTCAACTATTCCTATAATGCCAGTTACACTGGGCACACGATTCAGCAGGTCCGTCATAGAATTTCCGAGCATGGCTGAGTAAAGGTCATCCACGGAAAGTAAACAGATTTATACCTGTACATTTAGTTGATATGGAGTATCAAGAAGATGTGGTTTTTAAAACAATTTATCGAGTCCCAACTAACCAACTGCATGGTTTACGCATACGTCTTTAACACACACCAGAAGCCATTGGTATCCAACTTCTCAAAACGGACCTATGGTGCATAAAGTATTTGTACAACCTCTTTTCTCTCTTTAGTTGTTTTACAAATGACATACTACATCCAATTCTTTCATTATTATTATTATTATTATTATTATTATTATTATTATTTTGATTCTAATCATAATTTCGAAATTCATTGCTTCTAAACTTCTGATATGGTTTTACATTTGAAATAGATTATTCTGTTTCATATCCTAGTTATCGAGTGGTTGGAACCAACCAGTAGAAAACTTTGGAATTATTTCCATCCTATTTAGCACTCGTCATCAGATGCGTACCTGATATCTTGACACAAATATAATTGATTCTTACACCTTACCCCCTCCCCGAATGGAACATTATATCTCCCCAAGTCAAATAATATCAGAAACCCTTCCTGGAAGCACAATGAAACATAGCACGCATTATACATAATTTTAAACTGTATAGTTACAGTAAATAGCCAATGCCGATTGGTTCAGAGACAGGATAAATTGTTCAGTCAAGCAACTCCAACCAATTTGGTGCACGAATCAAAATCTAGAGTAAACAATTCTCTATTTCATTGATTGATAACTCAAAATGTCTATTTCTACTTTATCCGCCTTCTATCAGTAATTGTCTTAAAGAGTTCTGGCAATCGATTAATTAATTGCAACCATCTAACATTAAAATAAAGTGTATGTGACAACGAATCACCTAAAACAGTGGATGTCACACTGTAACTTGGTTGATAAAATTCAATCAGTATTCAGAAACAGGTAAACAGGATATTGATCGACAGTGAGTTGGATATTACTGAAACACTCGAGTGCATTGGACAACTGTTTCCTCCTAATATGAGACTCTTTAGCAGTGGGTCCATTCAATATAACCCTATTTTATTTACTAACAACTTACCTGAGCTACTTTTGTCAATAGTTTGACAGACAGTGAAAGTTGGTTTAGAAAATCGATAAACATTGTATCATCCCATCCACTAAGGCTGATATCATCATACTTGGCTTCTAAATAATGACTTGTCATTTGATTGAAATCAATATTCAGTAAAAATTGTAATTTCTGTAAAGAATCATGTTTACAGTCGTCCATTTGATTTTCACTACAGTATGTTAGAAATGATTCTAATTTCTCTACACTACTCTCAGTATCCATAAGTATGTTAGACAATTGTTTGAATTCACCGAGAAATTCGTTAATCACACGTAGTTTACTGTTTAAACGATCTATAGCCATAGGAAGATCATCAAACACTGAAGAGTATTGATGATTAGCGTAACGAATCAATTTTTGAATAAATGCAATACTTAATGTTAATGATAATTGTTGTGGATGTTGTACAGACGTTGTCTGCTCGTTTGGTGGTGGCATTTGTTGTTGACGCGATAAGATAATAAAAGCCATTGGATTCCTCTGTTGATCATTAATTAACTGGAGATTATTCGATTGCTCAACTAAATTGATCAATTTCAGCTTTCCTTCGGATTCATTTAATTTATCAAGTTGATCCAATTTAATTTGTAAACCAATACATTCCTTAGTATCTAAATAACCATCTGTATTGAAAACACTTATTTGATTAACAAAATTCGATGGTCCACCGTGATTTTGTAGAATATCATCTGCACCACTGTCTACGATCCACCAATGTTGCCAATTCTCCCAAGATTTAAGCCAATCACTTAAAATATTCAAACCTTCTTTGTTTATATTTAGAAATTCCTGTTCATGATGAATTTAAACAAAAAGATCAATTTTGTGAGAAAACAAAAACAATGATGTAATTAAAATTTCAAGAATAAAAATCAGTCCACCGGAATTAGCCAGTAGTATGCAATATTCATGATGTCATTGAAATATTCACTTTAACGTTATCGTAACATATAAGGTAAGTGAGACAAAGTTCTCTTTTTCACAGCTAGTGAAATTAAACTGAAATAGATCGATCATAAATGAAATTTGCGACGATAGTTGGTAATCGATTAAGTTAGCCACTGCGACATGATTCAACTTTGCATAAGAGAGGTATATAACAAAGATTCAAATATGAAATGCATGAAACGGACCTAGTGTTTCGATTATAACAGCGCATTGATTGATCATTAAGTAGTGACCAATTTCGAGTTTTTCTCATTCCTTTAGTAATGACGAAATTCTATCGATCAGGTTGCAATGTGGCTACTAGTTGTCAATACAAAGTGGTTGAAAGTAGTACACGAAAAAGCATTTCATCGATCTAGGTTTCATGCCACTTAGCTCTCATTGGCAAAGCCTTCACGTGTTGTTGAGCAAACCGATGTTCTCTATTTTATTCGGACTAAGACCACACTCTTCTGCAGCTTGAACAGCTGCAGATTGTGAAACTGGACGATTCAAGTCCGAATCTCACGGGAATAAATGGTCACCTCGAGATTGTTGAATGTCTTGTTGATGCAGAATAAATAACACAAAACCCGAGTTAAATAATTCCCATCAATTTTTACTTTCAATGTACTTGAAATTTGCATGGAATGTATGGTGAAAACAGTGGTTGCTGTCAATTTAAATAATATTTTGGTTGTGGATTTCCATCAACTGTGGTGACTAAACTGTGTCGAAGAGACAGTATATAAATCGTCTGATAGATACAGTCTTGATATAAGGCTATCTGAATTAAATAAGGAGATACAAAACTTAAACTTCCAACTAACAACTTAAAACTCGTATATTACAGCTTCCTGAAATTACAAACAACACTTTGCTTTCGTCAGAAAACCTTACTGATCTACCTTAATATTACTCCAATCTAATACCGTCAAACAAAAAACACTCTTATCTCTCAGGACAATAATAGGTCTGGCTAAGTAGGATCAGATGCGGGGAGCACACAAGTGTTCGCTTTCAAAAAATGAGATATTTATAGTGTCGAGTCAGAATCAGGTTGTCTGGAACATAGACTGAACTTATAACGTAAGCCACTGGATTTTGAACTACGTTTTATCAAAAGCAAAAATAACTCAATAAAGCAATCGTGGGCAATCCTTGTCATAACTTACACGAGATTTAGATAATATTTCCTCTAGACGTAATAACTGATTCAGTAAACCAGTGGGAGTAGGAAAAGGAATGCTGTTGATCGTCTTCAATTCATCCTTCGCCTTAGGAATTTCTTCTTCTAGTTGTTGAACAAACCTCTTTATGTTTGCAATTAAAAAAGGAGAGGCAGAAGAGAAAATAAAAGTTGTTCCAACAGATAAAAACAACAGAATCATACAAATTGGTAAAAGATTATGTTGATTCTACTTCTGTAGTGGATACTAATAATTAAGTCGTCCGTAAGTAGTAAGCGGCAGAACGACGTTCAGTAAACCGCATATGAGGTGAGTTGTGAGGTGGCAAGGAGGAATGCATTATCAGAATACATAGGAGAATTGAGGACAACCGAGAGAAGCATGCCTACAACTGACACGAATGGAGGAACGCAAAAGGATGTGCATATTGATAACTAAAATTAATGTATATGATGTTTGTGACGTTCTCTGTTTTCACCAAATAAGAAAATTGCTTTGTCTGAATGGTCCTCTCACACTTCCATCTACCATTCCTTCGTAATCCTTCATTTGTTTCTTTTCGTGCAACATACTATGCTACTTATTGCTATTTGGTGATTATGATATTATCAATCATTATGGAATACGTAGCTGATGACATTTCTCTGCTGTCATGTACATACATATACTCGTGACATTTAACCCAATTCATAATACTAGAATGTTATAGTCTGTTTATTCTCGAAAGATTGTCTTTATTTCTATACGCATATTGAGCATTTACTAATTTCAGATATCCAGTATACTGCTAAGCTATTCTCGTGTACTGAGTATTAAGTGGATGTGGATGCATTGACTAAATACTCATTCCTCCTCGAACAAATATCAGGACGTCCGACAATACTGATATTCCTTGACTTAAAAGGGGTATACGAATCCAATAGAACGAGATGTCTTGTGACAGTGTTTGTCATTCAAGCGCGTACCTTGAAAGCGCACAAACTTCATGATAATTCCTTACATGGACGCTACTAATCGAGTTAGCGCTTATGATGAACTATCATCAGAATTGTCAACTTCAAGTGATGTTCGTCAAGAAAGATTTATTTTCTTTATTTCGGATTTCTTGAGCAACTCAATCGTTTGGATTAAATCCTTGGATAAATTCGATAAACCCAAACATTATCTTTAGGAACTCATCAACAACTACATGTATCTTTGAGTACAACAATGTAATTCGAGGGTCACTGCAAATGATATTACACAGTGGAAGTAAATGAAACAGGGTTTGAAAATAAAATTAATTTGTTAAAATCAAATATACCAACCAGATAGATACATAAGATCTGTCGTGGAAATATCAGTACATCTCGAGGGAGTATATGATTTGATGTAGTGTAGTTATACTAGCAAGGAATACGAGATGGTACTGATCAACAGGATGTCACACAGAATTCGAAGTAATAAAGAAGTTCCTGTCGTACAGACAATCATTTACCCATTACAACCCATCCTTACCTTTTGTGATTGCATCGGACGCTTCGAACTACTCTATTGGGTTACGATTACAATACTAAATAATAACCGACGAGTGAATTTGGATGAGTTGATATCATGGCAAGGATAAATGGTGCCGATAAAAAATGAAGTAGAAGTTCACCGAGTAATGAAGGCGTAATTTCTAGAAGAAAAATGTCATAAATAGTGAGTTGCAACCTTGAGCAAAACTGGATAATCACTGACTTTATGAATTAATATCGGCTCTTTGGTTTGGTCACTCCTAGCATTCTTCTAATTAATTACTATTTGATCCAGCGTTTAAAATTCACAATTGTCATTATGAATTCAGTCATTCACTAAACAAGTAATACACATACCATGAATTTTGTAATAATCATAAGAAACTAACTTAAGAAACGGCTTAATATTTAATAATAGAAGGCGATTCACATGGTGCAACAACTCACCTCCCACCAGTCTACAGTACTCTGTTGAGCATTCACAAGTTTTTCAAAAATAACAGCATGTTTCTCTTTGTTTTGGTGGTTATCAATGACTCCATCAAAATATTGATCATTTAAATAATTCATTACCTCTTTCTCCAATTCAGTAAAATCCACTAGACTACTATTAATTGAATATGGTCCCAAGCATGCTTTCTGTTCAATATCTGTTAATAGTTTACGTAAAGATAATTGTTTACAATCGAATTGTTCCATTTGTTCTATTTGTTGATATAATGTGTTATGGGTATTGTTCACTTTTATTTGTAATTGTTCCCAATTCATTTGAAATTGTGTCAATTCTTCATTTAATTTATGAATTAAACTACATTCACTTAGTTTTAATTTATCAATAGTATCGACTTCAAATTGTTTGAAAGTATCATATAAACAATCGATTGTAGAGCCTAATGATTGAACATTGGACAATGCATCACGATAATTATCAAAATGTAAGGTATTCTGATTCAATTCTGTTTGAAACTCCTGCGAAAAATATCGAAAAGTTATGAAAATCAAGATGAAAAGCAAAGATTATATTGTTATGTGTTCATACTGAGCAGAGACTTTGTATTATGGAGTCATGGCATTGATTGAAAAATGCATTAGTTTATGATAGGACTACTACTACTAATACTCAGTAGTATACACGTACATAGCTTTACCAGAGATCGAACCTGAGAAATGTGATCCACATTTTTAATGATCGCTGATTCTTAATGCAGATAGTCTATGATTTAAAAAATATTTTTTAAGCTGGACAATACCTATAATTAACACCTAACTAGAAAATCAGTTAGTCTGTACACATGATCTAAAGGAGGGGGGGAGATAAAAATTGAAAGGTTAAACTAAACCATACTTCTAAACAACATTCGAGATCTGGATTTCATGATCATATTCAAGCTGGCATTGAACCTGTGTCTGGGATTTACAGAATACAAAATACGAATTGTTTGATGACCAACAGAAATATAGCAAGGAAGAAAATGTAGAAGTGGACAGGGTAACCAGCTATCTGTTTAACTGCAATAAGCGTTTTCTGATCAAGGATGGAAATCGCTAACATGAAAAATAGTGTACTCGTACGCCTTTAATTAGCTAAGCACAATCGTGTACACAAACTAATCAATGGAGAGTCTATGGGTATCTTAACAAATTGGTATATCACCATGAAGTCGTTATCCACGGAAATACCGCAGATCCATTTAGTGGATGCGAGGTTCATGGAACAGGGGAAACACGCAGACGACTGGAAAACTATTTGAACCTGCATTAATTTGTTGCGGTCTGCGATTGAGATGAAGTGCGCAGACCGGAATCATCATCTAATGACGTGAACTATACGCTACGTCAAGTGTGACTAGACACAAGAAGAAACATTATTTCAAAACCTTAGCTAAATATGTCAAGATATATCAATACTTACACCATTATATCCGTATATTACTGAGCCATATATGAGCTAGTAGGCTGCAAAATTCACTAGGTTATCAGCACTAGTAACATTCCTCCGTGTGTTTGCCTCTCACTTTGTCGTAAAACCTTGATTGTTATACTGAATTATCTGCCAAAATCGTTTCGTCATAACACCTATTTTACAACTAGGCTTAAAATTGATCTGTGTCTCATGGTCATTTGAGAGTCGCTCAACTTTGGCAGTATAGTTGAATTTAACTGTTCCAAGAGAGATAAAAAAAATCTTAATTTTTTTGCCTACATCATTCTCAAGGTTTATTAGTGGAAAAATACTGATTTCTCCACTCATTACCTAAATTCTTCATGAAAATAAGAAAATAAAAGAGCTTACCTTTAAAAGTGACAAACGGGTTTGAGCTGTGTACTGATCCATTCGATTTAAAATAAGACCACCTGATGTTGATGTTGACTGATGAGTTTCAACTACTGCTGTTGCTGTTGACGCTTCATTATCTGTAGCACACAAAGTATTAGTAGAATCTTTCAAGTTAGTTTGAGAAATTTGTAGAAATTTCTTCGATAGACCGTTGATCCAAGAGCGACACTGAGCAAATTTTTGTTCACACTGTGACCAAGTAGAACTAATTCTATCTACTGATTTGATGACTGTCTAAAAATAGAAGGGAGTATCATTTTGTCAATCAATTAGCCAACATTAACGTAAATTGTGGCATTAACGTGCATCAGACAGTTTCATACCATATTAAACTAATGAGATCAAATTAACATGAGGAATAACAGAGAAATCAAACCAATTTAGCAGCAGTCATAATAAAGATGATTAGTGTGTTACGTATGAAGGAACAATGACACTCAGGATATATACGAAGACAAATAATGAATACATATGTGTGGCACTCTGATACATTCTAGGTCATCTCGTTCAACACCACTGATGTAATCAGTGGTTTCATGGACTGATAATAAATATTGGTGAGGATACTCCTAGCATTTTTGTAAACAATATATTTAAATATATTAGTTTAACAAGAAGAAAGTCACGGTACGAGATAGATCACTGCAACATCTATGCAACAACTATGATAACGGTGATCTCTATTGCTGTTAGGGTTTATGAGGGCGTTTTCAACTTCGCGATTGCCCACACCGTGGAATGATTCTTCCTCTTGATGTACCTGGAAAGCGAATTGGGTTGGGGCTTATCTTAAAAACCTGGTGAGGATGTGATCGCAATGCAAAATTAACGGCTACTTAAGGCTGGTTACATACAACGTTTTTGAGAGTGGTTTCAATTGTGTTAGCTCCGTATTTATTAAGGCCATACCGCCAAAGACGGAAATCTATGGACTAAGATGACGTGTGCATCCAACCCCACTCTTCCTATGTGAGGAAATAGCTTCGCCGTCATGCTGGCTGTCTCAGGGAAACATCTAATTTCTGTCACACCTTAATATGGTCTGCAGTACGACCTTACATTTGCACCTTTTAGTCTCGACGTTCTTCAACCAACCTGCCTAACATGATAGCACTTCGAGGAAAGGTTATTCCACCTAGTATAACGCTATTGATTCATCATGATAAGTAAGCCCAACAGCCACGTCAAGGTAGCAGCAATGGTCGGGACTGTGACAGTGAGCGTTATACAAGCTCAAAGTTTTCCAAAAACAAGAATTACAAAAAATGTACTTTGCTGACGATAACCACCTAGCGTGAAACCAACACATACTACTTCTTTTTGGGTTTGAGACTGACAAATAGAAGATTTGAACTACATACCCCCCCCCGCCTTATCTATCTAATTTTGAGTAAACAGGCATTGGTGTAATTAATCCTCACAAAATGGCATAAAATTGAGAGTAAGCGTAATTTGTGAGGTGTATAAAAAGAACCTACTGTAATAAAATCAGTAATTTCCGAGAGTTTTTCATTATTTTTTTTAAAAATGCATTGAATTGTAATTGTTTCAACTGTTGAAAAATCTTCCATTAAACAATTGTTATTTTGGTTATTTATTGATTCAATTGAAAAGTTGTCTTTATACAATTTTAAGAATTGTACATGTTCCCTTTTCAATTGTTTAAATTCGTCTATTAAAGGCATCATTTCATCGAGATAATCTTGGCGAATTTGTTTTGTAGTTTCGTTGATTCCTCGCCAAATATTATGATATCGTTTAATTTCTTGCAATGTAACTGAACATAAATTTATGCATTCAGACTTAAGTCGATTAGAAAGATTGGCAATTCTTTCATTTATACTACTATTGATAGATGTGAATAGTTCTATACGATCGGTAAGATTTATTAAATAAGCTTGTAATGTATGCATTTGATGCTCAAGATTTGTAAGTTGATTTTGATCATTTTTTATTTGTAATTTAATGTTATTCATATGTTCTGGACATGTATCTTGTAGGATACTGTCATAAGTTAAGTTAATATCATTTAACAGTCTGTTGACTTCACTTAATTCAGAATTGATGTATGTCCGTAGAATAGTGATACACTTAGAAAGTATACTACTTGATGGAAATTTAAGCAACATGATTTCATTTCCATCATTTTCTAAATCCATTGTAATGTTAGCACAATAAAAAACATCATCAATACATTTCGATAGCATCATTTCAAGATTTTGTATGGATGCAATTAAATTTTCATGACGAGTTATAGCACGTTTCCATCGAGTTATACTTGAATTTACTCTTTCCAATAGTTGATTCATATCATGATCAAGTGATTTTAGACTTTTAACTAACTGCATATCAGCAGGATACATCTTGATAGTAAGTGATGATAAACGCTGATTGCAATCTGTTGATTTTTCGGGAATTCTATCAGGTAAGTTTTGTGAATCAACTAACGTTGGGGTGTTATAACAAGTATTTTTAAGGATAACATTGACTTCTGAAATATGCTCCGTAATGTCAGTCATAATATCCTGAGAGAGAATGGAGAATAGATAATAAAACTAGGCAAAAAAAATATAAAATCATACAAACTATAATAAAACTCGGGAACGATGGGTGTCTGATTCGTCCTAAAATAGGTTTCTTTAGTCGAATGCATACACTACAACACTATGGATCGAACTCAAGATCAGATCTCGCGGCTAACGGGTAATCATAAGTCAGTTCAGTGGTAGGACTCCCATTTTAACCAGTTTGTGACAGCGTAATGAATACCCAATCCCACTGATGATAACTGTCTCACTCCCAACATTTCTGAACCATACCAATCAAAACAAATCACTAGAACTCCGGGAATATTTGAAGAAGGTGACTGGTTATTATATCTTATTTGAAGTGATTTTGTGGAAACTGGTCGCAGTTTGGTACTATTGAAAACCAGTCAGCTTTCTAAAGCCGTATTTCCTGAATGGCCTGGGTTTGGTTCTTGGTGCAGTAGTGAGTGAGGGCAAATAGATGTCCCATACTACGACGGGATATCTGTTTTCACTCGCGCTCAATCAAAACTAACCTATGACGAACACAAACAACAAATTACAATCAATTTTCACAAAATACAAACTTAAATATAACAGACACTATTATAAATGTTTTAACATGGGGATATTCACACTGTACAGGTGTAACTTAACGACTTTTATTTCTCCTCTCCAAACATCACAGGTTAACAATCTCATCAACTGTTGTATAACTAACACACAAAAATCTATACTTCTAAGTTATTAACACAGGCTCTATGTTGGTTCTGCCAAATACTAGACATCCTTCAAGGACTGTGGTACCCAAGTGTATGTAGTCTCATCAAGTAATCTAGCCTAAAGGGCTAGATTATATGGATACAAAATAATGCTTAGAAAGAGATACTCAAGATTTAGAATATCTGGTGCCTAACTAGCAAGTGGATCCAGTAAGCGCGATTAGTCCTATACGGTAATTGCATCATAGTATTGATGTACGTACTGAGACTTAAAAGTAGTATTTACTGTATCAACCTGCTGATTCTACATAACCACTGATTTGTTCAGTGAGTTTAAAGATATTAGTAAGCGTATGTAATTTTCATTGTGCATATGTACAATGATAACAGAGACTGATCAATTGCAGTTTTTAACGCTAACCTTAGGATTAAACATACTTCACCACATTTTCATAATCAAAGCGAAATTTAGTTTGTCACTATGATGGTTAGATCAAAATCAGCAACATAAGAATTCCATGAATTAATTATTGAGAATATCACAAAGGCGAAATTTAAAACTAAAATAAACATAGGTGGATTGTAGTGTTGATATTCACTTACGGAGTCGGATTCAAAACTTAGTCAGCAAGCTACTAAATACGGAAAAACTATAACGAATATGAATGCATTAACTGAAGTTTCTAATTTTCAATTGATGGTATTCAAGAACTGCGACTTATGATTGTTGACACCTGTGTGTTACAAAATGGTCGGTTGTCACAAGTTTTGGCATACTTGGAATGTGATCAGCAATCCACTCCAGCCAATTTGGGACACATCGGTACCAACATATGGCTGCGAAACGTGGGACATTAAAACCCAAGATATGCGTCGACTCCAGATATTTGACCATAGGAATCTTCGGAACATCGCTCGTATACCATGGAATAACCGGATTAGCAATAGTGAGGTTAGACAAAAGGTTCTTGGAAAACACGGTAAATCAATCGAAGAAGTCATTAACGTTCATCGGCTGAGATGGCTGAGATATGCATTGCGCATGCCCGACCACCGTCTACCCCGACGTGCGGTGTTGGCTAGGGTTGAATTAGTATGGAAGAAGGGAAGGGGCGGCCAAACCAAAACATGGCATCAGTCCATGAAGACCTTGAATACTGGTCTAAGCCATGTTGGTAGATGTAGATTACCTGGTTGGGGTCCGCGTGATAATCGCAATAAATGGCTGGAGACACTAGGCGATATGGCTCAGAATCGGTCACAGTGGCGCAAGTGTACTCACTCTTTAACCTCATCTAGACCTTGATTTCTATTATTGTTTGCTACACACCTTTACTTTACTCCACCCTCTTGTATTCTGTTATAACGTTACCTCTGTAATCTCGTAGTGCTAATGTGGTATGGCAACTTGAACCTACGGGCGAATGTGCCCTTTTGTACGTTGCTGATGATGATGAACTACTATCTGACAACTACAAAATAAAACGAAACACGTGTCCTGGATTTTACTGTCAATTGTAATCTAAATGTGCAAAGAATTGCGACTAAACGTTATAGTTATGACAATCCTCTCAGAATAAGCAACAGAACCTAATGAACTGCTGTTTTAAATATCAGCTATATAAAATTACAAACTCTAACTAATAGAATAAACACAAACATTCAATGGACAATGGTTTCTAATGGTTTTTCAATAGACAATTCATCAACTTAGGTGCTACATACACCACTTTAGTAAAATATTCCTTACCTGATACTTTACTAATAATGTCTTTTTAGATTGCAAATCCACAGGTAACTGAGATTCAAGCGATTCCATCTTGATTGATAATTGTGAAAACCAATCTTTCTGATGATCAATATTTTTAGACATATCATGCATTTGATTTAAGATAGAAGACAGCAATATGATTTGGTCATCTATCTTTTGTTCTAATTGACTTAATTGATTCTTCATTAAAGTAATTAATTCATCAGCTAATTTTTTCTCTGGTTCATTTAAGCTAATTGAATTAATGAACATCTCTTCAAATGTATCCAATTTTGCACAAATATTCTTCTTTAAGAAAACACCGCGTGTTTGTTGATTTAATTCAGTGATTTTATTCTGTATGAGGTCACGTGTCCATAAATCTTGCGAATTACTGAGTAATTTATTGTTACCTACTATCATTATACTGGAGTTCATAGTAAATAAAGTTTCTTCAAACGGAAGAAGGGTATCCGAAAGAGTACTGATCTCAGATACTAAAGAATTGGCAAAATCACCAAATCTGGTATCTTGATCAATGATTTTCTCAAGTTTACTTATTAGTTCTTTACTATGATTTACTAAATTGGTATAACGATTACTTAAGTTATCTTTGGAGGATACATCGGTAATCAGTTGTTTTACATGAATGTCATTGAAGATCGATGATTTATGTGCACGATCAATCACGTTGGTTTTGTAGTTTAAAACAGCTATAGATTGACGTTCTTCAAATGATCGTAATTGTTGACTTCGAGAGGAGAGATTCTGAAGTACTCGCTGAGGAAAAAAAATGTTGATGAGAGGTAAAAAGAAACCTATGAGAGTAGAGGATGTGTTAAAAAACCAAATATTTTTTTCGATCAGTTACATAATACAGTAGTTATTTAGTGTCTCTAATAAACTAGGTAGCCAACATCTGTCGATTTGAACATCTGCATAATTTACTTTGAAATAGATGTCGGGTTTACCTACCTATTACTAGTACATAATTCATTTATATTAAGTGAAAAAAGCATTTCGTTAGGACCCAGATTCTCAGACATGTTGGTTAGAGAGCAGAAGAACTAAAATCAGCAACTTAGTGTCCCAGAATGAAGTTGTACTATCGTTTGTAGAAACATACCCTCGTCAAATAACTATCATCCCTAATGATGCTGTCTTCACACTACGAAAGAAAAGGTTAAATACTGTCGACCATAAAAATAACAGGCTTCACCTTGCCTCACAAATGTTTAATGCTGGAGGTACCACCTTTGCAGTACAAAGTTAACAAGTCAAGAACAGATCACAAAACGATCATAGGCAGACGGTCTCAAGCATTTTTCTATAGGAATTGTTGGTCACATTAGCATACCTCCATGGCCAGTCGTAACTCGAAAAAATATCCATTCTGAGAGACGAGGAGATAAGAGCCGCTCATACGCCTCGTATAGTTACTCAATATTACTTCGCTCCATTATTTTATAACTGACTCCGTCGACTTCATATACCATACCTAGTATGATTTACCAAACATGAAATGTGGGTGGTGTGAAGTTTGTCTCTGTAGCTAATATCTACTAATGTAAGTTGAGCATTTAGTCAATAATACACCAATCTCTGTTACGATAAAATGATTTCACGTAATATCCCGGAAAAATTAGCCAACTGCACAGTTCTAATTAATAATGACGATTAAAATGTTGGAAAATGATGTTTTTAACATCATGTTACTGAATCATAGAATATAATGATGTATCTCAATGCGATACGATAGCAGAAAAACAAATCAGCGGTTCAATTATCGGGGTGCTCGACTTCTGGTTGAGGTTAATTACATTTAAGGTAATTCCAAATAAATCATAATATTGAAAGTAAACAGTAAACATCAGTCACTTACTCGGAAATTCTGCAAATTTGATTGTCTTTCATTGATCAGAGTAGACCAAGAAGACAAAACAATATTTAATGAATTCACAGATGATGTCAGCGGTAGTGATGACGATGGTGAAAGAGGCAATGGTGTGTCACCAATAGACAGAACTTCTAATGGTTTATTATATTCAAGTAGCTTTTGCTCTTGTTCATTTAACCAAGTGTTCAGTTCATGTTTCTCCTCAATAATTTTTAAATGTCCAGTCATATATGTTTCAATTTGTCGAGAATATTTTATCAAATCATTTGATAACTGATTAGCTGATTGTTTCATTTCTACCAATTGTTCATTAATTGAATTACGACCTTTCAAGCCAGTTGTTAAAGGCAATGCTTGAAATAACTCTGTACACGACTGATATGAAATCATTGTGAATCGATCCAGCCTGTTAGTTAAATCTGATAACCATGCCAATAAACAAGTGTAAATTTGATCTGCTTTACTCCATTTCGTAATAAAAGGCACTTCATTGTCATCAATTATATCCGTTGATTTATTGTCATCGTTAAATGGACAACCTTCAAGAAAACTTGATTTGATTGCTTTAAGTTCAACACAACATGAATTAAAGACATCTTGGAATTTCATATGATTATCAACTGCTAACTTCCAAAATCGTAATAAGTCATCACAACATTTCTTTAATCTTGTTAAATGATTGTTAACATAATTTATGTGTTTATCTAGACGATCATTACTTGTTACTACAATGTTTTGGTGCGATGAACTTGTCTGCTTTATCAAATTAACAACTGAAATTAGATGTTCACGTGAATCAAGTAGATCCTGAATTAAACTACAACATTCGGAACTATTTAAATCATCGATAATTTGATTCAATGACTGGACACAGTATAACTTATCCTCGTGGGTATCAGGCAAATTCACCATACCATTACCTATTATCATTATAGAGTCTGTACAAGAACTACTCATCTGTCCTGTTGAAAATTGAATGATTTTCTTCTCATGACTATTCATATAAGCTTGTGATTTTGACAGTTTATTCGAAAATTCGTCACTAGCATGTTGATACTCTTTTAAATGTTGCATAAGATCATCAATCTTCTGTCTTAATGTAATAAATATGTGATTCTTCGAATGATTGATTTTGTTCTCGAAATTCCCTGGGTTTTGGACATCTTTTTGAATTGATAGAAATAAGGAACTTAAACAAACTAATTGATTTTCTGCATTAGGTATGATGGACAACCATAACTTATTGATTTGTTCAATATATAATGATAGACTGTTATCTTGAGAGATTGAACTAAGCCCAATTGATAGGTCAGAATGATAGTCATTTTCGGATATTATAGACAATTCACTGTCAGGAATTAAATATTCAATTTTTCCAACAGTATCTTCTATTAGGTAATTAAGATTTATCTCAACATTAGAAAGCCATTCTTCAAATTTTTGATAATGTTCCATAAACCTTCGATATCTTTCTAAACGATCTTGGTGTAATTTTAAACGTGTTTCAACAAAAGTATGAAGTGTTTCAAAACGTTTTCGAAATGCTTGAACTTCTTCAGTAGGCAGGGAAAATACTTGATCATAATCAGTAGTATTGATCATATTATCGGAATTCCTTCGAGTAAATTGATCTTTACAACCAACCACAGTGTTTAGGAGATTCTCATGAGAGTTTATATCATGTAATCGTTGCTACAAGAAGTCAAATCATAATAAATCGAGTCATTATAAAGTATAATAATAAATGATAACCACGAATAGTCAAACGTAGTAACAAAAGTCAAAAATATGTAATGTTACCCTTATTTAGACTGTCCTAGTGCAGACAGGAATCTTATAAATCAGGTTAAATAAGCAACAATTTTTTGGAATAAATAAAAGTAGATTGAAAGAAAGATTTTTAGAATTAGATTATGCTATAAAATGAATTAGAAACTGGAACGTATCCGAGATGTAGATGGAGATAAGAGAAATGATTACTTTGTCAGAGAGGAAGATAGGAGGAAGAGATGGAATGTAAGAATTTCACAAAATAAACAAGGTAGAATCAAAATAGAATAAACTCACGACCTAGAAGATAATAAGTACGGAATTCAAGTTAAGTCCATGACAGGACTAAAGATGGAACCAGTTTCTGTTGTAAATATGGTCCTGGTTTCTCCATATATATGGCAACGGCTTTAGAAATACATAGAAGGCGGAGATTTATCGACGTTGGTAGATTCCTGTTGACTATATAAACAACTCTGAACGAGGAATCTGAGTTGATTAAGTGATCAAGAATCACAATATACACATAAATAAACTGTAATATATGTATTAAAGGTAATGGTAATAATAATAACGAATGCGAAAAGTTCAACGTGTGACAAGTTGCATATGAACGCATATGATTTTTCGACTGTTGAGAGTGCTTATGTACCCCGGAATGAGACTATACATGCATATGGGCTTGAATTGCCTATGACATTTTTTTACATTGTATCTGTTTTCAGACTGTTTATGAATTAACATTCTCCAATTTATTAATTATCATTATTGTGTACGGCATGTATATAGTACAAGATCTCAAACAAAAGCAGATGGTTTTCTCAAGTGACTGTTACTTCTCGAAGTGTAATCTGAAAAATAATGAAGCAACGTCTCATGGTAGACGATTACCGAAATAGGTTTGTACGTCATTAATTCCGTTAGGATTCAAGAGTTTATATATATTGTTGGTTTCTAAATCAAAGTTTTTCAACTTTTCTAGGTAAATCCTCTGTATCTACTAACATGATTTAAAAACTGGAGGTTCATTTTTGTGCCTCTTACATGAGTAAAAATGCACCCTACTATAGGAAGTTGGTGAGTAAATTTCCAGTGGCAGATACTATAAATGCATGGTCGCATAAATGCATCATGAGAAGTGGACGCTTCACGTTGTCAATTGAACAAATGAGTTGTGAAGACTTGTTTAGAAGAATATGAATTCTAATTTGCTCCGAAGTAGTTGGTGAAACACATAAAATTAGTGCTGCACAGTACGAGAAGTGCAGGAGAATTAAATGAAAAATACACAAATGAATACTATATATGTTGTTTTCGTATTTACAATTAAATTATTGGAGCAAATTTAGGACCAAATCCAGCTTAAAACCAAAAGGGTATACACAATTTGCATTACACCAACAGAAGGGCCTAATTTGACAAATGAAGACAAATGAATTGCAATATATACATGGAGAGTTATGTACCCTTTGATTTCATCTTAGTATTAAACCCTCTTCATATTTTATATGTTCACACTCCTTGTTACTATTATTATTTTATTTTATTGAAGTGATTTCTACTAGTGGTGGTGGTGTTAATCTTGCGGTGCCATGATGGTATGGCAACTTGAACCGATGCACACATGTGCCAGGTTCTATGTTGATTGTACATACATACATACATTAAACCCTATTTAGCTCCAGCATTGTCCCATCTCTGAGTAGTCATTTAGATCAAACATTAGGCAAAGATTACTGTAATTGGATCAAAGAGGAAGATAATATAGCTAGAGACGACGAGAATCGACAAAAACGAGTGAAGGAACAATGAACACAAAATGATAACACTACCTTATACAACGTAATGAAATACATTTTATTTGCGAAATCATCGCCAACTTCATCAGAATCTGTTAAATTAGCCACATTCCAATCTTGTTCTACACTATTCAACCATTGTTCTAAACGTAACTTCGAATCAATATATGAAGTCCATCGGCTTAAATCGGATTCTATTTCATTTAGAAGAATTCCAATCTCATGGAGGTAAAGATTGAAACAATTATTTAACGTAGACGAATAATCCAACAATTGATCACTTAATTCCGATATAAATTGAGAACTAAATGTTGATGACGTAGTGATGGATGAGAATTGAAGAGATTCAAGTGGTTTCAGTGTTTCATCAGACTTTGATTGTTTCATAGACGATGATAAAATACAAAACGTGCCATTTTTATAAAGAAATGATTCAGAAGTTGAGATTAGATAACATGCATGTTCAATAGCGCTTTGAGCTGATTGTACTTTTGAACGCCCAGTATCAGATTTTGTATTAAGATTCTGTTTAGGATAGAAAATATGAAGCAGGTAGAAAATCATCAAGCTATTTAACTCAATATGCAGTCATAAACAACAAGAAACCTGAAACACAAGTGAGTTAGCTAAACATGCTACACTATATGTACACAACAACATCAAATTGACAATTGTAGTAGTAATAATAGAGGAAAATAAACAATGGGATAATGGCCCGAAAGGAAATTTTTCTTGGAAGAATAGTAGAACTCAAGATTTAGAGTTAGAGATCCGTGTCACCTAACGTCTCCAACCAGTCATTAAGGTTATCGTCCTAACTAAATAGTCTGCATCTATAAACATGGTAATAGACTAAACAGGATGCTTATAAAACTAAACATTTTATTAGTCCGATTACAGTTGGGATGCGGCTAGCAAGCAGAATAAAGGAAGTACGTTTCGTTTTATTTCGGATTCATCACCTTAATGTACATGCTACATCAATGTTTATATTCTTACAGGAACTATAACTCAATTTGTATGCATAAAACACTGCTGAGTTACTCAATGAGCTACTGAATCCAGAGGACGAGACTTGTAGTATTAGTATATTTATATTATTTGATGGTGTTTGTATTTTCGCGTTGATGTTACTAAGGTCTAAAACCGATCAGTCTCTGTTGTAATACGTGAATTCTAAGAGGACTGTCTGGATAGAGCTTTAATTCACGAACATGATTAAAACCGGATTATAGTTTGAAAGTGAAATTCAGAAGAGATGCTTATTCATATTTGAGACTTGTAGACTGAATGCATTTGAATCTCAGTGTTTACGTTTATACAGCGTTTGACATGAATAGACTAAGTTCACATTCAGCTCAAGATGAAGAAACTGTAACAAAGGTTAACGAATAACAGATCGTAACAACAATCGAAAGATATCAATGGTCTCAAATTAAATATACTAGTCCGCTGAAAACATTTGCTTTATAATAATCTACAACTAAAGGTGTTTAATGAAATATTAAATTCATTGCAAAAGATTCAGATCTACCATACTTAACACGAAAAATTAAGTTGACGGATTAATAAATGATGAGGAATGTTAAAACAAGCTAGTGGTTGCATTGTAACTTGAGAGGAAGAACCCAAGCGGCATCAAATGGGACTAGATAAACGTGTTATTGGTCATTATTCAATTAAAACCAATAAGCTTCGGAAAGCAGTCCTCTTTAATGTTGGTAGCTGATAGTGCTCACGATGACCAAAGATCGCAAGACCTGAATGTTCTAGAATTGATTCCTAATGGCCATAGGTCCACATCGCTGAGGATTTCATTAATAAGACGAAACAACTGCCCAAAGTTTACTGATTTCCAATTGCATGTATAACCAAAATAAAAATGGAAACATGTTATTAAGCGAACAATATAACTAAACAAATAATTAAAACCTAAACGACTCACTTGTATTAAATTAAAATATTTTTGAGCAGTATCACGACTAGACGGTGTTTCTCGTCTTTCTTTGGTAATAGTATGAAGTTGACTTGTTATATCTTCAACCCAAACGCGTGCATCATTATATAGAAGTTGTTGATTCTCTAGCGCAGAAATAAGTTCAGTAGTATTTTGGATAGCTTCTTTTAAACAGGACTGTAAAGCAATCAATCTAGATTCAATTTCCAGCAATACAATAGATTTGAAAACAGGCCTGTCAACAGATTTCTCAGGGAAATCATTTTGAATAAAATCTTCAACTGGTATATTAGGCTGATAAAATGGTGATGTTGATGTGATATTACTAATTTTAATCAAGTGATTAAATATTTCATAGGCCTGTTTTAATTCAGTCCGAGTTTCATCAGACCGGACAATCAAATGCTAAGTATGGAAACAATTTATAAATAAATTGGTTAATAAACTAGCACCATCAATTACATTCAAGAGAAAATCACAAACCTATAATTGATAATATTGAGGTACAACATTTAGTGGAAGGCGAAGAGTGGAAAAATTTACATCATTGTGACTGATCCGAGGCCGTGTATTCCAGCGTCTCAGATCATCGATTACGGTTATCGCATGGATCCCAAACAGGTAGTACAAACTATCAACACGATTCAGTGCATCAATCAATGATCTCATGGATTAATGTGATATCCCAGTTTGATGCGTCTTCTTAGCTTACCTTCAACTTACTTATAAACCAGCTCATACGTCCTTCAACAGATATCTTGTCATAGCAGTAATTAAAACACTAAGCACTGGGTTTGAATCTGGCATATCTGAAAGAAGACATGTGATTGGATAATATTGTGTGTCAGACAAACGACATTGATCAGATCTTATGTATATATATCTTGTGTATTATTGGTTATAATATATTCGTGTGAGCAACAAGTGGGCTTCTTGATAATCGGTCGGATCTTATGCCTGTGCAATAGACTAAGGCAAGGTTGGGTGTTAGCAATAGGCAATAGCTCGGCAAATAATAGAATCGATAATATCGGCCACCCGTTCTTCAGATATAACATAATCGCAATGAGATGTAGACAAATCTAGCTTAGGACTTTAAAAAAGGATAGAACGAGACTCTTGAATTCCATCGCTAACCACTACCTAAAATAAAATCTCAATGCCACCATATTACTTTTACAGGTCACAAATCTATGCTACGTGCATCTATACAAACCGAACATCCAAAGGCTGAACATTAGAGGTCTAATATCTTAACGGCACTTTAAATTTCCAGAGATCACGATACTGCATTAAGTACATGAAGAGGATGACCCAGAATGTCTATAGACTAACTTCAACCATCCATTAATTTACTTACGATAGCAAGCTTCACCCTCAGCCGTCAACCCATTTTTGATAGGAACCTAGCTTCAACTACCTTGGAACACCGAAGAAGTCTCTGAACGTGGTTCGCACCCTAGGAGGCTATATATATATATATATATATATATATATATATATATTGTAAATTATATTATCGTCAAGCGTTTAGTACCTGTAATTCATCAAGACGAATTTTACACGATTCAACGGTAATTGCTTTATGCCATAAAACAATCTCTTTGCATTGTTCTTCATGAATAATCATATTGTCATTAATTGATACTTCATATTCTTTTGACTGTACAGCTAGTTTCTGCGCTGTGCTAATTTTCATCTCCATTTGTTTCAATTCACTGCACATATTGATTAACTGGTTCTCCCATATTCGAATTATCTGACTCACTGAATCGGAATGAACAATGTGGGAAGCATCCGAATTGAGATTTTTCCATAATATTGATAACTGATTATCGTCTTCAATTGTATCTACTACATTAGGAGTATCTGTAGTGAATTGTTCAACTTTATCTTCAACAGACTCTAAAAGAGATTCAGGTGTTAGTAGCGGTTGAACTTCATCAACTAATATACGATTTGATAGAGATGGTTGTGGCTGTTCTCCATTTTTCAAGTGATCACCTTCGGTTGTTTGATTAGAATAATGCGGTTCAACGTCTATGAATTGTGAACGCAGCATAATTTTGGCTAATTCTTTTAATATGTCAATTTGAGACTCAGCTTCTTGAATTTTCCTTGATAAATCCTATAGGCAATGGATGGCATAATTAAATGAAAAAGTTATGGTGTATGAAAGAATATATGTATCAACCATGCATATGTATGTATGTATGTACAATCAACATAGAACCTGGCACATGTGTGCATCGGTTCAAGTTGCCATACCACCATGGCACCGCAAGATTAACACCACCACCACTAGTAGAAATCACTTCAATAAAATAAAATAATAATAGTAACAAGGAATGTGAACATATAGAATATGGTTCAGGAGGCGTTGAAAGAAAGAAATGGAATAATTTAAAGCTCATGATTTAAGGGACGACAATGAGTGAATACATCTGCGCCATTGTGACCGATTCTGGGCCATGTCACACAGTGTTTCTAGCCACTGGTTACGGTAATAGTGAGGACCCCATCCAGGTAGTCTGCATCTACCGACACGACTTAAACCGGCAGTCAGTGACTTCATGGACTGATGCCATGTTTTAGTTTGGCCACCTCTAGCTCTCTTCCATCCTATTCCTATATCAGCCAGCATTGCGCGTCGAGGAAGACGGTGGTTGGGCATACGCAACACATGTCCAAACCACCTCAGTCGATGAAGATTCACAACCTCATCGACTGATTTACCACATTTGCCTAACACCCGTCGTCTAACCTCGTTATGACTTACTCGGTGATCCCAGCTAACGCGAGCGATGTTTCGTAGACATCGATGGTCAAAAACTAATAACCTTCGAGTGTCATCTACCCTTAATGGCCACGTCTCACACCCATACAGTAAGACAGAGCGAACTGTTGCGCAGTACACTCTCCTTTTCGTTGAGAGACGAATATCTCGTCTACGCCATAGGTGACGTAAGTTGGCAAAAGCCATACGAGCTTTTTGAATTCGTACTGAGATTTCGTCAGAGACCAGCCCATTAGGGCAAATCAGACTTCCAAGATACGTGAAGTGGTTAACGTGCTCAACTACTTCACTCCCTATCTTTAGTTCAGGTGTTGACGAAAACCAGTCCTGGAGCAATAGTTTGCATTTAGAGGGGGAGAAACGCATTCCACACATGCTTGCATTCGAGCTTATTGCTGTTAAAAGCTTCTGCATCGCATCAGCGTCTTCACCAAACAGGACTATATCGTCAGCATATTCTAAGTCAATAAATAGATCTCCTGGTAGGAGATCGATTCTTGAAATGTCAGACGATGAAAGTGTAATTTCTAACAGTATGTCAACTATGAAATTAAACAAAAATGGGGAAAGTGGGCAGCCTTGACGGACACCACTTGAGGTTACAAGTTCAGATGACAGTTCGCCATATGCTCTGACACGACTAATCGTGCTTGAGTAAAGAGCCTTAACAAGTTTTATGTACTTTTGGAGCACGCCTTTCAATGAAAGACACTGCCATAGAACTTCACGGTCTACGGAGTCAAATGCTGCTTTCAAGTCAAGGAAAACCACTACTGTCGGGCGCCGAAAAGTATGTCTGTGTTCTAAGATCTGACGAACGGTGAATATCTGGTCTATACAACCGCGACCAGGTCTGAAACTAGCCTGATTTTCTCGTATTTGGAGATCACGAGTAGCAGTTAAGCGTCTGATAATTATAGAAGCTAGTATTTTAGACACTATATTAGTCAAACTAATTCCTCTATGGTTATTACAGGACGATTTTGACCCTTTCTTATATACTGGAACGATTAACGATCGACACCAGTCAGACGGAATTATGTCAAGTTTCCAAACCTTAGTCAAAATATCAGTCAGTCTGGTTGTCAATGTGGGACCACCATCCTTAAACACCTCTGGGGATAATCCGTCTGGACCCGCTGCTTTGCCTCGCCTTAGATTGGCTATAGCTTTTTCGACTTCGATAAGAGTCGGAGGACCTAAGTCGACTTTCCATTCTGGCTGTCTCGAAATAGTGGGAAGTTTCGAAATAGCTGAAGGCCAACTAAACTGTTCCTTGAAGTGTTCAGCCCATCATTCCAAACGTCTAGACTGAGAGCTAATAAGCATTCCATCTTTTTTCGGAAATTGTCTCACTAACGCTGGAGTTTTTAACCCCAGTTCCTTTTATCAACTTGAAAAGTTGTCTAGTGTTACCTATCGCCGCTGCCTTTTCCATTTCCTTTGCTTTCGTTACCCACCACTGCTCACGGTCGTTTCGCAGACTTTTCGTCAGTTTATGCCTGATTACTCGTCGCTCATAATCGTGTTCGGAGTCCGATGGGATAAGTCTTCGGGAGTCTATTAAATCAACAGAAGCCATTGAGATCCATTGATTTTTCTTGACATGTTGATTTAAATCCTTGATAGATATCATTGTAGATGCCACAGCTGCTTGAACATCTTGCCAAGCAGTATCTATTTGGGACGCATCTTTATAATTGCCTAAGGGATTCCTCAGTTGTTCCTGGAATTTAATCCTGGCTGTTTCATTACTAAACTGAAATCTAAAAGGTTTTCCTGTGGTCGTTTTCCTTCGCCCGGTAAGACGCAAGCAAACGCGTGCTCTCACTAGAGCATGGTCAGAGTCCAAACATGTACTCCAGAAAGATCGGCAGTCTTCTATCGAGCCTCTCCAACGGTGACCAATCGCAATATGGTCTATTTGAGTCCACCGTTGAGTAGGGCCAGGAGGTCTCCATGTTAAACGATGTCGCTCCTTATGCTTAAAGTTCGTGTTGGATAGAAATAACCGATTATCTGAGCAAAGCTGCAGCAGACGATCGCCGTTATCCGTTCTCTGAGCTGGAACACTGAAGCATCCACCTAATTGTCCTTCAGATTGGTTCAAGCTACCTATTTGGGCGTTAAAATCACCAGCCAAGATTACCAAATCTGAGTGTTTGGCCCTATGAAGTAGTTCAGAAAGTTTTCTGTAGAATTCATCTTTCACTTCATCCAGGCTGCAGTCGGTGGGAGCGTAGGCAGAAACAACGAAAAGACAACGGCGTGTGTCCCTATCTTTCCGAGTTCTTACTGAACCATTTAGTCGGACGGCACATAGGCGACTGTCGACAGGAATCCATTCAAGAAGTGCCTGTTCTGCTTTCATACTTAACGCAATACCTACACCGGCGAGCCCACGAGAAGTTGCTGTTGAATCGCCAGATAAACGAAGAGTGTATCGCAAAGGTTGTTCACACTGACTAGGTGAGGTCAAGTGAATGACCACGCTAAGATCCTGTATGCGTGTTTCGGAGACGCAACATACATCAATGGCGCGGGATTTTAATTTCCTACCTAAGGAGGCTTGTTGCCCTACTTGACACAGGGTTCGTACATTGAATGCACCAATGTGAAGTTTGGAGCGTGGTCTTAGTATGCTAGGAACGTTATTTTGTTGGCAGGAATCGTTAGCACTAATGACACAGTAAGAAGTTGAAGATAAGGATTTAGGCTTGAAGGTGGGGGCAGGATAAACATTAGGAATAGGAGTTTGATTAAAATGGCGGTGATCTTGCGTGTTGTTAGCGGCATGAGGGCGGTTATCTCTTCCCAGTTGCCCACACTGTGGAAGGGTTCTTCTTGATGTAGCTGAAAAACAAAATGGGTTAGGGTTGGTCTGAAAGACCTGGGAGCGTGACCGCAGTGCTGAAGGTATAGCTGCTTGAGGCCGGTCACACACGGCCTTTTTGAGAGAGGTTTTCGTTGTTGTTGTAGCTCCGTACTTGTTGAGGCCTTACTGCCGGAGACGGAAATCCGTGGAGTAAGGTGAGGTGTGCATTTTTACGGTCGACCTTTTCTAACCCCGCCCTTCCTTTGTGGGAAGGCAGCATCGCTGTTATGCTGGTTGTCCGAAGAAAACACCTTACTGCCGTCACACCTCTGTACAGCCGGCAGTACGACTTCGTCCTCGGACCTTATATTTGCTGCTTTTAGTCTCACCGCTCTTCAACCGACCTGCCTGGCATAGTAGGACCTAGAGGAACGATTGTTCCAGCCAGTATAGCCCGATTGAGTCATCACGATAGGCAAGCCCGACCACCACGTCAAGGTAGCAGCACGGTCGGGAACCATGCATGACTAGAAAGATTATACAAAATGTTTTAATTATTGTTGTAATATGGTAATGTGGATATGTTTCCATATCAGAAACTAAATTTAGTCAAACAACCACTGAAATTCAAGAAGTACTGGACATCTAGTCTGATGGATAATCACAAGTTGCAAGGCATAAAGGTCTTGGATTTGATTTAAGGAGGAGTCTAATACTAGGATGAAATGGTTGTTTAATAATTCCCACTTTTAACAGTTATCTAACCAATGTCAGTTCGTGGTGTAAAACTTCCTGGTGTTATACGCTTCTTAACTAGTCAACAAATAAATAAACTGAATGTTCATTTTACTAACTGACTCATCAAGGACAGACTTATGTGCTTGGATTCAAATCACACTGTGTGATTGGTATTTAGATTATCCGGCCGCCTATCCGAGAGTTGGTGGGAAAAATTTAGATCTGCAACTTAGTGGTTTAATGTCAAACGACCTAATCACTTAGCCAGAGTTCTACTGTGAGATGGTAAAGTTGTAAATAGACAATCGTTACTTATTTCCTTAGCCGTTGTCACTCAATAAGGATAAATGACAATAATTTGACTCCACTTCGGTTAGAATTTAGACAAAATTGCTTCTCAAAAAGTGAAAATCAAAATCAAATAGAATGGACGTTGACAACTAACTAGTGTACAAATACATTGACTGAATACATAGTTTACTATGCTTTTGTGAATCAAAAACGTCCATAAACTTAGTATATCACGCCCATATATGCAAGAGTTAAGTCAAGTGGTCGAAGATGGTTGATAAAAAGCCTTACTTGACGTAGGATACTAGTTAGTTGACATCAACATGGCAAGCCGCACATGCGAAACCGTGAGAATAGATATTATCTTTGGGGCTTAAAATCTCATCAACCTACTTCACAATCTGATATGTGACGATTGGGTTATTCGGCCACGACTAACTTCCTGTAGGACTAAGAGATGTTTACACTTATGTATTCAAACGACACTATTTAAAGGCCTTAATACAAGTAAGAATGGTCAGGAAAAAAGAATTTAGGCCATTGGAGTAACATCCTGAATCTAGTTCGTCATTCAAACCATTCATAATAAACCAAACATCAATGGTTTCATGTTTGTTCGCTAATATTGAGGAAATTATACTTCTCGTGGTATTCAAACTCGCATCGCCTCACTTCCTACTCAGAAACATGGACAGTGAACTATTCAGCGTACTACTAACATCTCCCCTAGGATTACGATGGCCTGGAAAGTGCACTATGACATCGACTAATTCATCTTAACTGCCACACACTGAAAAATTTGACCAATTCTATTTGACTAGTACTATAGAATAGACATGACATTACTACATGATTGAAAATATCTAATAACTTCTTTTCAGATTGATCTGATGTAACTCACAAAGTAATAATTCGTGATGTACTCAACCTTGAGTAATATGTTACTTTTGCGGACTACTTATGTTACCCAGCTGCTTAAACCAAAGCAAATGAATGTGTACTCAACTGAATAACCTGGTGGTTGAAAGTCAAGCGCCTTAATCATTGAATCACTATTTCAAAACCAGGCCACTAATTTAATTTCTAACAAATTACTAAGTAAATATGATAATAAATGACTACTTACTTGTATAGTCAAATGAACTGCCTTCAAATTAGATGATAACACATCGACGGATAGAATTTGCATCGGCTGTTGAGAATAATTAGTTGATCCATTTGACTTTGTTGTTATCGTCATGCACGTTGGAAGTGCATTCACTGAATGAAGTGCAGACATTGTCGATTGTAAATCATCAAACCAGACACGAAAGCTTTGAGCAACATCCAGGAAGAGGTGATTAATTTTTGAGTGCAAAATATGTACAGATTTGGTAGACCGTGCAATAAGACCAGATAAACGATGATTCAATGAAACTGATTCACTTTCCAAGAGAATAGATCCAGTGAATTTTTCCGGTGGTGTATTCTCGTTGGATAAATCATTTGATTGTTGGTCCGTTGTTATAGGGTGAATAGGCCGATGATGATAACGAGTTGGTCCAATGGCTAATAAGTGAGCTCTATCATGTAACCATAAGGAATGATCACGAAACCGTACAAGACGATGGCGAATACACTGTGCTTTGCATAGTTGTAGAAGACAACTATTTGCCTGTGTATAAATACTTTTCACATCAGTACCATATTGTATAGTCAAATTCTCAGGATCTTCTGAAGCTATGCAACCAGATGAATCAAAACAGTATGTTAACTCTTTAGCAATTGATTCTAAAAGTAAATCAAATTTACACAAATCAGCTTTTAATTGTTCACATCTTTCATATTCTTCATTCCATTGATGGGATAAATGATCAGTAGATTTTTGCAATTTACTTAAACGCCACTCCAAGCTATCGAGTGTTTTTCTCAATATTACACGATCCGCCAGATCCGCTTCGATACGATCATTCAGACTACTTAATAATGTCGAATAATAAACGACTTCTGTAGTATATTTATCAAGAATTAATTGAGGATTTTCAGTGAATTCTAAATCTTCATCACTTGGGAGTTGTTCTGAATGAAGATTAAGTGGTAAGAGGATAGCAGAAGCTGCTGCATTAGCTGCCAATTGTGAACTACATGTTTCGACAGATAATTCTGTAGATTCAAGCCAAAACTCAAGCTCCTTGAAGCCACCTTCGACGTATTTGAATGCACCACGTCGGATACATAATTGTTGGATAGCAGTTTCTAGACGCAAATGTAATCGTTGCCAACGTGTAATGAGTGCATCACGAAATGGATCTGCTAGTTTTTCTAATGATGATTTATGTTCCTTATCAGTTATATCTGCGGTTTTATTAGTATATTTACAAATTTCCGTTTGAAATTCATGAAACATTTGTAGTGCTAATGAGCATGACTGATTCAGTTGTGTTAAATAAGTACTTTGTTTACTTATCAATGAATTTAAAGCAACTTTACAAGGTGTAAGTTGTTGTTCCACCTCTTTGATATTATCCACACTTAATAATCTGCATAGATCCATACATTCAAACATTGTTAACTGGGATGCGATTTCCTCTGGGAAAGGTTGGTTGATTTTTTTCTCAGAAACATCAATTGTTTGGTTCGTTTCAATCTGACTTTCTTCAACTGTAACAGAGCCGAAAACTGACTGATGTTCACTTGATGGTATAAGTCCACTTTGCTTTTCAATCTCATCTAAAAATTCTGTCAATTGACTTAAACATTCTACACGTTTCGCTAAAGCTTGGAAAAGTAGAATACTATGTCGACCAATTTCACCCAGATATATTGCACATAAACGCACAGACTGTACAGTTGTATTGTACAAATTGTCTACATTTGGACCACGTGCTGCACTCAAGCCAACTATTCGTTCCCCTGCGCGTCGAAGATCACCTAGCCGTTGAATAATAATGATAGCTTCACTTGGTAGATTCGTTTTATCCATAGGTGGGTCATGGTTACTACTACTAACATCAGTTTGTAGCACATTCGTCTCATCTGTGGCAGTAGATCTAGTTGAATTTAATTCCGTTTGCCAGTCTAATAACTGTTGACCTAAACGTGTTAAACGTATGCCAATAGGTTTATCTGTTTTGGATGGATCACCTAATTGACTGATTGAATAACAAGCTTCTGATGAACGAGCTTGTAAATCTTTAATTTGATCTAATAGTTTGTCACGTGCTTCGATTAATTGTTGCCAATTTTCACAAACACCAATTACATGTAATAAATTTGCCTTTAACTTCCCATGTAATTTATCACATTCAGAAGATAATCTAGCAATATCTATAAAAAAACTAAATGGTTCTACTTGTAATGCTGTTGATTGCAGATCCAATGCACCAGTAGATGATGGACCGTTAGTAGTAGCTGTTGTTGTAGCATTTATCACTGTCGCTGTTGTAGTAGTACCAATATTAAATGACCAGTTAGAATCAACATTAGTTACAAACATTAAACCAACTGAAACAACAGCAACATCTACTTCTTTCGGTCCAACCAGGTTTATATCACTCGATGTCTCATCAAATTCACTCTCTATAGTATGATCGGATCGTGTGAAATCTAATGAAACTTGCCATTTATTAATCAACTCTTTTAATTTGTCAACTTCTGATTTTAGATTCCTATATTCTGATTGGTAAACAATACCAGATTGGGTAGTTTGTTTACGAAACAGAATACGTTCTGCATCATCTGTAGCAGCTTGAAGTATATCATTTGATGCTATAGATCTTTTATTATTCATAGTAATATTAGAAGTATCATGATCATCTTGAACAGTGGTTGTAGGTTCGTTCTTATTTCCTTTAATACTGACCTTATCTTCACTGATTTTTTTGTCCTGTTTTTCTAAAATATCTTCATCTTCTTGAATAGACTGCTTCTCATCCACTTCTTCTTGAGAAGATTTACTGGATAAACGTCTTTTCTTCTTACATACATCCAAGTCAACAACAACTGAAGTATTTTCAAATGTCTTCAAACGTGAATTCAATCCATTGATCTCTTGTATCCAGCCTTGACGACAATATTCATAGTCAATAGTTAAACGACATAGAATTGTACGTTGGTGAAGATGAGTAATAAGACGATTTAATTTACCTGATAATCGAATCAATCGTTCATGTAGTTGACGATTGATTTCATCATTTGTTGAATCAAAACTACCTTCTTTACCTAAAATATCAAATGATACAGAACGCCGACTACGTGACCGATTACTACTTGCAGGTCGACTACTATTAGAACCTGGTCTATTACTTCCTGGGCGACTATTAGTTGCTTTTTGACATAAATCAGTCAAATCAACATCTTCACCTTCAATCTGATAAGCCAATTCTTTTAATGCGATCATTCGTGGACCACTAGCTTCGGTGAGTAAGGTTTTTAACTGTTCATAGGCTTCTGGTAGATCTATACCAATTAACTGTTGTTTATCAGATTCATTCTGATCTATAAATGGTTGAATAAAACACGAAATAAATAAGAATGTAAGCTGTATTCCGTAGCACTTCAAGAAGTTAACCGTAACGTTTTTAATGCAAACCAAATATCTCATAGTACCCAGCAATTTCGGTTATTTTCCCTCCCATTAAGTGAATGAATGCTGAATATCAGAGTAATATTTTTATTAAAGATTCGATTTGAAGATCTAACTTAGAGTATATTTGTTATTCGACTGATATATAAAGACTAGGTTACACTGAAGTGTTCAAATTAAACAGTTAAGAATAATTTGCTCAGTCTTTAGTTCAGAATGAGTTTTGTGGATGAAACTGAACCGTGACTACTTTTAGTTCGAATGATTTGAGGGTGCGTGCAAAATGTTTGAAAGTTAGGTGGCTAAAGGTGATCAGGAAGAAATTATAACCTACATTTCTTTCTAGTTGGTCAGCATTCACGACCTCACTAGTGACCGAAGGGTTTTACCTTCAATAACCCTCCCCCCCCTTCCCCCATTATCAGTGATGTTATCTACTGTTGGCAATAAATAGTGGTTGCAAAGTAGCATGTAAATCACTAAATGATGAATCAGTGGTTCGTAAATTTGGGCACTTACTGAGAAATTTGATAGTTCTCTGTTAGATCTCTAGCGGCTTCCTGTATTAAGAAGAAACAGCTGACTAGAAAAGTCTTCAGTGGTTGCCCGACCAAAGTTAGTCCATGATGTAAAAAAAAATTAATAATGCTATAAACTAGTATAATTGAAACTAAGCGTTTTTTACGCATTTTTACTGACTCAAAGACTAGTTTTTGAGTCATATTTCAAGTGTTAAGTCTAGACATCCTATGCAATTGTCCAGACCGAAATCAGTGAAGCGACATTCGAGTCTGCGACTTAGTGACTAAAAGTAAAAAGTCATTCATCGAATTTTCTGACTTCGAATATAATTAGTCTTATTTGGGTAGTAGAACACTTTACAACATTGGACAGATGCATAACTTTTTTATTAGTAAAGATATGTACATTGACAAGTTCAGGTTGTAAATTTGAGTCTTCCACTACCTACATCAATTCAGGCAGACAAATAGTATCACTAACTATAGTATACCTCATGGATTTGCACTTGGTAAATGAGTTACTTCACATATCAACAAAATAAGACTGATATTACTTACCACTTCGTGCTTTCATGATCGATGAAGGTTTATGCAACATACCATACGATTTATTATTCATTGTAATTGGTGGTCTTGCAGCTACCCAAACTCTTGTCAACTTTGCCATACGTTTCTCAGCTGACATAACCCATTGTAGAAGTCTATCTGCATCACGAAATAATCGATCACGTGCATCCAGTTGAGTTTCTAATTCACTATTCAATTTTTCACACTGTAATCGAACACGTTTTAAACGTTCTTCCAACTCTCGATATTTAACTGCTATACTATGTGGACTGATACTAATATTCATAAATTGCGAATTACTATTATTATTCAATGCGGATGATAATTTATCTGTAAACTTTGTATCGTTTGTTTCATTCTCTGATGATAATGCACGACAATGTATTTGACTTTGTGCTAAAATTCGTTTTAATAACTTTTCTGTTTTAAAACTGAATGCTTTCAAATATGATTCAGCATCTAATAGACGGTCTTGATAGGTACTCGCTTTATTCACTCTTGAATCTAAATCGATAGTGTTTAGATCAGTTGATGATTCTTTAACTTTTGTTGCATCATTCATAGTACTGTTTAATTCCTGTTCAATTTCTTTTTCTATACTACTTAGTTGCGTTGTGAACTGCTCTGAGTCGTTATTCCATGTTGTCCATAAATTGTGCAAATTATCAAGATATTGAGACTCTTCAATTAACCAATAGTTCACACTTTCCCAACGTGATTGTAATGCTTCATTGGCTTCCTTGATAAATGAGGATCGTTTTAAAAAAGTAGTAAAATAAGACTTTAAAAAAGAATGAGGACAGAATATAAGTATTCAATGATGAATGCGCAAACTACAAAAAACATTGTATTTACATGATAAGTAGCATCAAAGAGTTAACAACATGCAATTGATGCAGCCTTACAGCTTAAAACACTTATATTCAATAACATTTGAGAGGTGAATATATTGAACAGCAGTGCATACTTCACTACTTCACTGCACAGCTGTAAAAAATCACCTACATAAATGAAGCATATGCAGACTGCAAGTAACGTCTCGTGTGTTGAGCCATCTTTCAAACTCCAACCACGTAGTCGTGACGGAAAGAGAGAAGTCAGTCCTACAGAATATTCATTCATAAAACGGTACTATGTAGTATATACTGACTACATCTTCACTGTTTTTATCCAGTCTCAGAGTTGGCAAATAGTTCACGATATAGGAGCCATTGGGATGACTTTCGTAAAACATGACTGAGTCGACAGAGCCGGTGTTTTAAAATGAAGATAATGACTTAATTACTATTGGTGCATCAGGGCCCACAGTGACAAATCTTGGTACTACTAAAATGATGTTATCACCAGAAATCAGAAATCTTTTGGAGACAATAATAGTCGAGCACAAAGAGTTGCTGAACATTATTATTATTAATATTATGAATACTCAGTAATGTAATTTCATTTTACATACCTTCAAATGCTCCCAACTGGTTAAATTAGTAGCCAACCATAATAATTTATTACGATTATCTGCAAATTTAGAATTATGTATAGTTTGACGAGTATTGTGTTTATCACGTAAAGCGATTAAATCAGCAAACGAATCGATTGGTGGATTACGGGATAAAGTTCCAGCGATACTTTCAACTTCTGATAAATACTCATCTATACTGGGAACAAGATTAAGATATTGTGATAAATAGTCTTTTAACGTATTCAGCGATTCTGAATGTTTAATGAATGCTGTCTGTAATGCTTTTTGTCTTCGATATAAACTAACAATTCTATTTTGTGCTTTAAAAATTTCTGAACTGACTGATGTCATATCATTCATTTCGTTCTTAGTTAATTCTGTAGAAGAATCTAACGGTGAAAAATGTGTCAATTCTTTGAAAATAATATTCAACGACGACAAACGCTGTTCTGATATTTGTAAATCCTTTAGGTAATTATTCACTGATGCATACCATAAAGCTAATTCTGCTGCGGCTGCTTTTGCTGCAGATTCAGCGGAACCTAAATCGAGAGCGTTTAAATTCCCTCTGCTTAGTGGTTTTACACTAGTCACATCGGATAAATTTGATTCAGCATTATTAAGTAATTTGTCTACTTCACGTGTACTTGTATAGAATACTTCCCATTTACCGTTGGCTGCACGCAAATTAGCTAACTTAGTATTTAGCTCTTGTTTAGCTGTAATCAACTGAGCTTCCAAGCGTTTGATAGTTGCATCCAGTTCTGCAGCTCGCTCCGGAGTCGACCGCATTTTCATAGTCTCCGCAGCAGCAATAAGGGCTTTCAAATCAGATTCAGCATTGTTCAAAGCTTCCAACTGGGCTGCAACAGCATCTGCTTGAACGCGTACTGCTTCTTGACCAGCTTTTGTTGCTTCTTCAACACTTGCAGCAACAACACCTGCAATTCCAGATGCTAATGAAGTATTAGCCCATACTTTTGTTTCATCATCAATATGTAATGCATTCGTGACACCGTCAACATCGACCTCACCATCTTTACTGGTTAATGCCATAGCAAATGCAGCTGCTGCTGCTGCGCTAGCATGACCACTAATCAAATGTCTTGTACCAGTTAAAAGGCTAGTAATACGTTGTTTGTGCTCTTCGAAAGCTTCGAATGCCTCAGCAGTTTGACGTAAACTTTTCAATCCAGTTTCAGCGAATTTATCAACCTCAGCCCATGTAGCTTTTAATTCTGTTTGTGACGGTTCTATCCAGTCTAACATTTCACCAGCTTTAACACTCATTCCACGCTGAATCATAGCCAATAGACTTGCATCTCGTTCTTCAGCTAGACGAGCTACCATAGCTTCACGTTCAGCTAGCAAACGTTTAATTGATTCTAAATCATTTGGTGACATTTCTGCATCTTCTTGGATAGCTTGCTCAAATGCTTCACGTACAACAATAGCCTTTTTACGTTCAGTTACGGCGTTTGCTCGAAACTCCAGGGTTTCTGCAATCAATGGAGCTAGACAAATGATAAATAAAGATGTGATGTGTACATAATGTAGTTGATAAAAAATTTGAAATATATATCCACATCTTGTTAACAGTTACATATCCAAAGCAAGTTTGTATTTCAAACAACTGTTAACCATAAACAAGATTTCATTCAATATTCAATCCAGGGTAAAGAATACTACTATTATTACAGCACGATGTGACAAAAATTTATGTAAACTTAATGACTATAAGATAGACAAGCAAATGACTATATGAACATACAACTGGTCAGAAAGAATAAACTGTAGAATTATGTCAATAAGTGAGATACTGCAGTGTAAACAATAGTGATTTCTTTTAATATATAACATACTTTATAGAGGTGTCAGTTACTTCGAAAGAAGTTCAGTTAACCAGACAATATCTATCTATGATTAATTCATAACATTCATTCTGCATAATTTATGTATTAAAGTAATAAATTATTGTTTTATGCTAGATTGTTAAAGATTGTACCATACATAGTATCAGTGAATTTCCGAAATATGAAGTTTTAATGACCTAGTGTGCAGGTACAAATGTGCCTATTCAACTTTAGATCAAAATCTAAATAATTTAGAGAAAGTAAGAAGTAATTCAATGTTTGTATTCTAGATTAAAATTGGCATTAGAACTGACTAAAACCTAAAATCTTTGGACATCTAGTTCACGATACTGTAGTTTAAATCAGGAACCGACTGTAACTAGATAACCATTGAAAGCCAAGAAGTACTAGTCAACTGTTTCGACTTGATATTAGATCTTCCTCAGCAGTACATGTTACCACCTCCATAACAGGTCGAATCTAGACCCTCTAGGCCTCACTCTTAATCTTCAGACTATGTTAAGAAACTATTGTTTGATCAGAATGGTGTGTAACTCCATTACCCTCGATGTTGCGCCAAATTTTATGATATTGTAGGAAAAGCTAACCATGAGGCTATTGAAATTCGAAACTAAAATACATAAAGTTAACATGATAAACGAATGCTACTGAATGATGAAACTTATCTATAATGTAAATAAATTGATACAAGCCATCTCTATCTAAACTGAAACGCTTCAAATATGTGAGATGTAAATAACGAGAAAATTAGACTTCAAACATAAAAAGAAGTACCGTCCTCTTTATGTAATATATTTCTTGAGTTTGTTCCTATACAACTTAATAGAAATCCAGTTACATATTTGGTTCTCTGAGCCGAAACTATCTGCTCTAAAAACGTAAGTCGAGGAAGAACTTAAAACAATCTATGACTTAAGTATAAATGGATGTCCATCGAAGTTACTATCAAAACGTATATCACCAAGAAAACAGAAAGTGAAATCACCAACAGTACCAAGGAAGCCATCCCTCTTGAAGTCAAAGTTCAAAGGAGATATAGCTGGTGTAGCTGCAACATATGCAACTAAGCAAATCTATTATCGAATTTCTAAGTAACATCCCTATTGGTTTATCAAAGAACGTTTAGTTACTACAGGTCATGAATTCTACGCTAATAAAGAATTCAAAATAATACGCATAATCCCAAACTGTCCATTGCTTTTAGATGCTGTTATGTCGGTCCACTAAAGAAGAGTGAAAAACTTCAAGAACTGTGTTTTATAGAACTAACTCATTTATTCTGATCGTGAGTAATGTAAACATTACATTTCTACTATTGTTACGTTCCTCTTACCCTATCCTCCCGTTTAGTATATTTGCTATTATTATATTGTCTTTTACTATGGACTACAGTTAATTAGCTGTGTATAAGTTACCCCTATTCACTGTCACAATCTCTTCTGTTTTGTATTAATGTAAAATACCTAATTGGTTTTCTGTGTGGTCTGAATTTGTGTATATATAAAGGCATGATTGAAATACGATATGACCGGAATTGGACTGGATTGGATTGTGTCTGGTTGGCTCATAAGTCGTTATTTTCTCTATTCCGGCTTTGGGGATTAGTAGTCGTGGGGCAGACGTGTCCGTATTCTGATTAGCAATTATCAAGGCACTGTGTAGCTTTTTCAATACATAACAGATGCAGCCTCTAATAAACGGAGAGACCATATTAATAAACCAAACTTTTGTGTTCATAAATGTTTCTACGGCCTTCCTCTCATCTTTGACCATCACACTAACTTAGAACATACGTTTCCATTTTTCTACTCTAGTGTTATGGAATCATTTCTAATAATAAACAGAATATTTTCGAACCTAATTTTTATTGTTATTCTTGTGCAATCGATCTGAGTAACTAACTGGTTTGCAAGTTTAATTTTGCATGTTCTCATTATTGCATAATCACTGAAAACAACTAAATTATTCTCAAAATAAATATACACATATTTATTCAAACCGTATCACCGTACAATCAGTCTTAATTAACAACTTAGCATTCTAATCGAATTGAGGTGGTTTTGTGAAGACAGTCATTCAGTTTAGTTGTTCGCATTTATTGCAGATTGATGTTGGTTGGATACTATTGAAATTCCAAAGAGCACTGGACAGCTGTTTCGTTCTAGTATGAAACACCCTCAACAGTGAGGGTGTGCATTGCTTAAGAATCTCATACGTGGACGAAGCAGCTGTCATTGGCTTTTAGTGGTACTCAATCAACATCTACCTGGGAAGAATACCAACCACAAAATGTTGCATTCCGTTTAATTACCATAAATTGTAATATTACCATTATTATCTATTTTCCGCCACATATCGGTATTGATTAAATATACTAATCTAATACAATCTATCAGTGTTGTGTGTTGATGAGGAGCTAATTGGAAAAAGGATTTCCATAGTCAATTCGATTTGACAGGTTGAAAACAATCGTGTTACTCAAATAAAATCTGTCTATTAAGTCTCATTTATGATTTCTCAAAATAATGCTGAAAAATCTCTGAATCGTATTTAAATATCATCAACTCAATCAATCGAGAAAATAGTGTATTGTATTGTTGAAATGAAGAGTTGACGCATGGTGATGGAAGATTTCAGGTAATCCTTGAACGAAATAAGGTCAGACAACAATACATAAAATGAAGTAGAAAATTCTAAAACCATCACCGACTCGGTAAAACAAGATTCGGAAGCAAGCCGAGTCTTAGATACACATGCTGTCATTACTGTGTATGTGGAATCCATGTTACCCCAAAATGGCTAACTTAATTCCCATTTTGGTGAATCGATTTATACTACTTATTATTAACTAGTAGTTTACGTTTTAGAACAGTTTTCTCTTATGCATGTGTGTAGATAGTCCTAATTGTTTTTGAACTATTCTTGACGCTTAAATTACTTCTTTATTATAAATGTATTACTTCTTGATTTTTGACCGAAATCTGGTGATTGCTCAATTCGACTGGACTTTGTTTGTTTGTAGCAACTTTCCCATTCGATTTTATTTTGTATTGGCTGGAATCTTAGACGATATTGTGGCTGTTCATATAGCTTGCTGAGTGCTAATCCCAAAGTTCTTCCTTTTACTAAGATATGGGCGTGTTATAGGCGTCCAGAAACTACACAAAACGAAGTCAATACTTGAATAACTAATTGGTATGTATTAATAATACTTCATCTTGTGTACAATAAATCTGTTTTGGTACTGAATGTGGCCAAATCTCGATAGTGCAATTTAAGACTGCTAAACAGATTTAGTAGTACAAGAGAAGCGAAATTCAAAGCAATGAGTCCATGACATTATAACAAAAGATTGCCTTACCAAATCGATATGAAACTTCGGTCAGACATCAGTAACTGTGTAGCAACTACCAGTATTTCAAAATGCAGTACACAATCGGAATCAAAATGGAGGGAATGTGTATTACAGAGTATTTAGTTGTAAGTAACTTACACTACGTTTGAAAAGAACCTCTGACTTTATAATGTCAATGTCCCTAATGTTTTCATCTTACTGAACAGTGGTAACAACACATATAATTATGAACTGTTTAGAAACAACGAAATAAATGACTGTACAACCTTCGCTGCGCAATATGTGGTTTGTATCAGTACAAACTGCTAGTCAGCTGTCAATCATAAGTAGTTTTGGACGTAACACAAATATATATCACCACATGTTCTGATACTAAATCAGTATTTATAGGAATAAATTAAGTTGAACGGCCAAGGGATTGAAGCAATAAAAGAGTCTATTATACCAAAAAGATTTTACACATGATGAAATCAATCAGCAAAAACGCATGAAATCAATACTGAAACTTGAAACATATAGGAGCGACTAAATATGGACAAACGAATACCATTACGATGGATTTTTGCAACAAAGTTACCCTAGGTATTTTTATCCAACTAATGATGATGATATGCGTATGAAATCAAATAAATACTGGATTCGTTTTTCATCATCCACATTTGTTGATAAATTGGACGACATTTAATGCTATTATATGGAATCTACTATCTGGTACGTTAGGTGGTTATAGGTACTCGCCAGAAAGCTTTCAAACTTTGGTTTAGAGCTAGCTGGTACTTGTCAATACAACATACCTAAGATTTTGAAGGGTCTGATATCTTTTTTTCTGGGACACGAACCTAAATAACCTTAACTCAAAGGTTTCAGACGTAACCACTGAACTGTTCGATAGAGTCCGGTCAACAATAAGGGCTACATAAACGTGACATTGATGATTATTCAATCATCAATTGGTGAAAACTTACCAATATATTTTGAGAACTTCAATTCAAAAGTATCTTTGCGATTCATCAACTTCAACTCATAACTTAGTATCGATATCCTGGACAAGGCTAGATAATTCATATGATACTTCAGAGCCAGGTAGATTATATTATTGTTGCACAGCCATGAAGTATGGTACACAAGTTACAGTGAATGAATTATTCTCCTAGACAAGGAGAACTCTCATTTGTCCTTTTTTTGGCCAGAACGAATATAATAAATACACACGAGTTTTATACACGATTATTCAACCTTTGTGAAAACATGGGTCCTAAGCGTTTTCAGTCATTTTGCTGTATATAATCAGTTGAGTAAATGTCTACGAAGCGTTCATGAATATCTGAATCGGGTTTACGATTTTAACGTTCATTGTGTGTCATACCTAGCACTTTCAGTAACTCTTCCGTCCAGTTAGTAGGTAAGTGCTGCAAATTAAAGTACAATTTTTACTAAGGATTGCATTTCAATTCATAAATTTCTTCACATTTGTGTTTTTCTAACCGGAATGTTAAGCAGTGATATACTTACGTGCCCATAATAGATGGCTGCAGATAGTTCCAAAAGTATAAAAGAAAATCTCTAATGTAGAGCTCAGCACTAAATAAACGGTAAAGTTATCGAGAATGATATGATACAACTAGCGAACATTAAATATTATTAATATAAAACTAATTAAATAATAATGACAACATATTTAATAGATACATATACATCTACATCCGACTTACCTCGGGTTAACACGGAATCAATTTCACTACCTAAATCTTTTAATGCGCCTAATGCAGCAGTTAGCGCAGCTCGCTTAGTTGCTAATTCACCAGCTGAAACACCACCATCCAATGATAAATCAACTAGCATTAGATTTAATTTGTCAGCCAATGCATTTTGTTCACTGACCATACCAGTCATTTCTTCGAATCGTGACAGCATAGCACGGTAACGTGAAGCTAATTCAATCGCAGTTTTTTCATCACTATTCTTTGTAGACGATGGGTCACTTTGTAAATGATTAAATAGTTTTTCAACTTCATTTGTCCAATCTAACAAGTGATTTAATCTAGTTGTGAGAAACAATAAGAAATATAAGTAGAAGAATTTTCGATGAGAACATTATACAGTGTTGACGAATCAGACAGACGTAAGTTAGTGAGCTACCCTCAATGATAAACAACATAATCTAGAGATTCATCCGGGGTGTATTTCGATAGTCCGTTTTTACGTGATGGCAGTATTTCTTTCTTACCATAGTAATAAAGTGAACACAAACGTCAGGACGATGAATAAAGGATCAATTTGGGGGGGAGTTAAGAAACCTTAATTCCAAACCAATCAATTATATGAATCCTATGCTCCTTGGGGAATGAGAAGCGTATGAATATACTGTAGTCACCCGCTACAGAACTGCAGCTCATGAAACAGCTCTATTTCATTATGGGCCAAACATTTAGACGGAAAATTTAAGGAATAGATGCCTAAGTAAGTCAACAGTTTAAATTCAAGTGACCGTGACAGCATTATAAATCTCATACATATACAAAATGAAAAACACAATCAATTGTCCTTAAATTTTATTTCTGAAAATGTCAACGATTAGAATTACCTTATACTAGCTTTACTCTATACTGAGTTTCATATTCGTATGGTTTATACTTCCCTTTCTTACATGACATTGATTTCTAAATGACTCTGTAGATCAGCTTTTCTAAATAAACAATATCCGAGAACTGATACAGGTAAACCTAAATCATGTAAGAGGTATAGCCATGAGCTTATTATTATTAATTACTCATGACCAGGGAAATCAAACCACTTCGGGGATGAGATAGTTATTATCAACTTAGGTTTGAAATACGAAATATTGGACACCAATTCAACGGTCTGAAAATAACGCACTTGTTATTCAATCTAAATATCCTATGTTCCATCACTGTTGAGAGCGTCCGAATCCGCTTCCGGAAAATTCAACACTAAAATGAAATATTTCTTCACTACTACCTAGTTTTCAATAGTTATCTAACTTAAGTCAACACATGATGTAAATTTTCTTTATAAATGATAAAACGGTGGAATGATTAATACTAACCGCTCCTACGATATCATGAACTATTCACAAGTCGGAATGGTCAAACCATTTGGCAGCATAAATCAAAACCTATCCCAGTGATCAACGGCTAGATCTAATCACGTTAACACTTTCTTGACAAAGCCTAAAGTATCAGTTTGTGTTTCTGACAATATTAAACAGGAATCAATTATCAAAATTACTTCACTATCAAAGCACAAAAGTGGATTCGAACCAATAGGGGTCAACACTTTCCTAAAGATAATAAGCATGCTTTGTTGATAAGTGCCAATTAGAATGGAATTTAGACACAGCTTTTTTTCCTGAGATACCTCTAACTATCCAGTATTAACAACCTCAGAATAGCAAACCTACTTATCATCAAAGTCAGCCCATTGTTCCGGGAGATTGCGTAATCGAACAGCCATTTTACCAACACGTTCAGTTAACAAATTATATTCTTGTTGTAATTGTGTTGTACGTTTACCATAATAATTTGTATCATTTTGAAATAGAAAAGACATTTGCTCGTCTAATTCACGCATTTCACGTAGTATATCTTCACAAATACCATAAAGTTGTGAATTTTTAAATGTAGCCTGTAGTAACCAAAAGGATAATCGGATACAACATAACACTTTCACCACTGGTAAGCATATCCAACTGAGTTAATATTTAACAAAAACAGTAAAGAGATACTTCTGGAAAATAAAGAAATTAGCATATCTGCATTGTGACTATCTGCCAAATCCAAGATATGTATTTTATCCTATTTGGGGTTTGTCAGTTGGATGTATCTGCATCTGTGTGCTAATCTCTACATCGAAACTTGAATGCAATGCCTACTGCTTCAAACCCCGACCTGTTATCTGTTATTGTATAGTTAGTCAATAATTTATTCAGCGAGTATGAAGATACTAGTAAGAGTTTGTAACTTCAGGATTGCAATTGATTTGTTTTTGTTTCCATATGTTCAACCTGAGTAGAATACAAGTGCATTCAAGAGAAATGTCCCAAATATAGGGAGACACATGTTCTTGATTTCGTTAATTGCCTCACTCCAAATATATTGATGTTAGGTACTCGCTGAACCTGATAGTTACAGCATCGTTCTGGACAATATTTTCAGTGTTGACTTTAAGCAAAAGTGAGCAATTCTGATTACTCAACCGGTATTTAGTCAACATGTTCTGGTGATTTTGTCTCCAGCCAGTTACCCTTAGGTGCCTAATAATCTTCGTGTGTTCCATCATTCTCGTTGGTTCTGCTCAGTCGACTTATGATCAGGTTCAGAAACCAAACATCATCAATATCATCTACCTGAGCCAAAAATTTTCATCATTTCACAATCCAAGTATAATAAAACATTAACGAAATGCTATATCGAAGCAGTGCTCCCAGGATGTACATAGGGTAACAGAGATAGACAAGTTGCAGTCCTGAATATAAACAATGTAGAATTACAAACTTATGCCCGGAAAAATCCGAGTTTGCTTATCGGTTGGCAATAACCAGTCAATATGACCGACAAAAATCACTCGGAAGCAATGTTTAATGACAAATGCCTTTTTCAAACCAATGATGAAGTATATCAGAACTAACAATTAGTTAACACAGAATAAGTGAGCGATATAATGTGAGTGTAGATGATATTATGGGTATCCTATTAACCTCGATAGAATGCTCTGTTGGAATTTCAACTAGCCCCAACCCAGCCTAGGATATACTCTTAAAAATCTCGTAGATCAGTATAAAAAAGCATCATCTAGAAGTCTTCGGAGACAAAATGATAAAATATTACACCTGGCAAATGGAATTCAAAACTTCTTCCTCTTTGAAATTCGTCACCTGAAAACAATCGCTGCAACTTAGTGTTGGTTTTCGCGTTAAAAATCGAACTTATTTCATTCGTGTTACACGTCACTGTGTTATCCACTGAGTTGCTATGTCCAGACAACCACGCTTTGCGACAGTTACGTATACAAAATTTGAATTCATTTGTATTTTCTTATGTGAATATTGAAATTGGGAGGCGGTCGAAGAACCTCAAATGAAACAAAAAGCGTTTCTTGAATTCCACTTACCAGTCTCAATAGAACCTTGATAATGCTTGTGAACAAACACCACATCGAAACAAATGGTTAATTTCAGTCTGTAACAACATTATTGCAAATCACACTCTTAAAATCCCTTGAATTACCTCGTGATCAGCCAGTATACTAGCCATATGCTCGCCAGATGTCATTCTAAATTCTTCATCGTTTAAAATTTTATTAGTATTATCCAAATGCTCACGTAAACGAGCTTCTAGTAAAGAATACTTAAGTTCATACTGACGTCGAGTAGCTTTCGACATAAGCTCCTTTAATGACGATAAAAAGGAAAAGGAAAAAAAAACAAGAAATATACTGAAACTAGAACATCCAGACATGAATGAATGGCAATGATAAATGTCAACAATGATGATTAAATTATTTCCGAATGGACAAAATATGTAGCTCATATTCAGTAGACCAATTAAGTAGTCAAATATATTCAGTGAAATTTGTAGATGATCAGTGTTTAAAGTTACTCGCTGTATTTAACAAATATCGTGTCGGTCAAAATTTCTTCATAATCTCACTACTTGAAGACATATACCTTCAATTTAGATCATACGTAAGACATTTAAGGTTTTCTGTCTAAACCATCATACACCAAAAAAAATACTTGGAATGAAAAAATCTAACTTCGTTGTGAAGCACTTTTAGAGTAAAAATTCCCATAATGCAAATTATAACAACACATAAGCGGACGGTATTGTCTTGTTGATTAGATCATGCAATCTGTCTACCTAATTGTTACGATTGATTTACAAATTATCGCTATTGGTTTAACTACTTTCTTCATATTTGCGTATGAATATTGCTGTATATTAGAGTAAAACCTGATGAAGATCCAGCTGAAAATAATATTGCTTGCTTATATGTATGGCACTATCAAAGTTGACTTAAGTTAGAAATATAAACTACTGGATACCAGCACATTAAATGACCTAAAAATTAAACCCTCTCTGAAACACCTGACGGTCCTAACTCTGATTCCTAATTGGGTCTTGAATGCGTTAACTAGAACAATAAAACCGCTTTCCAACGCTTCTTGATTTTCAAGTTACCTAAGTAGAGTTAATGCGTTATGTGCAACTTCGTAGAATAAACGATCTCCGCAACACTCGATAATTAGAAGAATTTACTAACTATAATGCCTGATATGATGTTCGATATGATCGTAAACCAACAACATAGTTTGAACAATGTCCCATATGAAAACGGTCATAATAAACAGTCCATACTCCAAAGTGGGTAACTAAAAGATATGAACCTATTAACAAAAATTAGTCCAATCGCATTCTTACATCAAATCGATCACGAAATTTAGTCACTTGATTTGCTGCTTCTAAAAGTATATTCATACTAACATCGTCTGGTTGAATCACGGTAGTAGCAGAATTCTCTATCATTTCTTCACTATTACCCGACAACAACTCGACTAGTTTATCATAACTTTGATTTAATTCGATTAAACAAGCTTGACCAGCTGTTTGTGTTTTCCGTAGAAATTCTTCATGTGCAGTTAACTTATCCTGGATAACTTCTGTATTAGGTAATTGTTCTTCAAATTCCAATGTTGAATCGATATAAAATAGACGTTCTGCTTCGTCTAACCAATCAGATATATTGGTTATTGCATACGAAAATGATTGTTCTGCTGATTTTCGTTTATCTAATTCATGTTCATAACACTTAGCCACAGTACGCATTGCCTATATAAAAAGAAAAAGAGTGATAATAATGTAGCATAATAATTCCAGAGATTATTAGGAACATATACTCAAATAATACTGTGTTGAGATACTGTTCAAGCATGCAAACCAAAGTAGATGATATTTTTTAATGAATCACTACTGTTTGCCGTCTTCGGTTTGATGGTGGGATCCATAAAGTAGTAGAACAACGTCAGTTGTAATCTTATAGTAATCAGTGGTCGAAACAAGTCAACACCGAATTCACCAATCCGGTTTAAATGTCGGACGTCAGGTTTACGCACTCATAATGTCATAAAAAGTTATCCTAAGTTCTATCACACGATTAAAAAGTAAAACTATAAGCAGAAAATTCAAGGTTCAAATGCGAAGTTATACTACTGACTGAAGGAGGGCATGATGTTAGCAAGATTTTACTTTTAGATGCTGCCTTCCCAAGGCGGAAAGACTGAGAGCAAAATGGTAGGGTCTTAAAAATTTACATCTTGTACTAATTCATGGATTTCGGTAATCGGTGGTGAGGCCTTAAATAAATGAAGACCTAGTGCACCTGAAACTCCCGATAAAAAATCATATGTGACTGATTTCAATCAGTTGTCGCCCGGCCATTACTGCTGCGTTCACAGTTCGGAAAGCACACAGATCACCCAGCTTCTTTTCGAGTTATACCATTAAGAACTCTTTCATAGCGTAGGCAACCGGAAAGCAGAAACCCCCTTTATATCCTTAAAAACACTTGGCTATTACATCCTGAGTGTGGATGGAAGTCAAGTACAAGAACAACTAGCTTATGTACGCTACTTAATGAAGCAGTTATCGTTGTACACTATTGAAAAATCCTATAATATAACTAAACAACTGTCCAACTGCTTCCTGGTTTTCAACAGTCACCAACATATGATGGAAAATTATGATTTAATAACAGTATTCAACTTTCTACTAGAATACTTCTCTCACTTCCTCTCTCCCACTTGCTACTCCTATCATAAATATACTGAAATTTCTAAAACACAAACGGGCGAGAAAAAATAATTAATTCACTACTCTTACTACATACTTACTCTTTTTTTTACCTAATCTATCAGTAAATGTAATCGACAGTTCTTAACATCACGCAGCCTAATCAACCATTTAATTAAAAATAAGTCAGAGCGAGAGATAACAAGAAGAGAGAGTTGATTTGAATAAGTAGTTGTAACTAATGATAATACTACTATCTTACTATTATTACTAGTAGAAATATCGGAAACGTGAATTTTAGTGGAAAAGTAATTCATGAGATTGTTTTAAAATAACATACATATTTTGATAGAGGAAAAAGAAAATAAACGAGAGTACAGGCTCTTTGAAAGATTTTCCGATTCAGTGAATTGCTATTAAAGGGGGAGGATAGTCCATGTAGTTAGAAGTGGTGATGTTGATCATAATCTGAAAGTGTTTGCACCTTCATAGTGAAATTGTTCACGACTAAAATCGATCAGTTTCTATTGAGATACGAGCATTTCAAAAGGTAGGTAAGTAGATCCGGTGGACGAACCAACGAGAATGAAACACGCATCCTGAATTTTATCTAACAATCACAACCTAACACTTGACTAATACTTTTTCTTCGCAGGATAACTGTGATACTACATACATTATACTTTGTTGAGTAGAATACAGTAAATTATCAACACCAAACCCATTTATTGTTGCAACAGGAATATTGGTTGCACGAGAGAGAGAGTAGTTTGACTAAAAATAAAGCATATTATTTTGGCTGAACGCTTAATGCTACCCAATTATTGGATTATGATATATCAATTTCATTGCATTCATTGAGTATAGGTTCTTATTTATTGCATCATTAACGGAAACATTTCCATTCAGTTAGTCAAGTGAACACAACTAAAGTCTTTCCTTTGATACATTTTATATCCCGTCAAATTTTCAGCACGGTTAACTCATATTTGGTTTATTACATTAGATAACTATTACTTTGGCTCACATATGTACACAGAAATTTGTACAGCCTCTCAACCTTGGTCATCAACAGGACAGTCATTAGGATCAGTTGAAAAGAAGACTTCAGCCCTCACTTCTTTATTTACAAAATTTTGGAAAATGTTTGACCTTGTTTGCTCTTCTATAATTATAATATTCATCTCTTTATTGCTATATGACTACTATTAATATATAACATTGCATCAAAATTCTATCACGTTCCGTCAATAGATATCAACCCTACAACTGTAGGTTACAATTCATTTATTTATTAACTAGATACAAGTTATTACATATGTTCCGACTCTTTCAATATATGGAACCGTGAGCAGTTTAGGTTAATGGACTGGCTGTGATAAGTCGCTTGTTTGTATCTCGGCAAATCAAATGTCGAATGTTTGCCATCAATCTAGTCCCTCAAGGCCGTTTTGAAGTAAAGAGCCGAAAATCTGTAGCGGGGAAAATGATGGGCGTTGGGCACCAAATGAATAACATCATAACTAAACACTAACAAGAAGAACAAATAACTGTTGAAATAATCATGTTAGAAATAAAAATAAGGATTAAATATTGAGGATGCAGTTTGGAAGAAAAAATGCAAACAGGGTATCAATGAATGAACACGATAGTTTAAAGATTTGGAGTAAATACATCTGTGTCACCATGATGGATTTCGAAACATATTGTCCAACGTATCAAACTGTTGATGATGATGACTGCGCTAACTCCAACCAAGTTATTTTTCAGGTACATCGTTCCCTTCATTATTTTCAAAAGAGCAAAGTAGTTTTTGTCTACCAACATAATGTTCAAACCAACAGATTCACGTTGATAAAATGAGAATGTTACAAAACTGGTCTGTGTGGTCAGGAGTTTAAGCAATACATTTGTTTTGAATTCTAAGTAATCGAAGTGGCTCACACACTGCAGTGAATATAACCATTACCAATTTCATTGTATTGGTTATTAATCTCTCTACATGTGATTCAGTTGGATTAAGTCAAATAAACTAGGTTATTCATAAGCAGCGTCTTCTCAAATTTACACATTCAAGTTCTAATTAATATTTATCATAAAACCGATGGCATAAGAGGCAAGATAAAGAAACATACTCACTTCAACTTTACGACGAGCTTCCGCTGTTGCTAATTCTAACTGACTGATATCAATATGTTGTAGACCAGATTCTTTTAAGTCATTCAACCGTTTTTCAGCTTCAATTAACGATTTTTCATGTTCCTCTAAAGCCGTGAAATGACACTACATAACATTTTAAAAAATATAATGTAATAAAAGTTATTGTAACACTTTGAAATATACATGACAATTAGAAAAGGATTTTATTTGTGGATCCTGAAGGATAATGGCTTTTAATGATGATTCAAACGTTAAATGCCCTGTTTCAAATCACAATATAAGCATCAATACTGAGATGCAAGTACATCCAGCTGAAAGTACCAAATAGGATAAAACGTGGCGATCTAAATAGAAACGTACTGAAAATATTTGACGAAATGTTTAGAAATATCAAAACTTGGTGGATCAGTTATATACACTCTGTACAATCTGGACTATATATAACATCGGTCCAAGTTGTCACACATCAGAAGCACAACAAGATGAATACTAAATTAGTAGAGGTATTGATAGCATAAGTGGTAGTGATAAAAAAAAATGGACAGAGAATATGGTTCAAGGAGAAAGAACTAGTTTATGTAAAAGTATCATATAATTTTAAGCTCACGAATTAATGGAAAATGGAAAGTGAATACACCTGCGCCACTATCACAGATTCAGAGCCATGTCACTCAGTTTCCAACCGTTGGTCGTGACAGTCTTAAAAACCCCAAATAAGCAGTCTACGACTACGAACAATGCTTTAGTTAACAGTCAGTGACTGATGCTATGTTTATGTCTAGCCTCTCCTAGCTTTCATCCTTTCTCAATATCAGTCAGCGATGAGTGCTGAGGAAACGGTTGTTGGGCATAAGCAAAATATGTCTCAACCACCTCAATGGAAGATTCACAAGCGCATGAACTAATTTACCCTCGCTCCTCATTACCCTGAGTTAAATTTCATAAACGTGAACGATGGTTCAGTGAACAAATACCAGTAACCTATAGATGTCATCTGTTCATAATGGCTACGTTTTCCATCTATGCAGGAAAACAGAGTAGACTGATTTGCAGTATATTTGTCCTGTGATTAACAGACGGATATCTCGCATACGCCATAGGCGGCGTATGCTATAAAAACCCAAACAAAGTTTCCGAATCCATAACGAGACTTTGTTAGACACTAACCTGCCAAAAAACTCATTATTGTTGGGCATCGATAAGTATATTCAATACCTAAAACCTCAGGAATAGTGAATATCTTGTCTGAAACCAATTCATTTTCTCGCATTTACAATCCAAGGGTCTTTGTTAGACGTCTGATAATTATTGAAGCTAATATGTTATTCACTATACTAGTTACATCAATTCAGATTAGGTATAGTTTTTCAACTTCAGAAAGAACGGGGTTCAGCTACATCTTACCACTTAGGTTGATCGGAAATAGTAGTTAACCGTAAAGTAGACGGGACCCAAATGAATCGCTCTTTAAAATGTTCCGCCTATTGTTCTAAACATTTGCACTGAAAGCAGATAAGAGTTCTGTCTTTTTCAGAAATTGTCTAACACTTGACTTTTTAATCCCAATTTCTCTATTGGTTAGAAAAAGCTGTCTACCATTATCTATTGCCGTCGTCTTTACTGTATCTTGACTTTTTCACTGACTATTGCTTACGATCGTTACGCAAACTTTCTGTCAGTCTGTGCCTAAGTTGTCTTCGCTCGTCATTGTGTGCGATGCTTGATGCAATATATTTACTACAGTCTATCAATTCAATAGACGTTGCTGAAATCCACCGGTTTTTCTTAACCTTCTGGTTCAAGGCATTAAAAGGTACTATTGCTCTTTCCATGGATGTGTTGGATATCTTACCAAGCTGCATTCAGGTGAGCCTCGTCTTCATGATTGCCTAAGTGAGCTATCAGTTCCTTTTGAACTTTATACTTGGTTTTCTCATAGCTGAGCTCAACTTTAATGGATATTACTGTTGTGGCTTTTCTTCATCTAGTCAAACAAAAGTAAATGTATGTTCGCACTAAGGTATGATCCGAATCTAAACATGTACTCCATAAAACCGGCAGTCTTCTATCGAGCTTCTCTAGTGGTGACTGATGACGACATGATCGATTTGAGACTATCGTTGAGTCAGTAAGGAGGTTAGATATGTTAGACAACAGTCTTTCCTCATAGTTGTAGCTCTTACTTATTAAAAATAAATGGTCACTTGAGTATACTTGTGACCAATGGTCACTGCTATCTGTTCTCTGAGCTGGAGCACTATATCCAGCTAAATGTTTTTTTGAGCTGTCTTAAGTTGCCTACTTGGCCGAGTAAAAATAGACTCTACTAGTACTAAACCTAAGTGTTTAACTGTATTAAGTTAGGAAAGCTTTCTGTAAAATTCATCTCCTAATTCGTTCGGACTGCAATGATTGGGAGCGTAGGCACGAACGACTTAAAAGGAAATGATATATGTCTTTCTGAATTATTAAAGAACCATTTAATCGAATAGTGCATTGGTGATTGATGACAGGGATCAATCCATAAAGTACCTTTTCTCATACTTTTGATACTTAAAGTCGAAATACCAGAAATTGCAGCCAGGTCACTAGATAAATAAAGGGTATATCTCATCATCCCCCCCTCCTGTACTGGTTAGATGAGGTCAGGTGGATGGCTGCGCTAGGATCTTGTATGAATGTTTTGGAGACACAATACGTCGATTACACAAGATCCTACAGACCTAGATAGTGAAGACTGATTCTTGATTTCATATATGGTTCGTACATTGAAGTCTTCAGTGTGTAATTTAAAACGTAGTTTCAGGAATAGTATTTCACAAACTCCAATCATTGGCATGGGCGACACATAAGGAGGAAGTCAAATACGATGCTGAGGGTAGAAAAAATACTAGGAAATGAAGAAAGAATCTTATTATGAAGATAATGAACTTGAGTGAGCGTGACCTCTCGAATTCAGTTAACGATGGGCATACGATCATTGTTAGTATAGAGCATTTGTAGAGACTCACGAAAAATGTAGATAAACTCAAAGAAAGATTGTGGATGCATGTTAATAGCCAACCCCCCCCCCAAAGCGTCTGTACTAAAAATCAGGTCTAGGAGGAAAAGTAACAGTGCTAAGCATTATGTAAGAAAGCACTACTAAAATTTAAAAAATTCATGATATAATTTTTTTAAAACATACTCTGAGTTACCTTCAACTTTGACAAAGCTTCTTCTGTAGTTAAATTAGAGAGATCCAGGTTAGTTTCAATCGACCCAGAATTCAATATTTCTGTAGATACTTCACTATCTTGTACCCAATCATTAATTGGAGCCAACTGAAGTGCTAATTCGACAGCTTTCTTAGTCGCCGCTTCCACTTCATCCAATCTTGCTTGGACAGATTCGTTAGCCAATCGATCTAGACGTATGCCTGCAGCTCGAACAGCTGCCATAACTTCTTCAGCTTGTGCCATATCTGCTTGACCAGCTTTAGCTGCTGCCATCAGTTCTTCAGCAGCTCGCAAAGCTTCCTATTTGAACAAAGAATTCGAAATGGCGTATTGAGAACACTATGAACAATTCCTTTGCTAATGTATGAAAATCATAAATTTGTGAAAAAGGGGGAAATTGTTTACAGATGAATGACCATCAGGTTTGCAAAATAAACATCTCAAGGTCAAATCATTCTAATACTGAATAGCAACCAAGCGGCTATAATTATTCGGTGTTTGCGCCAAAGCTAAAATTCTGAATCCAAGCTTTGACGGTGTCTTCAGTGTTCTGAAGAATCCAACACTAGGACGAAATATATATCGAGCGCTTATTAGTTTGTATACAGGATCTTAACTAGGATTAATCTATGATGAACTATAAAAATCACTGAAAAACTTATCAAACCGACAAATTGATGCTCTCTCATGGTTCGCATTTTCGCTAGTGAGATTCTCAATTTTAAAAATCTATTATAATATGAAATATTTGAGATCGTTTTTATCGTACCGTTTATCTCTTATCACCAATATGGATGATATGATTACAAAAAGTAATCATGTGGCCGTAATTCATTCTCCAATATCCAACAGTAAGCATAATGCACGAGATGTATAGTTACTTAGACTAGTCACAACATTACCGTCTGGTTGGTAAAATGTAATCGACACTAAAGAATCAAACAAATATGATAGTAGTCACGATTATGTAGATAACCAGTAAAAATACATCATACCTACAGAAAATCATCTGTGGCCAGAATAGCTCAAAATATAGACACCTGATACGGGTTTGAATCACACAGGAAGTACAGTCTCTCCAAGATTGCAAATATGCCGTGCTAACCAACACAAAATCTAGATCAATAGTTTTTTACTGATTACAGCCAATCACCTGATTTCAAGTTTTATAAATCGGTCTACTTTAGCAATACAAAGTAAAGGTTACTAACCAAATAATCGCTTTTAGCCTTTTCAAGTAATTGTTTACGTGCATCTTCCAGCTGTCTACGATAATCTGCAGTGGCTGCATGGGCTTGATCTATATCAGTAGTCTCAGGTAAAATAAAATCTGATACTAATAAACGTTCAGTTGCCTTGATTAATGCATTCACTCGAAGCATAGCTTCAGAATTACGATTTTTCAATTCTTCGGCATGATCTAAATCAACAAATTTGATAACCTGTTGAAGAATAAGAAATAATAAATCAGTATTTACACTCAAAATAGTGCATACTTTAAACATTGTACAGTAAGTTTACATCCAAAGAGAATGCAAAAAGTAGATATCAACAGAAAAGTTGTATAACACTAAGTCTGTCTATTGATTACGTGAAGAAAATGTCTTACAATTATTCTTTGATGCTCAGGATCGAAACTGACCAATCTGTATTAACGAATCTATAGAGAATGAGTGAAGTTCATCAATTTATCCTTATATTACAAGTGTGTTCCAGTATAATTTATGTGTTTGTATCTTCTCGTTGAAATTATTGACTACAATCTATCAGTCAATTTTGACATATGTGTATCCTATGAAGATTGTGGGTACATCCAGATGAAGCGTCAAAGATAAGGTGAAACGCTCTGCCTGAATTCTACTTACCAGCCACAATCCAATTATGTAAACACACTCGTTGCTTAAGTGACGTTGTCTGCAATTCAGTGGATACAACTAATGGACATGGTTCGAGTCAATATTGTGATGTAACTGGTGTTCCTGGCTGATGAGTTTAAAATAGGACTAAACGAGCATTCTGAACCAACCGGGAAGCAATAATTAATTTAATGCTGCTAACAGTATTTGAGATTATCAATAGATAAAATGAAGTCACTGTTTTTCACTACTCATGAACCATCTGCTTTCTTCTAATCTTATAAATGAATAAATGCTATGGGGAATTTGGGGAAATTATTAAAACACATAGAAGGTAAAAGATAGTAAGAAGAAAACAAACACTTCAAGCAAACTAATCTATAAATCTACAGACAGGAAGTTCTGGTTTATTGAGATGATAATAATAATTGATTAGGTAGTTTATTTCAACAAAGTAGATAACTGTTTCTTTCATTCAAATGTAAATTACTGCATACAATGCAGACAGTAATATGGAAAAACCAAAATCGATGTTTCACATTCAGTTTTTCAATCAGACGTCTTCTAGACATTAGAAAGGGAAACAGGAGCAGTAATAAACAGATTCCCGTAAAATAAAATTAATGCTACTTCCTTTTCGAGAATCATAAGGTTCAACATTGAATTTACAATGATTAAAAAGCATAAGACAGAAATCAAATACTTCAAGTCTTCAAAATAGTAAATATGGTTGGACTCTATTGGCTATAGCTTCTCACCAGAACTCTTGGAATCACTTCTTGAAATTAGTAGTAAGGACGTGATAGTAAATAAACTATCGTCGAATAACTAGTGCATAAGGAGACTACATATCTTCGTTGAATTAGACAGTTAAAGAATGTTACACATGCCTAACCACTGTCAACCTAGGTGTGTAACATTTCTTGATTTGGTAGTAGAATAGGGACTGGCAGATCAAGACACGACATAAGCCAATGAAGTCACTGACTATTGGCTTGGGCAATATCTCTTACACTGCACTTTTGATAACTAGATTTCCAGTGCAAGTGCAACGAATTTCACTTCTTTATTTCTTATCCTATTTTAATTTAGTCGCACAATGTGCTGATGTTAAATAGTGACAACTTTAACTATAAGCTAACAAACGTGCTAGGCAATTTTATAACACACTTCTCCTGTAACTTCAAATTTTCGAGATTTTTCAGCAGTTCTGCAACGAATAGATAATCACATGCTTTAGAACATCAAGAAATCTACCTACACATATAACTACCCACACACACATACAGGAAACAGATACTTCCAATAACAATCAATAATGATCGTGTAAGGTCGTTACAAATGTTAACTATTGGATCCCAATTTATTGTTCCATGTGAGGCTTTCATTTCCTCAGTCCAATCTACGATGGGGCCGTAGACGGATACTGCATAGCGGTCCCACAAACAAATGAAATAGATGTCCAGTGCTTCCTGGTTTCTAATAGTTATCTAACCATGATCAAACTGTGGTGTGAAACTACAAATTCAAGAATTTCCAGTCACGTGAAGTTAAAATACACGATACCACAGTTCACTACTTACTTCAGAAGTTACTTCAGTCCAATTTTTATTAATATCCTGTAATTCATTATCTAGAACAGACGATGCTGTCATATCACATATATGCATTAGTTCATGGCCAAGATCATTTAATGCAGAAACACGTGTACGCCATTCTCTTAAATCATTATACAATTGTTCGCGTTTTTCAGCACTTGTATTCTCATCAGCAAGTAACCTCCGAACATCATTTAGCCAATTGGATAAATTCACTTTTTCCTTTAGATAGAAAATAAAACAAAGAAAGGAAATGAAGAAAACCTCCGTAGAATGAAAACAAATTATTGTTTTTTCTTATACGGTTCGAAATTTTGTCAAGAATGTTGAGTTCTCTGGGTTGCATAACTAAATTGACATGCGATGAAATAACAGCTTTAATACAAACTGTAAACAAAAATGTATCATCCGCTCATTAAATGAACTTTAAAAAAGTGATCAAAAATATTTAATTCAATACTGTTAATGAATAATGAAAAAATTATTAGAACGAACCGTTTCGTATAGATCCCACTTCAGTGAAAGTTCGCCTAGTTGTGTTTGCATGCTTAATAGATCTGACCATGTGTCTTTCCAACGTGTATTAAGTGAAGTTAGAAAGAAATTTGCTTCTTTTCGTTCTGTCTCAGCATAATCTGATAAAATGAAGGCCCCACCGCCTGTACTAACTGAAGCTTGTTGATATGTCATAGGATTAGATACATTTGCTTCACATTCTAATTTCTCACGTTGTTCAACAACATTACAAGCGACATCATCACGTTCATATGTTAATTCCTTAAGTCTATTCAAACCTTTATCCATATCTTCAGGCATGTTTAAAGATGACAAATAATCCTAGTATGGAAATATAAAAGAGAAAAAAATTCTTAAGGGGGGAAACGTTATTTCAATGAATTTAAAACTTGATTAATAAATAAAACTTATTATTATGTTATATTGTTTCAGGTAGCTGGCAAGTAATGCTGTTCAATCAAAGTTTCGTGGTGGCTGATATTTATCAGTGTACCTACCATTTTAAAGAGGCTTGATGCATTATGAGATTCAGGCCCCGACCACTCAGTTTCAGAAAAATGAGTCGCTACTACCAGGTTGTGGTTGACTGATTACAGGGAAACAACCATTGTCGTATACTAAGTCAAGTCAATCGATGTTTATTAAATTTGAAGCAATTATAGTTTAAAGATATTCTTAGCAGCCAATTTTGTAGAAAATGGACAGATATGGAGTTTCAACAATCCTAACATGCTTGTTGATACAACGAAGCTGATTTAAATACGATAAACTCAATAATCTGTATCCTTATGGTGTAAACGGAACAGATAAAACGCCTCCAAATTATGTTCAGTTTCGGTGGATACCTCAAGGATGCACTCATGATATGATTCAACACAACTTGACATTTTTCCACCAAAACAGAAAATGAAAAACTATCGCATAGATAAAACAATAACGTCGCTTCCTATATCCTCAGGAACTTTTTAATAGAGGCATTCAATATTGGCATACAGTATAAATTAATACTAGAAGAAATTAGTGAAGATTGCTGAATTTGAAGATAGTTTAACACCTGGCTGTTGCCAAATCGCGTTATTTTCGAAGTAGGCAAGCTACTCCATCTGACAACTAACAAAGAAAGAAAACTGAGCAGCAGTTCATTTTCGTTTAATCTATGGTAGTGAAACGTGACGTTTAAAAGTAGAGGATGTTCGTAAGTTGCTAGTATTTGATTATAGATCCCATCGAAGCATTGCACAACTTGTATTCTAAACAGAGTACTAGGCAAAGATGGCATATCGGTTGATGAAATAGTGAATATCTGTTGACTGAGTGAGGTAGTTGTGATCGGTATTATGAATTCCTAGAGACATTCTATTTCAATGTGCGGTGTTAGTTGATTTAGAAGTAGGTCAAAATGGTTGAATCAGCCAATTATAAAATATAGCACCAGTTCACGAAATTACTGACTGTTAGTTTGAGTCATGTTGGTAGACTACCTGATAACAGTCCACAAAATTAGCGTTACCAGTGGCTGGAAATGTTGAATGATCGTCTCCAATAAAGTAGATGCATTCATTCTTTATCTTCTATCAAACTTTAAGTTTAAAATTATTTTATACCTTTCATTACACGAATTATACTGCTGCTATCCCATGGTACTCATGCTGATAATTTCATCTAGCTGTCCTGATGTACAACGACAAACTGGACAGATGTATATATATTCCAAGTATTACTCTGTATATGACTACTGGACTGGTACGTAGTGGATTGACTATATCAGCTAGACAGGAAAACATCCACTAAGTATGTCCTACGTTTTTTATAGCTATTCGGATGTAATTAGTTCGTTGTGTAGTTACATTTGGTTACTTAAAATTAGATGATGTGAAGATAGTTGGATTTGGATGCGTTATAACGAAATGACCTTGGTTAGACAACCATTGAAACACTTGATAGCCGTCGCGTCCTACTAAAGGACACTGCAGCAGCGCACTAGGATATGATAGCTGTCTGATGCTTCCTGGTTTACATTAGTTATATAACCCAGGTCATTTTGTGATAATAAATTCAAATTCAATAATCTCTACAACACTCAGTCACAATCAACATCAATGCACTAGTAACTAACTTACAAAAGTAGTTATGCAGCATTAGTGCGAAGACGTCCCCTAAAGTGTCTGACCATGTAAGACGAGACAAATATTACAAACGATAAAAGATAAGGTAGCACAATATACCTAGAATGATTAAAATATGAAGCAAGTTCAATAGTTATCGGGAGGATAAAGAATCTCCAAAATTACAGTTGATAATTACATCAAGCGAAAGTTGCCGTGATTTTTGTAAGCTTTGTTTGTAAATTTGCATCACGTTAGTTCAATGTGAGTCATATTCCAGAGTAGCTGCCATGACATGAAATTGCACGAATGAAACTGCTGCATTTCGTACACCTGTTATATTAGTTAATGATGAATAATCACTATAAATTAATTGATATAAAAATGATGCATTCAAATAAAAGTTGTTCGCTCGTCGCATCTCAGATTTTCACCAAAATACAACCTTCTTACAAGTCTAGTCTTTTGGAGTAGTTGTGAGTTTGGAAGGGACAAGTGGTGTTATCCAATCTGAAGTACCGTTATCAGAGACAACGTTCACAGTAACCATATCTACTATCGAGAGAATCAGATATATATATACGGCTAGTTTAGATCCATTAACAGTATCGTAACGCGAACCGTACTAAATCAATACAAATTCTTCCTTGTTTCAATAGCTCCTTAATCTGGATCAATCAGTAATATCAAAATCAAATTTTATCAATATTTCTTATTTGAATAGACTTACTTTAATCACATTAATATGTAGATTCACTTCAGATTTCTCTTTACATTTGATTCCTTGCCAATCAACTAAATGTTCACGTATCAATGTGATTTTATGCGCTAAATCCCAACGTAAAACTAAGCGTTCCAATCTTCGTTTAGTTAATTGACCATTTAAATAGGCTGTAATAAAACGTGATTTCAACGAATCGACAACAATTTGCGGTAAACGAGTTGGTAGTGTAGTCAATACTTCTGAAGATGCACTCTGTGCAATTTCATTTAGTTTTCTATTTTCTTCATCTAATCTATTAATTAATTCATTCAAATCTTCAATATTATTGAAAATTTCCTGAAAGTATACAGAAAAAAAGTAAGTAAATATCATACTGTTTTGCCCTACACAGTGAAAATATAACGATTTATTGACATTTACAGCCTACTGAACAAAATGTAATGACGCTTTGGTATATTTGATTTGCGGCTAACGAAGGAATCAAAGTGACAGGTTATGTATTGATTGAGATACGTCATTAGATGCGTCCGTATTCTAGTGTTGACGTTCGCAGTGAACATTGTCCACTAAGCTATATAGTCATCACTTTGTACAACCGGTATTAGCAACGGATTGTATTTTCCAATTGTCAATATTCAGGGGTGTAATTGAATAGTCTCTGTTGTCATGTTCTCGAAAACTCTAGTTAGTTGTATTATTATTGATTTTGCAAAATCTTCGTATGCAAACTATCGTCAAAAACAAAAAACCACTAGTTCACATGATTTCTAATAAAACAAAATCCTCAACTTTGAATTGAAGTCAAAAATGTTCAGTAACCTTGAAAATAAATAGTCATTGTTAAACGCATTACATTTCAGAATGTGTACACTGCACTTGTGCGCATCGAGTTTCTAGGCTACTGACTAACTCTGCTGAAGCTGTTTTTAGCATTACATAAGAAATAAGAACTCAGAAGCTCTGTGGAAAATTCGGTAATGTGATATGAATGAATTGAGCTCAAGTTCTGATGCGAACATCAACATGCATGTTGTAAGTTTACCTAGCTGAAAAGACGTAAATAGGGCTTGCCGACCACAATTCAAATTTAATCATACTTAAGAACGACCAGTGTTTCGAGGAGTAAGAAGACGAAATTTATCAGAGTTATGTGGTACATTTGCGCAATACATTTCGAACAATCTCATCACACATACACTTGTTAAGGCATTTCATATGAAAAATGAAGTCACTAGACAATCAAGAATATAAACTAAGACAACAAGGATAATAAAGAGAACAATATGAATCACATTCTACCAAGGTAGGTTGAGTGAAAGTACAAATTGTTTTTGAACACCCAAGGAAGGGGGGGGTTTGAACTTGCGTATAGCTAAGGCTTCAACAAGCCTTAGTATACGACTTACCTTGGTAGATTATGATTCACATTATTAGCCGTATTAGCATTGTTTACTTAGCTTATACTCTAATACGCCTAGTGACCTTTTATTTTTCATATATAATTGTTTGGACAAGTGTAGGTGTGATCAGATTGTTCAAAGTGTATTGTGCTTATATATCACATAACTCTGATAAACCTCATTTTTTTTTAATGACTAATGAAATTTACAATAATGTTTGAACTACAAAATATAGAAAAAACAAGGAAAGGCAATTAGATCAATTGCACAACCTGTCAATTTGTTCCCCTATCAACAAGTTGACTTATGTATTCTAATGATATCAATGATAATTAAAAAATGTTCAACGTAATTCGTTTATAGTGAGTAATGGAACTACAAGAATTATGTTAATGAGAAGGAAACCATCTTCAATTTAAAACAGTCTTTGAGTATTAACCACAACTGATTCATAGAGAAAGTATTCTCAAACTAAATACAAATCAAGATCTTTTCAAGTAAACGTTTATGAATTTCTTTGGACAGCTGATCACACAGTTAAATACTTTTTTTCCAAATATTCATCACAATAGTCATTCGATTCAAAATGTTTGTAGTTGTAAGTCAATAAACAAAATAAATGTGCTAATATGGACTATTATATATCAGTTTATGAGGTAACACCGTGAGATGAAAGAAAAGTTGAGATTTTAGTACGTCAGTAATTGTAGTTCTACTTTGCACATATGAAATATCGCGCTTCTGAACTGAGGATGTTCAGTGATTCTCTATGCTAGATCACAGTTTTCTCCTAAGGATTGTTCGCATCATGCAAATAATACTGAGGTTTAACATTGTGCGTTCAGTTGGAGTGATAATAATTCAACTGGTATACCTTCTTGAAACATCAGATTCTATATTTTGCACATTTCTAGCGAATATCACCCCGATAGCTTCCGTCTGCTCATTATTTGTCAATGCTCGGACTGGATGTATAAACAAAGATGATCATCTAATGATACAGCTGGGATATGAAAGATAGCTTATCTATGAATGCTATCTAGTGACCTATCACAATTTCACAATTGTGGTACTAGAGATCATGGAACTCAGTGATTTGAATGTTATCAGACAAACCTCAGGATAGAAACCAATTGTGATTCATAAAGAAGAACTATTTCTTAGCAGTATTTATATCAGGACTCTATTTTCAATAATACAATATTTCTGTTCATTTATTTTTGAATGTACCTTCCTGTAAGTTACTATAATATTATCATTTTATCTATGTGGAGCATACATCTTTGGTGCACAAATGAACAACAATGTATATGTATTAAACAAATAGAAAAACAGGTACTTAAAATGTATCCCAATAAAACACTTTTTTGTCATAGTGTAATACCTCGTGCTCATTTAAACAGTTCTGAAGCCGTGTACTACGTTCTTCTAAAGTTAAACTTTTCGCTTTTGGGGCTAACTCTAAACCAAGTTCTGAAGCAATTAGTGCATCCGTGATAAGACATTTTTCTAACTTTGATAGCCATTGACCAACTTTACGCCATTCACCTGGTAAGACATTATCTAAACGCCACCGCCATTCATCTAATTCAGGCTTTACACGACTCCATTCAGCTTCAGCTCTCTCTAATTCTTCTGGTCTTAGGCCAAGTAACAGACCCTGACGTTTTCTATCATCTAGTTCACGAATATAAGCAGCCATATTTTCATGTTCTAGTTGAGCTTGAAGAAAACTCTAAATAAAAACAATAATAATAATAATTTAAATAGACAACTTTTGCTTATCTGAAACAACACAACAAGAGGTATGCATTCCAAAATCGATCGCAATTAACGAATATTAATTAAATAAATCATCGTTTATTGAATATCTTCGTCCAGTTTACAATGAATCTAATGTGTTCAATCATATGTAGATCATAGGACCATACTGCTGAGTTCCTAAATGAGGATGAAACAGTTGTTTAACAATGGTTGCTAGAGTAACAACCAAAACACATGTACTTGAATAGTGGCTCATGGGTTAAAAGACTAAACTTTTAGGCATGGAGTCGTGGTTTCAAACTCCATCCCCCCCTAATTTAATCACCTATTGCATTTGGCAGTTTGTGTAAACGTGCAAAAAGATGCACACTGAAAGCATAAAATCATATCTTAGATGAGTTGGTAATATTCACAGTTCATTTTAGTGCCGCCTGCTGAAAAAGCACGGGAGGTGGACATAACCGGTGCAATCAAAATACTCAAAAAACAATCCGACTTCTCACTGGTTGGTCACTGAATGGTGACCGATAAGATGTCCGTCACGTTCTTTATTATACTGACCGAATTCTGTCGACAAAGTTGCAATGTAGCCATTAGTCTAAAGCATTCGACATGGCACTCACAATATTGTGATGAAAGATGATTTATGGGTAAAAATCAAGGAAATCTGCTTGACCTATGTGTTATGTTATCTGAGACATACAATCAAAGCACACTGCAGTCTTGAAGGGAATGATGTCCACTGATTGATTCAATCCCATATCATCCAGTTACACAGTTTGTGACCGTTACCATTGAGCCTATCGAGCTGTAACACTCACTGTATGTAGTCAACCCCGTTTCGCTAAAATTCTCAGAGACCAATAAGAACTAGGAGGTTTGAAATATCTGACCTTATTCAAAAAGAGTCTATAGTCGACATACGATTGACTTGGTAACATCGAGAATGGCCCATATTGAATCTCATATTTTCAATAATGTCATTGAACCACGGGTTTGGCTCAGATATGTAGACGACACTATTGTCATTACCAAAAAGACTTTTCAGATGACTTTCTTGAAACGAATCAACACCCTGTTTCAGCATATCGATTTCACTTTAGAAAGTGAAGATGAACACAATGAGTTACCATTTTTTAGACTGCATAGTCAAATGAAATTTGAATAGCGCTCTTAGTTTGAGGATTTATCGTAAACCCATATATTCAAATCGATATATCGATTTCAATTCAGCATATCCACTCAGTGCAAAAATACCCCTGGCTCTAAACTTATTCAGAAGAGCCAACAAACTAATTACATCAGAAGATGACAACAAATCTGAATACAAAATCACAATCAGTATCTTACGATTTAATAATTTTCCAATGAATATTATTAAAAATTTACGAAGACGAAACGACCTATTACTAACTAATAGTAAATCAATTGAAATACGATGAATTAGTGCAGCCCTTCTACCTTACCGCCAAGACACAACAGATGAATTACAAAGGATTCTAAAACATGGAATCCAAACATTCCACAAAACTACCGACACCATTCGAGGTGCATTGGTTAAAATAAAGGACAAGATCCCTTTCACCTCTACACAGAATTGTGTCTACAGGCTAGGTTGTGTTGATTGTGATGCTTTCTATATTGGAGGGTCTTCTCGAGAAATCAAAACTCATGCCAAAGAACATGAAAGCTACACTAAACAACCCCCTAATAATTCTGTCGAACTTGAAAAATTACAAATTACATCAACAATAGCAGTACATGCTACCTACCACAATTATAAAATCGATATTAAAAATATCCAAATTATTCAAAAAGGTTTTTCCGATTATAAGGAAAGACGAATAGCTGTAGTGCTTCACATTTTGTTAAATCCACCAACTGCACTTAAAAAATGGGAAGGCGTTTCTATTCATCCAACATGGACTTGCTATCCAACTGACCACAGTTAAAGTACATAAAATTTCATACACATGAACATACATACAATTTTATTCTCACATATTCACATATTTTCCTTCCACATCACACTAACATATGCATACATGTCTCAATTCAAATCACCTTGACCTATATGACTTGACATCATGACACGATCAAACTCGCATTTGGATTGTACGAGTTTATTTTGTTTTTGATTTGTTTGACTGTATTATTTAATTATTGCCTTAATTCAATTCGGTTATTTATTTTTTCTCTGAAGAAGCGACTTGCACTAAAGTGCGAATCGATTAAACTCAACCGCTTGTGCGTAGTTGATGAGAAGGCATGAAACGCAAATGAACAGCAAATGAACTCAGAGTGTTCTGCAAGTTTTTTTCATTACTGATTCATTTAAATTAATTTGATAGAGTCCTAGCAACATTTATAAAAACAACAAATAACAGTCAAATTCGTGATAGGAATATAACTAACTTCAAATTCAGTAATAAAATCTTGTGAATCAATTGGATTGTGTCGAACTCGAGCAATCAACTCTTTAATATTAATTAGTAGAATACGTTCTTTTTCGGCTTCTGTTTGATCAATACCCTTGAGATCGACAGACAGAGAAGAAAAGTATATTTAACACTAGAGTACAGATACATATTAAGAATATAAAGTATACATCATTATTAGTGCTACATGCATAGCTGATTTTAAAGTTTCACATTATGGTTGTACTTTAATTATACGAAGAGGCACTTGACACCTATTCCAATCTAGTATAGGGATAATTTAGCAAAGTTCATTCACACCAAATGACCCATGATTATGATCAGTGACGTCCATACATACCCGAAGTAAGATAAACGTAACCCATGTTAATAGATGATGGGTGAGCAACATTAGAACAACAAACAATTGATCAGCAACTTAATGGCCAGAGGTTGAAACACTTGCAACGATGTCTGAAAATCTTATCTTAACTTCAGTTTCATGTAAATTCGTCGGTACACACTGTTGAGGAGTTTGATACTATGACGATACAACTATCCAGTGTTCAAAAGTTATCTAACCATAGCTAATCCATGATGTGAAACATTAAACTAAATATGTTTTGTGTTGTTCAAACAACATTGAGCATTTATTTTCCAAATGAAAATGAAAGAACCACAAAGTTCAAAAACAACATAAATATGAGGGATAAGAAATAGACAACAATCGAATGAAGACGATTAACACAGTGCAAACAAAACCAGTGATTCTTAAATGCATTTAAGTTTAGCGGTTCATAAGATGCAACAATAAAAAGTAATCTTCAGAGTCAAGAACCTAGTAAAATCAGAGATATGAATAAACTGGTTAACACTTCTAGTGAATTGTGTTCGTGATGCTGTAATTCACTTGCCAAAGTACAGATTTATGCACTAGGCTTTATCTTATACTTTATATGTGAAATATAACTCAAATTTAAAAATTAATCAGAACGGGATTTCAACATGTAACCTAGTAACTGAAATTTAGAGACTTTAATAACTAAGCTACTGTTTCAAAGAGGTTTTGCTTAGAATCTTAAATAAGCTAAAATGCATTAAAATTTATTTGGAATAAAAATTTCAATTGTACTGAGAATAGATATTAGTCGAAATAAATTCAAAGAGATCATAATTAAATTCTTCCTTGGGTCTAGTCTACATTGATATCCTTGTTGGACTATGGAGAGTTGCGAAATAGATACAGTTAACAATTTCCCACCTAACTTGGGAAGAAAGTCATCAAACATATACATGTTAAAATGATATTTACAAACTGTCTTGTTGAAATACTTTAAACTAACCGTAATGCACTGTAAAGATAAACACAGTAATTTGATAACGATTAAATAGAACTTACAACTGACAATCATACTGTGAATTATTACTCAGTGCTACGTCTATAAGGCATTTTATGAATAACCTTTCACATATGGACATACATCTAATTAACTGAAGCGAACTATGAAAGCAATGGAAGATTAAGTTGGCTACTGTCAAATACATTCTACCGAGTAAATCTGATAAATACAGTTGAACCAACGATATTTTCTACTACTACCTGTTGATGTCACTGTATTCCGTTTGAAAAAAAATATAGTTTAACTTATTATTATTATTATTATTATTATTATTATTATTATTGATTTTCGGTGAATTAGTAGCCCTTGTAGATACGCAACCATATTTTAGACACATACCAAAAAGTGACTACTTGTTCGATTCATCCACATTTAGATATGAAAACAATCTGATTTCCCTAGGTTTATAGTCAACAGCTTCGTTTAAGCGTTGACTGATTACTGAAGCTAATATCTTAGACATTATATTGGTCATACTGAATGCTTCGTAGTCACCACGAGAAGATTTGTGACTGACTGGACGATTGAGACACAAAAGATTTTCAAGAAATTTATGTCCCCAAACTATACACTACTTATATTATTATAGATTCAAGTGCTAAACATATCTAAACTTTGAACGTTTGGTTGAACAATAAGAAATTGCAAAAGAGGGAACTAGTACTAGAAAAAATATGTATACAACAATGTTATCTTGGAAACTATGTGCACAAATTAATGAGGTTTTTAGTGGATTATCATGCCTAATAACAACAATAAGGTTATCCATGCATAGTGGACAGCAAATGATAACTACATAAAACATAAGTATGCACCTCTCCACCCAAATGTAACACGGGAACAATATTACAAGTAGCTTTTGGTGGTTCCGCCGTTACACGAATATTTGCGATTGCACGACATTTTGATACATTTTTGGCTACACGGCATAGACGTAATCCGGCATATGAGCGTGCACGACCAGATCGATGTGGTGATGTACTAAAACTAGGTGGAGACGGGGAACCTGACACAGTACGCATATAACCACCTGGTGTTGATGAAGATAATATAGCCGCTGCATCATCGGTAGGTGTAGAAGCACCACCAGTCTCAGAACTCATAGGGCTTGTAGCTAATATTAAATTGTGTAAAGCTTCATCGTCCATAGTTTGTGGACCACTTAAACTTGCTCGTCTAGCACGACGACGTTCCAAAAAATTAGCAGTAGTTGAAGCATTCAAAATTAACGCAGGATCTATTTCAGGATCTGGTTCAAACGAGGCTAATCTAAGTGGTGTATGATGTTCATTTTCTAGCTTAGATTCATTCTGTACATCACCATTGGTTGATTTCAACTTCCGTTGAGATTGAAGTTTTTCTGAATTGTTAGTACTTGATCGACGTGAATTAGACCTTGATTTGATCTTAACAGAAATTGGTGCAATCAAAAATGAAAGTCAATTTGAAAAGAGAATAAACCAGTCCAAAACAACTTAGAGTGATTTCTTTTATTCAAGTGTTTTATTAATAACCGATAGAGGACTGTATAACACGGATCAATACGTGTGATCAACACTTAAATGAATGACAAATTAAAAGTAAACAGAATTATCCTTAGAGGAAGAGAGAGATAGAAACCGTTACATAATGTGTGTATTAGTGGTAAACACACAAAACTGGGAGAATTTTTCAAGCCTACTAATCTTAATCGTACCCTCTATTGTTTTCAAGTTATGGCTGAATATACCTATACTATTTATCCAGTCCTAGCGCTAGATTTTTATAACATGTCAATTTTTATTTTGTTATGCGCTGAGGTGAAGAAAATTATCTACACAAGTATGTGCTCTGAATACCAAGGAAAGGTGCAAACTGGTCCACATTTTGCCTTCAAATGTTTGCATGTGAGACTGAGTGGGATGAGAGCACTAAGCTGTCACGCGACAATTCGAACGTCAATGAGTCATTAGTACAGTGAAGGATATCACACTATTAGATGCATAAAGGTTACATTGTGGTGTTCAATTCACGATATTAGTACAAAGTAAAAGTCCATCGGGATCATATAACACTAGACACAGGTTTCCGTCCAACACTAAGACTTCGTACTGGTGGGCATCTACAAACTCACTGATACGTCCTGCATTTGAATACTTATACAGCAACTTCCTACTCCTTGGAAATTTTCTACTTTTAAACCCTATCAGGAAACAAAAGACAAGTAGTATAAAAAAGGTCCGTTTTCAGAAGCTATTACAGGCATGTGACCTAGTGACTACAGAGACTCACAGTAAACGAGCTAAAATCTACAACAAAGCTTGTAATTATTTAATCAGGATAATAAAAACAACTCAATGTTTTTTAGAGTTCGCAAGTGTTTGCTCCATATTTGTAAAGGTCATACTAACGGAAACAAAAATCCATGGAGCAAGATGTAGTGTACTACTATAAAGAATGAACGTTTCCACCCTCCGACCGTCCGTTATCAGTGTCCATCCAAAAGCTGACTGTCTGACAGAAACACCTTATTATCGTCAAATCCTAGTATACCAAAAATACCACCGTATACAGAGATCTTAAAGTTTCTGATTTTAGTCTTCCCATTCTTTAACCGACATGTCAACAGGTATGAGTAGTTTACTAAGTCATTTACCCGTTCCTTTCCCAGTTATGCTAGAGTTGGTCGAATATTATAAAAACTACCACCCCCCCCCACAAGGCCTCAGTGTTTTATCTTTGTTTCATATACTTCTTATGAAGTATTCCCCGTTGCATAGGCATTTTTCCACTGTAATCCCCAGTGGAAATCCTGAAGAACTCTCGAAGGGGTTCAAAACAACCCATGCAACCATTATTCAGTGGATTTTCTAGAGACTTTTATATGATATCATTCAACTGGTCGATTATGCAACTTTTTGCTCCCGTACTGAGTGAAGTACAATAAAGTGTACAGGTTGTCTCTTCTCCTGTCTTCTGACCTATGATTTAAGAAGTTTTGGGGATTCGAGTTCATAAAAACTATGACCCAAATTAACAAGTTCATATCGAATCTCAAGCAACGCCGATGCAATTAAAAGCTACCTGGGGAAACCATAATACAATAGAATGGCTATCCATTGCTCTAACCACTCGGTTATCCTGACTATAATATTTATATCGCAATATTTCATACATCCTACACAATATTTACATGGTTTTATCCCACTACATTCATTAGTGTTATTCAATAGTGCTACTCTTACAGCATAACTCACCACACTCAATCGAGAGCTTGTGCATAAGCCATATCAGTGGCTATTTAGTTATGTATGCATCCCAGGAAATTTACCAGGTTAATATTGTAATGAATAAATAAGGATTAATCAAGTGCATATTTCTACAATTTACAACAGAATCGAAGAAACTAATTCCAGATCTATTGGACGTCACATTGATAGGATTCGATTAAGTGTTACACTGAAAAATATTACCAATGGGTTTCGGAGTTTACAACTACATATTTTATTACTTAATGATATCACTGATCTTTTCATAAAACAAAAGTAACCAAAAATCTAATACAAACAATTGAACATTCCGTCATAACCAACGTAAAACTTGATATGTATATATGAAGTAATTCATGGATTGATGCTACATTACAAGATGAAATTATCAAGATAAATCCCACAGTAGTAGAAGTTGTAATACTAGTGGTAAAATGTCAGTTAGTTAAAAAGAACGCAAAGTTTGGCATATATGTGCGTTATTACAAGTTTCCATGTCATATCACTATAAACAGATAAAACTAACGATATTATTGGCAGAACATACTTCAACAAGGAGAAGTCAAAGGTATGAATGAAAGAATAATAGCCCTTAAAATTTAGGAGATCATGTGTGAATCCACCTGAATCAGGGTAACCAATTCTGAGCCATAATATCACCCAATAATTTGAACCACTGCTAGCAGTTATCTCGATGAACCCTACCAAGTATTCTGAACCTATCGACAAGGCTCAGACCAAAACTCAATGACTCCATTAATTGATGTCAGCCTTAATGCTCTTTAATTCTATTCATATACCAATATATAGGCTGTAGTTGAGTATACATAATAAATGTCCCGAATACAGTTGATGAGCATGTACAAACGCACCAACCGACTTGTCTTATTTGACTAACAGTCAACCTAGCCTCATCATTGATAATTCGTTCCTTCGAGGACACATGAGAGATGGTTCGAAGATATATGAGGTCAAATACCTGCAGTATACTACAGTCTTTTATTTTCAAAGCGAATAACTATGTCATAGATTAATACAGAGTGGACTGTTGACTATTTGGTTAGCAGACGAATGTTTCACCAACGCTACAGGTGATTCAATTCGACAAAAATCAAACTAGCCTTCTAAGTGTGTGTCGAGATCTCCTCAGATGATGGTCTATCAAAGTTGATAAGACTTCCTAGTAGCTGGAAAGAATTTGATAAGAGAAGAATGAACACGTGGAATAAAAGGTGTAAAATAACTGTAACTCAGAATCTAAGGTTAAACAACGAATGATCGTATTTACATGATTGTAACGGATTATGAGTCACGTAACCCATTGTTTTCAATCATTGGTTACAATAATCATGTGAGCCTTAATCGAGTGGTCTACACCTAAGAACATAGAGCTAAGACCAATGGCCAATAACCTTTGAAACACGTAACTATTATTAAACATCAGTAAAACAAAATTGAAATTAATCACAAAGTTAAGGAAAAACAATGAACAAAATTAAAAGCACTTCAAGATAAATGAGAACATAAAAATAGGCCAATTTAAGGTACAACCTACTTTAGGTGCACATGAACTAGTAGCTAAAATAAATTGCGCTACATAAGTTATAATCGAACGTTCATCCGGTTTATCAACATCAACATCTAGAATAAATGAATAATAAAAGAGACTAGTAATTAATGCAAGTCGTCATGTTCATTTTCTGCTGTAAGTAATTTAAAAAATAGTTTCCGTAAAAATTGACACTAGTTAGAGGAATCATTTGGTTTACATTACGAATTGACTTTAGGTAGACAACAAATCAGAATCAGGAAGCACTAAATAGTTGTTTCGTTTGAGTATGAAACTCCTCAGTAGTGAGCATTGACGACCTTACAAGCAATCAGACATAAGTGTTTCAGACTATGAAGCGAATAGTCAACCTTTAGATGATTAAGTCAACACCCTCCAATGATTTACTTTTATAGCTTTAGTAAATTGTCAATTATGTACTATTTTCACTTAATGTCATCAGTGGGTAACTTTTCACCCGCAGAACATGATGGAACTTCATTGGTCACGGATGGTTTCTTACTGAAACTGTGAAATTAGTCACAACTCAGTATATGATAGTTGTTAGCGAAGGATGTTGACATTACTAAATTTGGAGTTTTACATAGTGGGATAACTTTAGGTAGGAAAGCAAACCATTGGATAATACTAACTCACTTGCCTGAAAAGTGAGAGCTCGTCTGAAGGTCTCTAGTTCGGACCCTAGAGGAAATGTAAGAGTACTGTCGAGTCCTAGTACTAAAATGAAACGACTATTCAGTACTCCTAAGGTTTAAAAGCTACGTTTAACCGAAGTCAATTTGTGATGTGAAAATTTAATTTCAATAATCACCACGAGATAATATGATATTCGTGATGTAATTAACTTCTAAACTTATAATTGCATGCAAAATGTTAACCTACCTTCGGCATCCAATAATTTTGGGATACCGAGTCGTTGTTCAGCTATATTAAAAGCAAATTCTATATTTTCTCGACTTTTTCGACGCATCACTTCGTCCATATCAATAAGACTTGGATTAATATTATGTACCAGTGCACAGAATGCTTTACCATCACGCCAAGAAGTACCAAAGTCGTTAACCCTAATTTCAAGCGTTCTTCAAAGATAAAATACGAAACAGAGGAATAGTATGTTAGCTAGATGAAAGAGATACATAATGAAGTAAAAAAAAGTACATAAACACACACATACACATATGCATAACATTTAGTCAGTCAGTCAGTCAGTCATGTACAATGTAGAACCTGCTACACATGTTGTCAGTCTATGTTGTAAGATAGTTTAGTGGTTGATACAGTAGATATTCAGATGAATATAGTTGAATACACAATTTTGAGTATAATTGAGGATCAAATGAAATGATAATATTATGGAAGAATAAAGGAAGAGAAATATAATCAAAAATAAGTGAATAAGAATAGTGTGTAACAAGATACATAGTTCAGTTAAAATTACAGCCATGAAAGATCTCCTTAGGTAGGGAAGCTTACTTCATTCTTTATAAAGAATGCAGAAAAAAACCATATAAGGGTCACTACTGGTTTCTATCTTAAGTCACGTCTTCTAGCTAACAGAACTCAATAACACTGAAATGAAATCATAGTTACTTGACAAACCCAGAAAATCTACCGAAAAACACCTGAAAGTTAACTATTCTTATTCATAACTTACGATTTATGCGAACAAAGTGATTGCTCCACCCAAGTTAACAAGGCTTGCCGAGTTCTCGAACCGGTGCCACTTTTAACACTATCCACCTGTTCAGATAGGCTAGCCTCTTCAGATTTGCTACCACTACTTGCAGTAACAGAGATAGAAGCATCGGAATCGGTCGATTTCGAAAGACTTTTACGACGAGATTTCAAAGCATCCCGCAAGATTTTTTGGTGACCCTGAATCTAACAAGCAAAAATTGAGAAATGAAAAATAATCAGCTTAAGTGTTAAGACAAAAAATTCAGTATAAATCAAATACAAGTTAATCGTTAAGTAAAAACGAAGGTGAATGGAAGAGAATGATAGATAAAGTACTATTTCCAGACTAACCAGACATGCAGATTATGAGCTCAATCTCTAGAGACGTTATAGTTGCTTACTAATGAGGAGAATTATAATAAGATAAGCTTCCCAGCATGATCTTGTTTTCAATGATCGTCTAGCTAAAGCTAACGATGCAAACTGCTTGAAAATTAAAATCATTAGAGAATAAGATGTACTCATTAAAAATTATTTTTCCTTCAGAATGTTCAACAACTCCGCCCGGGGCCCCCACAGGATTGCTGTCGGTCCCAAGCCCGGATAAAGGAGGAGGGTTGGGCATGTGGTTAGCAACCCCACCCCGTAAAACAACTATCATACTAAAAAACAGCTTACGAGTAAAAACCTCTATAACCATTCTAACTCTGCCCTGGGGATTGGAAGGACTAATATGACGCTTCATGGTGAAAGCCGAGTTCCTTCGGAAGCCATGAGGCCGATGCCCCCCCCTTCTGACAACCAGGGCTGTCCCCTGGGCACTGCGGTCACACTCTTAGGTCATCACGACCTCCCCTAATCCTCTTTCTCTTTCAGGTTCCTCAAGAATGACCCTTCCACGGTGTGGGCAACCGGGAAGTGATAACCGCCCTCATACCTCTAATAGCACTCGAGTTCAGAATGTTCGATCATCTGTCTAATTACTAGCTAGTTACTACATTATAACTAGCTTCGCACTAGCTGATTATTAACTTCACTTATTAATTACACTAAATGAGGCCTGTGAATAATAGTTGCATCTTATGATTTGATGATACACATAAATAACAATATTTCTGTCACCTATTCGGCGGTTATGTTCATGCGTGTAAATTGATAATAACCTTATTATCTAGTAACATACATTTTCGACTTTGATCTATTCCCTTTACTATGAAAAAATGGATATCTAATACTCTCTTGACTTTCAAAAGCTCACTAATCAAAGTCAGTAATACTAAACAGCTGAAGTAGAAATCTGCATTTTAGATGATTGGTTAGTAGTAAGGGCAGAAATATTTGTATACGTGATTTTAACTCATACAGCTATTACTTTTCGAAGAACTTTACTGAACAATATAGTTTGTCGTTAAATCAAGTAATCAGAACAAACCACTCAATCATTAAATTATAATTTATACTGTTTAAAAATGTATATAGGGATATTTTTCTTCAGAAAAAAGATGGGTAATTCTTGCATTCACAAGCTAGACTTTGCCTTCTGATATTCTATGGCTCAATGAGATATATAGCTGTGGATAGTAATAGTTATGCCTTGTTACTGGTTCGTTTATTATTAGTGCAGGGATTATTTAACAATGAGTGTCTATGTCGAGGATATATTACATATATAGCCCTCACAAACCTATCATGTTAAGTCGATCATATATCAAAATGAATGAGACTGCAAATAATCATAATTATACTCAATTTATCTTACTTGAAAAAATAATATAATCGACCATATAAGGCCTAAAACTATGGCTGGCTTCCCATCGACTACATCGGCAGGATTAATATTTACAAGTTTTATCTATAAATAAAAGAGAAACAACCAAATAAAAATATTATAAATGAATAAATAAGCACATTTACCTTACATACACAAGCAACATAAAGGAACAAACTAAAGTGAAATTAAAAATTAGTGATACACAAAAAGAATTAACATTACTCAGTGATTTCTACATATCTGAATGGAGTTCAGCCATGTCGGTAGTGAGGCAATTATTTACCAATGTAATTGAATGATGGGTACAATCAATCAATCAATTCCTGTTACCCCATGTGAAGGATAGGCACCAGACCAGCATTCTCCGACCAACCCTATTCTGAGCTTTCCTCTCCAACTCTACCAAATTGCTCTTCATTCTCATCATGTCTGTCTTCAATTCCCAAAGTAGTGTGTTCTTGGGTCATCCCCTTTTCCTTTGGCCTTCAGGATTCCAACTTGCCTTGAGACACAGTTTTATTGTTTCCTCAATGTGTGGCCTTCCACCTCCAGTGTCTTCTCCTAATTTCATCCTCAGCTGGAAGCTGGTTGATTTGTTCTCTACTACAGAAGGTTGTTGTTGATAGTATCTGGCCAACGGATCCGAAGTATCTTACGCACACAGTTGCTTATAAATACTTGTACCTTTTGGATAAGATTTTCGTAGTTCACACTGCAAATTTCAGCTCCATATTACAGAAATGTCTTGACGTTTGTATTGAAAATTTCGACTTTAATGTTGAATGACACAGTTGGTTTGAGTTCCAGATGTTTTCCAGTTGTAGAAATGCTGTCGTTGCCTTACCAATCCGCGCCTTCACATTTGCATCAGACCCTCCTTGTTTATTAATGATGCTACTGCCAAAGTATGTAAAGGTTTCTACATCCTACAGAATTTCTCCGTCAAGAATAATTGGGTTAGTGTTCGTTGCTTTATATCGAAGGGTTTGCTTCTCCCTTTTTTGCATTTTGAGGCACGATGCTGGCTACAGAGGTTGCTTTTACACTGTCCATCTTCACCTGCTGCTGAATGTGGGATAGAAGAGTTAGGTCATCTCATCTACAAAGTTCAAGTCATCTAGTTGCATCCATGTTATCTACTGTATTCCGAGATTGCCTTGAGATATTGCAGTTTTCATGATCCAGTCAACTACCAGCAGAAAGAGGAAGGGCAAGAGTAAGCAGCCTTGTCTGACACCGATCTTCACTTCGAATGGATCTTAGGGCTGACCTCCATGAACGATTTTACAGTATGATGTTGAGTATTTTCTCGGGTACACCATAATGTCTAGAAAGGGTCCATAATGTTCTCCTATCCACACTGTCGAATGCGTTTTCGTAGTGGAGGAAGTTGATGTAAAGTTGTGAATCCCATTTCAATTGACTGTTCAACAATGAACCGTAGAGTCGCGATTTGGTTGGTACATGATCGGTCCTTACTGAATCCGACCTGATGGTCTCGAAGTTGGGCATCGACTGGATCTTTCATTCGATCGAATAACACTGTTCAAGACTTATCTTGATACTTAAAAAAGAAGGATGCCTTTGTAGTTCTCGCGATTTCTAAGATCTCTCTTTGGTATCTTTATGAGATACCTTCTTTCAAGTCTGTTAATGCTTGTCCTTCATCCCAAATCTTACTGAAGAGAATGTGGAGTATCTTTGCAGTCGCTTCTATATCTGACTTCAGTGCCTCCGCTGATATGTTGTCTGGTCCAGCTGACTTGTCACTGTTGATTTGTCGGATGGTCATTTTAGTGGTGCTCCTTACAATCCAAAACCTCTTGATATATTGAAGTTATTGTTTCTTTAGTCACTTTCTAGTTGTCCCCCATAGTAAATTTAAATTCGTTGAGTTTGTTAGTATCCCGGAGAAGTGCTGTGTTAAACTTTTGCAATATTGCTACTCCAGTTGTCCAATGCTCCTTCAGCTTCAATTTCATTTTGGCAACTGCTAGGTAGTGATCTGAAGCTATGTCAGCCCCTATCTTTGCTCTTACGTCTTCCATGGTTCTTCTGAACTTATTGTTGTAGATGTGGTCAATTTAGTTCTCAGTATGATGATGGTCACTCAATATCACAAATTGATTGCAGTTTGAAATGTTAACTATTGGATCTAAAGTCAGTAGTCTATAGGTTAATCGTTCGGTTTGACATCAGAAAGGATTGTGGATGTGTTCTAATGAGAAGTCGCAAACTTCAAAGAAACAGTCGTCTAGTGATTCGCGGTTTTAGATAGCTATCTAGCTACAATTAGTCCGTTGTATAAATCACCTCTTTACAGGAAAGAAATGCGATGATGGCTCCCAGGTCAATTTTAACATACCATACAGGAATTTCCCAAACATAATTATTGGAGAAGGCTATCCACGTTACAAAAGTTCTCGGCTCCCACGTAAACGAGAAAACTTCACGGCACTAAGCAACAAGTATTAAATACAGCTAACCAATATGGTAATTAGGTCGTAGAAGCTCTTACAATCTTTCTTACACTCATCCTGTACGTACTAATGACTAGAAAACGTTGCGTTTTATGTACTGTTACATTTTTGATACTCTGACATGCATTTCGAAACGATTTCCGCTTAAGCGATCATGCTTATACCAATATCGCTATAAAGAATCAAGTTCAGGACAATTGATCCTTACAATGACAGCTTAACCCTTAGACCTTTGAGTTGATATTCAATGGTTGACATTTCCAACTTCACTTTATTAAAAGTAAATCCGTCAGTCAGTCAAAAATCAATTAAAAAAACTGGCGCAAATGTCAGTGTCTCCATACCAAACCGGTGTAACGGCATGAAATTAACAAAACGAATGGTGAACCAACAGAAATAATAATAACAATGATAATAATAAAGATTAAACATTGAAAATACGGTTCGAGGAGAAGGGACGGAAAAATATGCATGAAGGAATACTGAAACTCAAAATCTAGATATATAGTGAGTGCATCTGCTCCATTGAGATTGATGCTCAGCCTTGTCACCTGACATCTCCAATTAACTAATGATCGCTACTTTTCTGCAGGTCTCATCAAGGTAAATTAAAACTACCAATACTGACTCATACTAAACAATTGATAACTTGATATAGTGATGTCACATCCAAAATAGGTAACATGGCCGAAAAACAATATAACCAAACCTCTAAAACTTACTTTACACGTCTTTTCTAAATAGTCTAAAGCATTACGAACGTTACTAAGTTTATGAGCTCTTTGAATAACACGAGGATTTTCAATTTGCTGAAAGAAAAATAGCACAATAGATTAATTGTGTAGAATAAGAATAACTGAAGATTTTGAGGAGAATACCTTAAGCATAATTTTAGTAGGGTGTAAAATTTGCTTAGCACAGTATGTTATACATAAGTGTTGACTATTTTTTCAGCGTGGAATGTTACACATATTTTGCATTTGATTAAAAAATAACAAATCATATTAAAATCAAGTCTATGAGATCAATGTATGCTGTAACCCATTCATTTCATGTACTAGGCTTTCAGCCAAACTTTATTGTATGAAGGCTTGTGGTAAGCAGGCTGAATGGCCAAACTAAAGTATACAGAATATCGGTCGAACAGGTGGTTAAAATTCAACCACACATGATACCTTCACATGGCAATCGGGTCTGCATATCATAATGATTCAGTAGTTATATTGACCGAAAAATTTGTTTTTTTACCCTTACCATCTCAAGAATATAGATTGGAAAGCGTAAAGAATAAAAGCAGAGTGTCGAAAGTTCGAAGGCGAAGCTCTAATGCCAACTTTATAGGGGTAAGATGATAGTAGGATGTTTCCCTTAGACAACCGGCATTTCTGGCAATGGTGAAGTTTCATATGGGTAGCAGGGAAATTAAAAATGTCAATAATATCATTCTCTACACTGTCCCAAAAGCTCCCGTTACCGATCTAAAAGACTTAGAATTAAGGAGCCAACATTCCCAAAATTACTGGCAAACAGGTTGTGTATGACTTGTCTAAAGAAGTTATCTCCTGAGTAATGCGGTCACGATCCCAGGTCAAAAAGATCACTAATAATCCGGCTTCGTTATAAAGTGATTCATCAAGAAGTATCTTTGAACGACATAAACAACTGGAAAATTACATGCTGTCATATACCTCCAGTAGCAATCGAGATCATCTAGACCATCTAGCTGAAAAGTGTGTGTTTTAACCACCACATCGTTCCATGAGAGTTCATTAGTTGTGATAATCTATTAAATGAAGTTTTAGCAACGTTCTCCATAATGACACATCCACAATGATAAGCTGCGGTATAGGATTAGCTAAGAGTTAGTGACTTCAAGTGAAATAGTAAGAGGAAGAAAAAGATAAAAATGATAAAAAGCTTCAGTGAATCCACCTATATACATTTAGTGAATATTTGCTATAAAATATTTTTATGCAATCCTAAACATTAGCTACCTTTTAACTCATTAAAAATTGCCATATCTCTAACCACTTAAAAAATCTTAAACAAATAAGCCGCAAATGTATTACTTGGCTTTATACTAAACATTGTCCGGTAATGTAAATTTTAAGATTTATAAACTATAGTACATAGTTTTCTATTTTACTTTATAATCGCATAAGGTATACAGCTTAGATACTATTCTTATGAACCCTTACTTAGATTTTTTTTGGCGTGCTGGTTTTTAGAACATTTGGGTGGATTTGTTCGGCTTATCGATAATGGAGTTAGTGAAATTATTGTTACACAAAAACTAAATAAGTATTCATTAAATCTAATTAATGGCGTATCCAATCCACAGTTCTCTGAATAAAATGTCTTCAGTATATGTCACCGGTTGTTTAAGCAGTCACAAATTACAGATCTGTCTAGAATTTACCATTCACTTTACTTAATGGACAGTTTGGGAAACTATGCAGCTCATATCGTCGAACTTGGGTACGAAGCATTGATCATAAGTGATATAGGCGGTAATTTTATGTGTTATTTTTCCTCATCACGTGATCAGAAGAGTTTGGCTTATAATTTCTCGGATGTCATAGGTATTGACGGTATCTAAAAATGTTGTATTCCACTTTACTAGTTAGAGCCTTTAGATGCATCAATGATAACAATGCCAGGACCTTTAGTGTTTGAGGTTAGAGAAACTGTAAAGATGAACGGGTTCGTTTTCGATTTCTTTCAAGACAGTGTTATGACAGTGACGTCAGTTGAGTAGTTTGTCAGTGATGACAGGGCTGCCATATGAAATGCACTATCTGTCAATTATCCGAATTCGCACCACATATTACGTCGAGTCATATAATACGCAACGTTCTTCGTCGGGTACGTTGACAATAATAAGTTAACATGTTTTCTGTAGAACGCATCAACTGCAACACTTCAAACAATTTTGTAATTTTAATTGGTTAAAAATGTCACAGATTGATGTTAGCAGGGAACCAATGAAAACCATGGAGCACTGAACAGCTGTCCAACATCAATCTGTGGCATATTCAACTAATTAAAATACCGATCCACGAAAAATAACCATCTCAATTGAATTTTGTATTTAGTGTACGCCATAAACGTCAAACGGTAAGAATATTTTTAGCTAATTAATATCATATTTTAGATATCATGGGAGCCTAAATTCCATCGAGGAAGAAAATCCAACCTTTCTCCTGTATCTGGAAAATAATCTGTTAAGTAAAAACGAAAAATAGACTTGAACATTTAGACCACAAGCGAAATTTTCGGTGCAGACTAATACCAACTCCGTTGAAGTTATACATGGAGTAATGAAGATGTACAACCTAAAGTGCGAATGCCTTGTACTCGATTGTGCACTTTACTCGTTTTTGAGAAGCGACTACTGGCTCTACAATACGTTATACGACTTGGTGAAGGAAGTGTCAAGGAAGATAGAAATCTGTAACACTCCCAGCTAGTTGGATCAACGTAGTTAAGTCAGTCAAAGAGTGTGTTAACTTCTACGAAAAAAATGTTTATTAGCAATTTACTAAACAATATCTGTATCAGATGATACCTTTTTAGTGCAAGATAATAGGGAAAATTATACCACTTAAACCTACATCATAGAATGGGACTGTGCTTTTCGGCACAAAATACAACTACCTTGTAAATGGCTAGTGCTATGTAGTATAATGATACTGTGTGTCATATCGTGCGTCAAACATAGTGGATGCTATCAAATAAATGTAGAAACCCTGGAGACCTGTTACAGGACGTTCTAAATGCCACTGTCGTGCAACACCTAATAATGCATCCTGATATAATCAAACCTAACTTTTTATTCCATAGCCTCATAAGCAATTAAGGACAAGTGATATCTAGAAAAATGTGTATTATATATTACTAAGACTGTTGGATTTGAATGGATTGATACTATGTAGATAACGATTGGCAACCAGAAAGCATTGGGCAGATGCTTTCAGGTTCTATTATGGAATTGCTCAACAGTTCGTATGCTCGACCACAACAAGGGTTGAATTCAGAACCTCAAGATCTCACACTTAGAGCATAACCTTAAGACTATCAAGTTGGCTTACAAAGGTTTATATTTCTAAATCTACCAATTACTGAGTACCTACTAATATTACTTGATGAGGTGGCGTAATATATCGTTAAGTGATTAAAGTTAAAAATATAAACATTTGGTCTAAATATTAAGTAATCGCCTCAGGGCCTAAAGGTTTTGATTTCTGATGGGATCGCCAGTGTGCACTTCTGAGGAGTCCCATATTAGAACAAAACTGCTGTCCAGTAATTCTTGGTTTTCAATAGTTATCTATGGTCAATCTCTGATGTATAGTTTAAAGATGTATGCCTTTTTCAAAGTAGATACATCGGAAATTAGATCAACAGGAGAAATTAAGATGAGATAGAAATAAGGGGGGGAATAATAACAGTTATGCAAATAAACACGATAATTACCTGTCAGTAAGTGATTAATACCAGGAAACAGTATAAATAAGTATGCGTTTAAGACTTAATTAAACTCATGACGTCACTGTCACACTAATCTAGAATTATATTTTATGATTTCAGCCATTTAACTCATGATTAGGAATATAAGTCCTGGTAAATAAGAATTAAGATTTCTTTCACCGGAAATAATAAGATGTCGTCATAACATATGATATAAAATGTTGACTTATCAAGGCAGTAAATGAAAATCACATGATGTCCAAAAAAGTAACCATAATGACTGACAAGGTAGCAATTTAGAAAGAAAAACAAGTATTTTATTTATTATCCAGGTGTTTAGTATACAAAGGCTTTAGTTATTCAACATGAACTTAAGTAGTTTAGACATAATAATAACTCACTTGAACTAGAATTTAAACATTCTCTACTCAAAATCATTAAGTGGCTTAGAAACAAATCGGATAACTAAAGATGAATAAATGCATAAAATGCATTTCGTCATATACACATACAATAAAGCCCCAAAAATGACTGATGCTATCCAAAAAGTTTTCAATGATCAATGAATTTAACATATTTGAACACTTCATGACTCAAATGATGACTTCTGTAGTCTGTAGTAAAAGATCTTTTGGTCAATGCCTAACTTTCATTATAATTATATTTTCTGTCCAGTATGTCAAGTGAGCTAAATATTTTCATAGATGACAATTGTAAATAACTCTAAACACTAAATAAAATCTTTAATAAGAAATTACACTAATATACAGCATTTCTCATTTATGTCTTAGAAAACTGCAAATACGAATTCGGTAGGAAAAACGTTGGAACGATAGATACAGGAAATTTTAAGAACGTCAAAGAATTTTAAGAAGCATGGGATTCACATTATTTCGTCGTTAATAAAAATGCATACAGAAATTGATTATATCAACCTAATACAACCTGTAACAGTCTGAAGAAACTATTTTTGTGTTATCAGGACTTTTATCTGAGCAACACCTAAACGAAGAATATCGTCTTCAATTAGATCTACATCAGGTTTTACTCCAATATATAATAATACTTATATGTAAATATGAGAAATGTCTAACCAATCAAGATAATTTATCAGACAATGGTGATAATGAAATAGATGGATTACATAAATTATCATTATTAGTAGGAGGTGAAAAATGGATAGCCAAAGGACAGATATACTAATAGTGATAATAAAAATAAAAACTTTCAATACAGAAGATCTACTGAGATAAACTTACTAAAATAATAGTCGTCAAGCCTAATTATGTAATAGGAAGATGTAAATAGGCAGTTCTGATAAAATAGATAGAGGAAACAGTAAACAAAGGTTGGAGGGTGAGGGGAAGACAAAACAAAGCAAAGTTCATGGAACTATTTGATACGTTTTATTTGGCCAAGAAAGAGAGATAGATGCCACTTATTTCTTTTGAATACATAAAGTAGGGTTGTTGGTTCGAATCCCTATATCTTCTGATATGTGTAAAAGGCGAATTCGGACCCGTTGAGAAGTTGTGATGGCATACAGCATATTAATTTAAATGACTACATTTTTTCCAATTACGTGCGCGCTATCTATCACATGAACAAAGGTGGAGCCGCAGACACCTTTTATTTGGCCTTTTTCAAACCATGCTGGAAGATGTTCACCATTAGTTGGTAAAGCTGCCTGGTTGTATGCCCTATTTAGCATACTGCTCGGGAGAATCTGAATTCATAGAAGCACATGAAAAAGGTGAATTCATGTAACTTATCCTTAGTTTGAATGAACATACCTAGTCCATTCGAAACTGCGTAAAACGTCTTTTTTACTGCCTTCACTACATTGTCGTAAAGAATGCCACTAGTAACATCTCCCTTAAATTGTAATTTCATGAATAAGGGTTTCTTGTTGACTGTTCTCATATTACTGACCTTTTATTGCCTACTTTCATACATTTCTTCACAAATGCTTACGGATATCCTGTTTCAATCACAGTATTACTAGAAGACTCCGGCTTTATGCCATCCTCTGAGAAGAACTTTTTACCCTGTTATTTGGACATTTGACAAAATTTCTTTTATACCGGTTTGGGGTGAAGCATTGAAATGAGTATTGACTTACATTGAAATTCTTTCTGTATACACTTCTGCTTACCGATTCATCTTCCCGTCTGTTTAATGTGATGTCAAGGAAATGCAATTTGTTATCACATTTACGCCCATAAGTAAAAGTAACTGCTGAGTGTACATTATTAAACTGCATTAGTAATTCTTCTCTAGATACATTCTGACTAACGATAATTAAAGTATCATCGAGATAACGATAGTAAAAGTGCGGTTTATCAATAACCTTCTTGAGGAGTCCATTTTCTAATTTTGCAAGGAAAAGATTTGCTAAGATCGGACCTAAAGGCGAACCTATCGCTACTCCATCCATTTGTCTATAGTGCGTGTTATTGAAAATAAAATGAACATTCAGTGTACATCTTAACAGTAATTCCTTGAGAATAACCTCTGATATTCCAATATTTGTTTGTTTTCCTAGTATTTCTTGATATTCAAAGTCAATTAGGGATACTTTCACAAACAAAGAAGTTATATCTTGAGACATCATACGTTTACTGTTTAAATTCAAATTCTCTATTTTATTGTTAACCTGTATTTATTAAATAAATGAATTACAAGATATTTGCATTCTTTAGATTATAAGCCATCGATTGATTCATCAACTGTAACTACACTTCTGTTCCTAAGGCATTGTAACTTCACAGTAAAACCCCTTACCCCGTATCAGTACAGGAATCCCTCAGTTTTATGTTCATTATGCCATGTATTTCTCCTTATGAAGTGGCCTACTGGTCTTAGTGATGCATTTACATTGTGAATATTTGGAAGTTCGGAGGATTAATAAGGGCTGAAACTTTTTTGGAATAAGGGAAAGCCGCAATAACTGTTGCAGTTTCAACTTCACAGCCAATAACATTTTGCTTGTTTTAGCCTTCAGTTTGTTAAAGTTAACTCGATACTCCTTTACCCTGATCTTTCCGTAGTGACTATCATGAAAATGAACGGTAGTTTCATTGTCGTAATTAGATATGTTCATTAGAACTGCAATGTTTCCATTATACACTACTGTAATCACAATTTTCCTGTCCTTATGCTGCTATTTTAGAACATAAACATCACTCTTAGGTAGGTTAGAAAAGTCCTACTTTTGATGTGACAATGTAATAGTTGTTTGTCTCACCTTCTATTGACCTGATCGACGGTCATTTCGTTTACAGCAAACACAGTGACTGAAATAAATTCAAATAAACAAATAATTGTCTTTTGTTCTTTTAAGATTCTGTCTTCAATATTCACTATCGTATTGAAATTCTTACTGATTAAATTCGCTGATGTTGTTTACTAACATAATTTACCCAAGTATATTCTAAATTTTGTGAATCTCTTCGTTTGAATTAAGAAAATCCATACAAAACATGAAACAATCTTCATAATAATAATAATATCAGGATGGTAACTGTAGCGTAATGTAAGTGTAGTGTTGATGTACAATAACAAGTAATAGACACAAAACGGATCATAAAAAAAGCATATTTTATGAGTCACTTGGCAGAAGAAATGCAGAACAGGGCGTTGCCTAAGGCAACACAACACAACATTCCGTTGCTTACTTACTTAATGATCAATAGTAAAATAAATGGATGTAATGATTATTTATTTATTTTTTTTTAACTGAAAAAATGAAGCCAGATATTAAATAACATACTATAATAACACATACACACATTTGAGTATAAATGAATAGATGAGTGGAGTGGATAGATGTGTATCGATGTATATTTCATATATGTACTATCAAAGAGAATAAAAAAAATCAGGTAGTATTGATTATTTTATTCCAATGACAAAAAATATACTAGTGTGTAAAAGTCGGTTACTTACTAGGATATTATCATTGTCGACTGAATGCTGATGAAATTGATGACGATATCAAATAATACGATACATAATACACTATATTACGGTTAATTTTCTTTTGTAAAGAAATCACACTAACATATAGAGATATACATTAAATAATTAAACGTAACAGAATGATTCTCATACCACTACTGCTACTAACAATTATTCTATAACTATGAAATGAAAATTAATCAGTGTAAAGAATGAATGAAGTATACGGATAAATCAAAAATATACTTGAAATTTATTAGTTCTATAAAATGTACTGACAATTAAAATGTTGTATCATGTTATTGGATTTTCTTTGAAAATAGTCAATGCTGTATTTATTTCACATAAATGAACAAATTATTCAACTGAAAAATTGCTTCGGTAACTAGTACTATTTAATAGGGGGGGGGAAGGGAGAGGGAGGTAAGATAATTTACAAATCATAATAACTTGTCTATTCACTAGTCATATAGTAGTCCAGTGTTTTATAGTGATTAGCAACGCAGAAACCATTGTTTGAATGGATGAATAAGTATTCACGGTTATGAATAGTAATACTACAATTGTGTATGATAAATATTAGAATAAATCAATGTAATGTGTATGACATGCGTGTCTCTGTTCATCACGACAGCCCTAAATATTTGTTTGCGTGATAGTATTTCATACAAAACAATATAATAAAATAGCCGAATGTATAGAAGGGACAATTCTTCTAAATATACATAAAGTTGAATAAAAATGATTGTGAATTAAATTTTCAAGCCTAGTAGATCCACTACAGAAACATAAAGGTGTGTTAGCTCAAAATGAATGTCAAAACGAGTCGTGATAATAATCTACTAACGCTAACAGTAAAAACACTGACAATATGACAGAAGATGGGATGATATGATATTTATGAAGGGAAATATTAAGACTCAAGATTTAGAGGCAATTATTGAGTGAATCCACTTGTGTCACACTGTAACCGATTCTGAATGATGACAACCAACCTTACGAAGGCCCTCTACTCAAACACTTCTTGTTGAGTCAGAGCTTATCGAGAACTATCATCAGAATTGTAACGTTTGTTAGGGTCACTCATTATCCTCTATTTTATTTCATTTTGTCATAGATGTGCTCCAAGAAATTATCCTCCTTATTTACCTTTACAGGGATTAATCTCTTATCAGGAGGCTCACCTATCAACTTAAGATATGTAAATGGCATAATAATAGTCAGTTAAGATGTTGATAATACGCAGAGGGGGATGCACATGTAGCAATTCTGACTGGTAGTCCGAGGCATCAGGTGATGGTTCTTAATCTATCACAGTGGCGCAGATGAATTCACTTACAATCTTCTAGAGATTTTATTATATTGTTCTTACAAACATACATTTTGATCCATTCTTGTTGAAACATAGACTTGCATTGATGTCATTAATTTGATCTCGTTATACTAATGTAGAATGGCAACTTGTGCTAACGCATATATGTCCCAGGGTCTACGTTGTTTATGACTTATAACACCGAATATCTGTAATAAGTAAGCGATACCTCTTTCACTCTGTAAACCCCAAGGTATTTGTTAAGAGAATACATAGATAAGTTCGAATGTTTCATGCAGACATATTTCATTTCACTTAGTGGGTGGGCTCTGAATACTACAGTGTAATTTCACCAAACATTTCATTTCAAATGGGTAGAGTTAACCACAATTGTGTAGTATTTGTGTCTTTGTGGCACTACTAGACATGTTGGATGAAAAGCACAAAACAATGGTTAGGGTTTGGGAACGAAATCATTAAAGTTATATTTAGTGTGCAGTATTCTCCAATTAAGTGGAATGAGCATGACATAAAACGCTGGATTCAACAAACTTAGTAAACATTTAAAACGTTGTGGATAACCTGATCCATTTATGCCACAATTAAATACTATTATTTAGACTTTTATTTATATAGTTACTTTGACAAGTTTTCTCATCTTTTTCCATATTGGTGCAGTTTGAGATTTATGGAAATAATAACTCGTTACACACAAGGCATTCCTTCACTTGTATATTTATTAGTGATAAAAAAAAACGCCCATTACAGCTTACTAATCGTATTTTTATTGATTGATGTAGTTGCTAGACAATTACATCAATTAAAGCTTTAAAGAAAATGAAAGTGATCACAGTTACTAACGCTTTTTCGCCAACATTTACGTATTTTCACATGAAGGACTGACTTCAATTAAATAACAATCGAATACCAAGGTGAACTGAATAATTGTTTAAATTTAGTATGAGATTTCTTAATGGAGAACAACCATTGCCGCATATGAAATCGGGTCCGTAACTTTCAGGTCTCTCTGAAAGAATTTAACATTCAGACCACTGGATTAGCACTCAGTGGTTTATATTTCTGACTCCATCGATTCGTGATAGTGCACGACTATCATCAGCCGCTATTGGTAGTGTATGTTTCATACTTGATATGCTAGGAACGTATAGTATTTTATACAAACTCAGTAGTTTGTATGTTAAGTGCTTGTAGAGAAGCCTGAAAGTCTTGGACTTAATTTCATGTGAGTTATATATGAGCACTTATAAGGGGTCATATACTAGGTTGAAACAACCGTCTGGGGCTTAGTGATATTAAACAATTATCTAAATAATTACAGTTCATGAGAATACTGCACAATTTTTAATTGACTATGACAAAAATCGATCAACTTAGCATTTTATTTGGTATCCATTAGTCTTAATTCACAAGTATCCATGTTTTGTTCCAAATAAACATTGAGCAAATATATCACATTTCCCAGACCAACTCCATTTTATCATTAAACAGGGAAAATTTAGAAAAAAGTAGGATTTTCTACAAAAATCACAGATATATCACTTATTTAATGTATAAACATAAAATAAAATGGACTTACTAGTTTTTCACCTGATAACACTTCAAGTAGATGGATGAGAGTAGTCCCATCTCCAATATCTTTGAAAAGATCATCGATATGAACTGGGTTGGGTAGCTAAATAAACATAATTTAAGAATATTTTTACAGATTAAAAACGCTTCGTTAGGTAGTAGCAAATAACACCCTAAAATAAATGATTTTTCCAGCATTAAATATTGGTGATGGCCTTGTTGTTTTAATAGACAGATCGGCTGAAAAACGGCAAAATCATACGTAACCCAGATCCCTTTCCCTAGTATTCCGAGAGGAGTTATCTTTTCACGATAAAAACAACCGGAAAGCACCAACCGCCTTCATAGTTTTGACAGGACTCAAGACCATCCTGTTCATAAGAAAGTTATTTAGCCTGAACTTAGGAGTTCTTTAGTCATGGGTACTCATAACTCCGTATAGGATAAAAGCAAATACAACAAGTTTCTGCAGTGTGTACAATAACCATGGACCACTAAGTATTAAATGTTCAAGATTTTCAACCTCAGTTATACAACAAACCGCTGTCCAATGATTCCTACATTTCAATGGTCCTGAAAGTGACATCAGATTCTGCTGAAAATCACCTTCGAAAATCTATACAATACTACACAACTTAATAATTCTTGTTTCAGTCTTCATATTAACAGTCCATACAGTGCGATAACTACAGTAAATTTAATGCTTTAGCACTATATGTATTCCATCATATATATGTCTTCACTGACCCAACCATAGACATGTGACCTTGACCACATGGACAATTTGCTTACTACAGCATGGCAACGCTTGTATGTCTTACCTACAATATAGCTTTGAGGAAGTACGTGATTTGCCCAGAATAGCCCAATATACTATACGTGTAACAAGCAGTTTACATCAATTTTAATATAAACAAAAGTTCGTATTGTAAAGCAGACAAAAACCCGAGAAAATTTAGAATAATCTTATACAGACATACCTTCTGTAAATATGCATTAACCCAGTTGGTAAAAGTTTTCTTCTGTACACGTTGTTGTTCATCTACGAACACAAATAAATATTGCAGAGTGAGGAAATAATAACATTAACTCTGTAGATAATGTTTCATAACATTTATCACATAACTGGCTTGGTCTAAAAGCATACTCCAACTGAAGCTCTGCTTACAATGATCTTGAACAGTTAGTGCCGTTCATTGGTATAAGAAATGTGTTAACAAGTAAATATGTTATAGAATATCGTTAGTCATCAGATGCGATGTAATGTTGTGCTACAGTAAATTTCAAGTCATAAAAGTAGATCCTCAATGTGTGTGCTTTTAGACTAATTAATTATCATAACATAGTCTAACACAAATGTGTGTTCCAATACAACAACAACAGAGATGAATTTCACAATACGAATAGCAAACGAGCCAAAATAATTGTAATAGTGGTTAGTGAGAAAGATTAAACACTAAGATGAGATAGGTTTTCTTGACTAAATGTCATTTCATAGTACTTACAAAGAATTACTGTATAATTTAAAGATATATATATATATATATATATATATATATATATATATCTTTTTGTTCCTCTTCCTTATAAGTGATACACTGTGTAAGGCCTAGTGATACTATCTAGTTGAATAAATAGTGGGTAGGAAGGAGTTCCAACCTGTAACTTAGTGGCTGAATGTTGAACATCACAACCACGTAACTAACGTGGTCAGATCATTTAGAGGTGTATATGAAACCTCACTAATACAATTATAATATGATTACTAGAAGGAAATCGAGTTTATATCTTCATCGCAATTCGAATACTATGGTTTTTAATTCAGATGTTACACCGAGTATTGGTTATTTAATTAGAAATATCATCAAAATGAAGGTACACAATTGAATTCCTTCATATATTATAAGTGAAAGAATAACAAAGTGAATTTGCACAAAAACGTCATATTGAAGGTATTGTCTTCAATGAGCTAAACGGTTTAACTATGAATCTTTCGGTTTTTTTAAATGAAGTGTTTTACTGTTATTATCTTGCAAGACAACGAAAGTTTCATGAATAAGGCACCCAACGCAGAGAACACAACACCTTCCAATTCATGACTGCAGATCGATACAGCTTGTCATACATAATCTATTTTACATTCCTAATGAATAGGAAGTAGAATCCCGGTGGTTTTGCAATTTAGAGTAATTGATTTTGTCAGTGAATAAATAAACTTTTTTCAAGGTAACACATGTTTAAACAGTACAAGGAACAATTTACATCAAATATTTAGCTTATACAAACAAGACTGATCATGGTGATGTTGGTATTCAGGTCAAGAATAAGGTGTTTTATGTTTTAGTATATGTGTTAGCGGGTGTTAAAAATGTGATAATTACACTATGAACAAGTCCTTTCACTTATATGGTCTTAAACACATCAAAGGTTACCGTTCCCACTGTCAGATTAGCGATATATGAGACGCTTCAGGCATTACCTTTCATTTGTGATTAGGAAAACGAGTTTAAATTACGTGAACACCTTTAACATTGGCCCGATAGCCGTTGAAAATGACATATATTGCTATTATTTTAGTTGAATTTGTGGATTTTCAAATTCTCTACCGAACTGTCATTTTGTGTAGTTTAGGTGTTCTACGAAATGAGTCGACCAAGCATGGCACTTCAAATAAAAATACATCACAATCGACACATCTGTAAACGTAGCTTCATGTGGATGTAAATGAAACTACCTCTTATTCAGACTCAAGGACTTTAAATTAATTAATTTATACGAACCGTTAATTTACTGTATTTTCAGTGTGTGTATACAAAGGCATTCAGAGATGCTGGAGTGACAATGATCTTTATTCAACCTAGTATCTTATTATAAGCAACCTATACAGCTTCCTATTTATTTAAAATTATCAAAAATGCTAGTAGTTATACCTGATAAAGATGTTGATAAATTAAATCTTAAATGAAATATCCAAATCTGGATAATAAGTAAATAGACCGGCTGACGGAAATGAAAACAAGACGGCAAGAGGGAAACTAAGTTACGCATTTATCTGATGCAGACTCATATACGTGTCTTAGATGCAATCTTCGAAGTGTATGGTTCAGTAATACCCCCCTCCCCGACGTTGATATAACAGAGGTGGAGTGAGGTTTGAACCTGTGACTTGGTAATTGGAAACTGAACGTCCTAATAAGAGCCACCGGCCGATAACACTTCGTACTCTGTCTTAAGATGATTTGGGAAACAAATGAGACGAAGCTTATTGTATTATCTCTCCAGTGAAATCTTTAATCTAAAACAAAACAATTATCGGCAAATACAGACACATCCGAGTTATGAAGGAGAAAAATCTAAGAATGAATGACTAGCAAGTAGTTTGCTAAAATGCATTAGGAATTGAATGAATTTCATGCAGAAGAATGCGTAAATTGTAGAACATACATTTTGTTCCTGCCCAAAGGCTAAATATATACAAGTGAATCCCACTTTCTAGAGAAAAATACGACTGATTTCATTTGGAGTAACCAAAACAACATTAGAGCTCACTCCGGTATACGTAAGGTTTGGATAATGTTGTAGGAGAAATTCACTCTGATTACTTGTAAGTTACATTACACACTGTTCGCTCTTAGAAGCTGTGAGTTAGACTACCAGTTTGAAACCACGGGTCTTGCGTTATCTTAGAGTCATTCCATATATTCACAAACTTGTCTAAATATTGAACATCTAGTTTAATGAAGCACGATATAGGAAAACTGACTAGGATTAACCATGAGAAAATGCTATGTACGTACAACTCTTTGAGAGTATTTCCAAAGGAAATATCAACTCTCTCATGTTTAATTATTCAGGGTAATGGAGAGTCGTGAACTATGGTGACGATTTACCAATCAATTACACCAAGTATTATTAACAAAGGCTAGATCATATGCATAATAATAAGAATACAACACAACTTCAGTTGTAGATTATTATAACTCAGTAGTGACATCACAATAGATAAAAGTTCACTTTCAAAGAAAATACTACAACAAAACTCTGTACTTTATATGTGTTTCAAAAGTTGACAACATTAAAGAACTCACTGAGAACAGTAGATTTAATAGTATTATTTCCTGTTGGTTTCTGTTCTAAAGTTTTTTTCATCCTCCCTAACAGAGAGGAGGACTATTGAATAAATAATCTTTTGAAATTAAATTCAAATGATTAAACACACGTTTTATTAACATTATTAAGTGTAGAATACATTAATGAAACAACTTGGATAATTATGCATATTGTAGTGAAGTAAATGAATCAGTCTATGCATTCAATACAATCACTTTCTAATATTTATCCTATTGAAAGTCAATTCACAATTTTAATAAATAATTGTAATTTCATTGAATATGTCAAATAAACTGAATTCACAAATCTTATAAAAATTACATTAATGTAATAAGTAGTATAAAGAAGTAGTATATAAATAACTATGTAAAATGAAAATGATGAAAAGTTGTTTTCTGTATATACCAATAAAATGTTGAGTTTATACGTAAATCATACTGGTTAATATAATAAGACTTTTGTTGGTTTCTCTTATTCTGTTTTAGTTTAAATTACTCTCTAATAGGATAACAACAACAACAAAAAAATTGGAGAAGTAAGTGTACATCTGATTGGTTGTTATTGATAGGCAAATTGGATATTTTATATTAAAAATTACCAATAGGTGAATTGTTGAGACAATTTTCAATGTAAATAACTGAAGAACAAACAATTACAAACTAACAGAAATATAAGCATGAAGAAACTAAGTAAAATAAATTTATCGTTTAATTTTTTAGTAGTTGAAAATAATCACTATGATACATTCTGGTTGCTCTAGATTCTGTACTAGTGTGTATATGTGTTAGTGAGTAGTATTTAAAATTATAGAAGCAATGATACTCTTAATCAAGTTCGATTTTACATAGTGTAGTATTATAGTTAGGGATGTTTACGATATGGTATTCAAACTGTGTGAATGATTTCTTGAATAATTGAAAAGCGACAGTGAAACTAAACTACGCCGACGACCTTGAGGTACCTTTTAGCCAATGAGAATGCACTGGTAGATAAAATCATTATTTATTATGAAACGATGAAATTTTAAAAAAAATGTACACATGATACAATGTTTTTACATGATTTATAAACTTTTTGAGGTTGGAGACGGGTTCATTGAGTTTAAATTGGAAATATGAGCGATATAGGAACTCATCCATTCGGTTTTTACAGATCTTCCTCTATTATATTTTCTCTTTCTAATAGCTGTTTCATCGATTTCAACGATTCTACCGATGCCTCCCAGTGACAGATTTAAGCGCAACATGATTTATGAGCATACGTCTCTACAGTGCTGATACCATTGCACTGCTGATACTTCGCTTACATCTGTAAGAGACGATGCCAGAGTGACGGGCAACTGCATACTCCACAATACAACTAACATGCAGGTTTGCTGCAGTGTCAGTTTAGACTTGATGAAAAAACTAGCTGTTCTTAACGATTTTTTTCTCCAGCAGCCATTGCAACGAAAGGCTACTCCATCTCGACTGTCTGTGGATTGTATTTGAGTCATATTTAGGCCACAATCACAAATAAACTCTCTGCGAAGTAGTCCGAAAGCTTGTAGGTTAGAAATAATAGCATCTTCATTGAAAATTGCAATAAGCCGATCCAATGTGAGCATTTTAAAGTTGAATGAGCGCTCGACCCTGAAACAAACACCTTGGTTCTCATTGGCCATCTCAAGTTCGTCGGCGTAGTTTAGTTTTACCAAAGCAACCAATACTAATGTCTAGTCCATAATGTTAATCAATATCGAGTCACCTAGATTAGTATCCAAATTACAACATAATCAGTAGAATTTGATAAGAAACACTACCTACTAATCACCATGGTTGTATTTTACAACCAAGTAATAACATTAACTTAATTCACTTTATTCTCAAAAGTGTTGTAACTAAAAGCATCAATTGTAAAATAAAAGTACTCTGCACTATGATATGATTTTACATAAAAAATAACCCATACTTTTGGTATAAAAATAAGTTAGAACTAGGTTGTTGTTTTAATGAGCCGGAAGTGACACTTTGCAAATGAATAGCGTACATACTGACAATGTCAATATGATATGCAAGCTGAAGTTACATTATACGAACATATGAACAAGTTCCAACATAAAATGTGGTTAGATTTCAACGTATAGAAACTGACAGGTAAGTGATGAATTTAATAAGCCAATTAAACAAATGTATAGACTTTAAATTGTTGATTACTCATTTCAAAGTGATGTGTACAATTATTTAAGACAAAAACAGTGAAACTAAAGATCACCATGATGACAGCACTTAAATAGGGCCTTTCCATTAGTGGCTTGACCATAAGCATTTTAGTAGGTAGAATGATCAGACACATCACATGAAACCTTAAGGCTATATTGTATTTAAAAAATGTAGGCCTTTTGCAGAATATTATGACTATGTTACTGAATTAATCACTTAGATAAGTAAAACTATAACGGACGGTAGAATGTATTCAACAGATATTCTTAGGAGTTGAAAAGTCTTGAGAAATTCTTGCTACGGTAATAACCAGTTTGACAGTAAATTTCTATACAAATAAAGGATAAGCAAGAATCATAACAGAACAATATGGATTCATTTATTCAGTTGATTCTCTGAAGCTGAATGTAATCTGAAAACAAAAAAAACTATATGGTAAGATTAAACGATAGTGCCAGACCAATCAGATTTCGGCACCACTGCTCAAGGTTACGGTGAACAGTTGGAATAATTGTAGTGGTCCTATAGAATAAACTTTTCAATTTGGATGAATTTGTGTTTATAACTTCGTAGGACAATATCTTGAAGTTTCCAATTTGAAATCATTAGCTAGCAAAATTTGACAAGCCAAGGTCGCTTAAAGAATGGCCCAAAAGTGGCACTATAGTTTAGTCCTACAAGACTATATACATGACCAGTTAGTCTTGTGATGCGCAAACCAATCTCTTCTCACCCATACAATATAGATTAGGATAAAATAGTCAAAAGTTCTCAACCTAAATCAATACAACAATCACCAAAATGACTCTGGACTACTTATTTTAATAACTTTCTATGAGGAATAAAATCTACGCCAGCACAATATTCTAATTAACGTTCATCAGAATAATTGTAATATATAGAAAAACCAAATAGGAGCTATAGCGTTCAAATAAAAATGTACTTTGTTAAGTACATTTGGAAATAAGCATATTTCCATGTTGAAAATTTGCAAGCTATTGTGTACCTGTAATTATAAAAAAGTATCCAGCAACAGTAATATAACCCATACGATGTTAGGCGATTAGACGTAATCTAAAGGAGACCCGGGAAACAGCTCCAACGTCCCAGACTATAAAGCTGGGCAGAGTTAGTCACAACACCACAGTGAACACCAGTCCTTTAAGATTAATGGCACATACTTCTGGTCAACATCGCCTAGAACGAGACCTATGGTAAGAGAAATTTCCTGTTGATTACTGGTAGCTACTTAACATTCAAATACAGAGCACGATATGCAGTTGCCGAAATTAGTGGCTACATTAGAACAAGATTTATTGAATCCGATAAGCAATAACGGTTAGACCAGCATAATATCGTCCACTGGTAGGTGATCAATCTATCTTTTGTTGTTTATTGTATGAAATTAAATGCATTATACATCAGAAGCTCCATGCAATATTTTCATGATCAAATTGATGAAACAGGTTCAAGTTGATAAAACTGCGAAGAAGATTAATTTAATGCAGATTGGTTTACTCAGACATTAAAAACAACATGGGAACTAGTGCTACTACTGAATATCCAAACATCAGGATAAAAACTAGTATCGTGGTGAGTAGGACATTCCCCATATTCCTAAATTTAATTAATAAGAGAAACTACAAATTGGAAGACCTATGTTATGTTTAGTCGGTCATGCACAGAGGATAATCAGGCACCAAGATAAACACCAAATAAGTATAAGTAGTAATTATATTATTGGTAAGAAGATAAACGTGTGGATATATAGAATACGAGACAGAGAAACAATTAATTTGTGAGAAACCATAAAATAATCTTACAATTTAGAGATAGACAAAGAGTGAATGCACTTGAGCCGCTATGATTGATTGTGAGCTTTGTCAGCCAGAGTCGCCAATTATTGGTAGTGAGTAGCGCAGATCCTAAAAAAGTAGTCTGCATCTACCAACATGCTAGGACTGCTCATATTTTGGTGTGCCAACTAATTTAATTTAAAAAATGGCAATTAGCCACCTTCACTAAAAAAGGTTACTGATTAATGCCTTTTAATGCATATGAAGTAGGCAAATGCAATTGGACATACGTTCACAAAGGCGGGATTGTGTTATATTTCAGTGTTATGTACCCATCTGGTGTATAGGCAGAACTGTATTGATTAATGCAACTGTAAACTGACGTGAAATACAATTGACGCTGAAGTATCTAGACATTGTGAATATGTTCCATTTGTCTCTAAAAAGTGAAACTTGTGGAGCCGATTGCAGAAGTTCGTATAAATAACATTACGCAATGTGGTCTAAGTTGGAAAACCCCATTTACAAGTGGGTAGTCAAGAAACAGTCTCTTGGTAAATGCTTTCTAACTGACAGAATCAGGCTTAGGTTCTTTCAGGTCACTGCCAGGATCTCTCACTCGTACATGTTTTCTTTCTGTCATCAACATGTCTTGGAACAGCAGTCAGTGAATTTAGTGTGAACCCGAATGCTATAGTTTCAAAGCTATTTTCAGTCAACTAGGGAATAACTAAGTTAATTGTCAGCAGTGAGCATTCTCTGTCTCGTCATGAATTTCAACTTAGTTGCGTCCTCGCGAAACCCGATGGTCCTTATGGTAGGACGAGACCATAGTGGCAGCCTTGAACGATCAGAATGACCTTAGAGTAAGTATAGTTCATGAAAAAACGACGTGTGAATTATAAGCTTGTGTTACTAATGGTAAGCAGGAAATTAAGGTGAATACGTTAAATGTGTAAGATAAATGAACCGCTTTATCAAAAACCAATATAATTTTTCAACAATACGAGGCGACCTAAATATTACGTCATGAATCTCATTGATCTGTTACTATAGTTTGACGTTACGGGACTCTGGTTCTATTTCCCAGTGGAATCGAGGGTGTGTATTGCTGTAAAGTGTTCCTTGCTTTTCAATGGTGTTTAAATGAGATCAATATATTAACGGATACAAACAGTAAATTAAATGCTAATCTCCACAGAATCACCTCAACTCAACTAGATTTAAACCACTTAGTAACATTTCAGATAACCAAAAATGTAAATCCTTTGTCATAAAATAGCTAGATATAATACATGTTTTCTTTATGATAACCAATTTAATAAAGTTAAACGAACTAATCAAAGAAATACTCACCATGATATCGTTTGATCGATGTCAGCATTACTATGCATGAAATGTCAAGTAAGAAATCACAATTGCAAATGCCTATTGAGTATGTAATCAAAATAATTGGGAACAGTATTTAAGTGAGTTCTACTTTTAACCATGCTGATCTGTTGACCTTCAAATTATTCGATTGTATGTACAACCAATGAAAGGATAGACAACACTCATTTCCAATCTCTAGTTCTACTACATGCACATTGATATGAAACATAAATATGTGCTTTTTTTCTCAACCAGTTTTCACACCTTAATGAGTCATCTATAGTATGTAGATAATTAGACAAACTAGCCAATTAATAATGTTGATTAACTAGTATGTTAATCATTTCGGTGGCCTAAGATATCGACACATTAAGCATAAATCATGTTTTAAGATAATAGATGAATAGTCAATAGTCTATACACATGAAACAACAAAAACCGTACATCTCTCTCTCTCTTTCTCTCTCTTTCTCTCTTTCTCTCTCTCTTTCTCTCTCTCTTTCTCTCTCTCTCCTTCTCTTTCTCTCTCTTTCTCTCTCTCTCTCTCTCTGTCACTCTACTCAAACCATTGTTTCTACCGCACTGTTGTTTGTCAAATACCAATAGATAAAACATTAAAATTGATCCCACTTATGTTCATTTCAAACATCGTGTCAAACATGTTTCTCTTCTTTGTTATTCTATAAGAACAAAAAAATAGTCTTAATAATATTTCTCTATATTAGTATCAAGGCATTAGTAACTAACTTTAGGAGGCCTAGGACACTAGGGCGAAGACGGATTAGTGGAGTTCATTGATAGAGTGTGAGGCAGTTACACACTAATGACAATGGATGAGGTTACGTAAGTATATCATGAATTAATTGAAGTAACAAATATTAACTGTTGAATACCGGCTCACTAGTTTAACGGCTACAAGTTTGCTTGGAACCTGAAGGACGTGGGCTCGATACACCAGTAGAATCATGAATGTTCGCTGCTGAGGCCTCCCACACCGGGGCGAACACATCTGTCTAGTGCCACTTCTTGACTTTCAGTGGTTGTCCAAACCAGGCTGATTTACGATACCGAATGTAAACTCAACAACCACCACAACATCCAATTGCATTAATGCATTCTTAACACAAAGTATGCATGGTTTCGAAAATGCACTGTCTTTATATGGCCATTCAGTTTGTGAATACTCAAACAAATATGTATAAAAAGCTTTTAAACTGTAATTAGATGCTATTCATATTCATCTACAAATGTTTATCATTAACCTTGCTCCTTCCACGACACATTTTCTTAGTCGCCGAATATATTTAGTTTATGAATTCTATAAAACTAATCACCTTTCTATTCTCCAAAAGGACAAGAAGGATGAGGAGAAAAATTTAAGAGTTACTGCAATGGGGCATACTTCTGGAGCTTTCATTTCTTAGTTTTGTTGTATCTTGTAAACATTTACCGCGAACTTGTATATACAGTTGGTTCCTTGGCTTATATAATTAACTAATTCCAAATCAAGAAAATTTTCTGTTAATGAATAGATTTAGAAACCTTAGAAAAATTTCTTTTTACCTTTAATAACTATAATCAGTGTTGGGATGGCTCCAGGAAACTCCAACAAAGCCTCTAGAACCCTTGAAGGAGCCGGAGATATTCCATTCAAATATTGATCGATAGAGCCTTCCAGAATCTCGACATGGCGCGTTCTGATTGGGTAATAGTTTAGACTCCTTGGTTCAGATTGGATGGATTATAATACTAATTTTGTTGTTACAGCAAACTATGAATATACGAATATTTTGTACATAACTCACTCTCCATCTTACTGGAATAAAGTTCCTGCCTACTCATCTTCTGTCATCTGAATTTGAGACTAGGATGGTTCAAGGCGTTCGAGTGCTAAAGTTGTTTGCGGCTAGTCAAGCTATCATGTATGAGATATAATAATCAGTCTTCTTAATCAAGAAAGAGGTGAACAGTTATTTTGGTTCATGTAAATTGGTTGATATTCAATTATTTTGTATCAAGCATATATACACCTACACTTACTGATGTATCAAATCAATGTCAGTGTTTCTAAGACCTAAAGATTAAAATAGCATGTTGTTACATTATTCCAACATTAATATCCAACATTTTTTGTAGTAGCAGACGTTTTATTCATTACAAATGAGAAATAATTGCTCCCATAATTTAAACTCTAAAAACTATGCAGGAAAATCACACTTCCACTTGATCTGAGCAAAGGTGAGTGTTTAGTTTCTATTTTTGTGTATCCCTTTCAGTCAAGTAGTGGTTAGTTAAGTCGTATTACCCTGTAAACATTGAAACACTGTTTTAAAATAGATTTATTGATGAGGTAAAAAAACAACAAAATTAATAAATGACAGTAGTATTATTTATTAAATGAAAATTACAGCTTCCTGTTTAATTTATTGACAGTCAACAAACTTAAAACATTTCAGTAGTTAAATGTTTGTCACCGTAAATAATCTATGAATGTAATTGAATAACACAAGTTCTAGTTAATTCATTATGTTTAATAGTGCTTAAATTGGAAGTTTAACTTCACCGACTGATTTTAACTAGACAACTATTGACATTAAGGAGCATTCAATCTAAAATAGATCCCTTTAACAGTTTACATCCTCTGCATATTCAGAGATCGAAACCAGGGGCTTCAGACCTAACGTAAACGCTTCTTGGTCTTAAATAGTCATTCATATAAAACCAATCCTTGAAATTCGCTTTAGTAACAGTATTTAAATTACAATAATCAGTAACATACAAAACGTATTAAAATAACGATGACAGTCAAGTCAATGGAATATACATACAGACAGCAATTTGAAAAAATAAAGTAACATTTTAACCAGGTGTAATCATCCCTGGATCGACTGACTATCATACATATAAATTGAAAAGACAGTTTCATTAAGCACCAAGACAATCGGCTGTAGTTATTCATAATTGTGTTCTATGAAATGGTAAATTGTAGTCCAGCCCGTTAAATAAATAAACATAAATAAATGAAACTTACTGAAAATTACATTCTAACATGCATAACTCGTTTCTGTGGTTCAATTATAAGACTACCATCATCGTTCTACAAAACATCTTTAGAACCTACTATATGTAAAAATCATGAAGTAGGAGCTGTTGATATTGTTTTGATCAGCAATAAAATGTCGATTAAACCACATAACTCCAAAATTTCAATTTAACTGAAGTTATAGTTCCTATATTAGTTTCCAACATTCACTTGATCTATTTCAAGAGAAACCAGGTAGTCACAAAAAAGTTGCGAACGTCAACACCGATTACTCATTATCACGATTGATTTAGTTAGTAATTCGGTCAGCTGGAACGTTTGCTGTTAATATGGAAGCAACTAAGCCTGATAATCAAGACTTAATTTCATAGGTATATGACCTAATGCCTTTGGTCAACCGGCATTTCGATAAGTCATTCGAAACGATTGAGTTCTGAATGTTTAAATTCTAACCAGAATGGATTCCAGTAGCATTTAAATTGCTTGGCAATATTCTGAATAGAAAATCCATATCCAATAATTGATGCTTCAAGTGAACTTTGATCATGTTGAATGTAAGTGGAATATATTACATATAGAAATGTTATTTTGCCTTCTGCCTACTGTTAGATCAATAAATTCGAAGTCAGGCTCAATCATCGCTCGGTCACAATCATGTTAATATAATCGACAGCAGATTTCATAACTAATACATTGCAAACAATCATTCCTCCTTTATTCATAGGTCTATAATTGAGTACTACTGAATACTACTCCTTCACTTGGATACAAAATATCATCTAAACAGAACATCAACTGTGATTCCTGTAATTTTAATACTAAATCACTCTTTTATCATTGGAAGAAGTATAATCTTAAAATAATATGAAATAATTTGGACATTACATTCACTCACTTTTAATCGATGTAATTATATGACCAATATCATCGGAAATTGTTATTTTACTAATAGTACTATAATTGGCACCCACATTACAATTATCCTCAAGGTTACAATTATTAGTATTACACTGTTTAAAATCCCAATCAGTAGCAGTATCTTGTTCATTAATGGATGGATTCAAACGATGATGAATAGAATTTGTACAACGGATCAACATGGAATATTTTGAACATATTGAATTGAAATTTAATTTATGCTTTAATAAGGTATCACTTTTTCCATGATAATCAACTAGTGAATCTTCTTTATCAAGCTTATCAGTAGTATATAAGTGTTGATTATTAAATATATCAAGTGTTTCGTCGTAACTTTCATTCTCCTTTCTGCTATTATTAATGTGATATTCATCATGGTCAGTGGGATAAGAGTCATTCGGTTCCATAAGTAGACGATCTTCTACAGATTAGTTACTATTTGTAAATTAAATCTGATTGTTCTTCGATGTGAATTAATTTCAGTCAGTAGTTGACAATTTATTCCTAATTAGTTTGAAAGATGAATGGAATATTTTTCAAACTATATATATATATATATATATATATATATATATATATATATATATATATAATACTTCTCTGTATGACACCGTTCTTAAGTTTTAGATAAGGGGGCTTAGTAACCAGTCCTAAAAAGATGCTGGTTATTAAAAGTTAACAGAAAATAACATTCCTTCCATATATATTTATAGTGAGCAACATATTCAAATGAATAACTGTTCGAATCACTCTCCATCTACCTTAGTTTCGATGTTAAGTTGTTAGCATGATACCTTGCTTAAATTTGGTTTCATTCAAGTTAGAGTTTGTCATAAGTTAGTGCAACTATAATGTAAAGAGAATTAATCCTTCCTGTTGTGTTCGAACCTGTACCATTCAGTTTTACGGTCTAGGACAATACCATTGAGCTATATGAGCCTAAAGTCACTGGATATAGGGTAAAGATATTTAAATTAATCGATCCTCGATTTTTAATCATATTTATGTTTATCGATTAAGTTATAACATGGTCACTAATCTAAATGACTTGGTATCGGATCGACTATGCTTTAATGTAGAGTGTCTTGAGTTAGACGTTAAGAGATCTTCCATTATCTTATTGAATTCAGGGAAATGTATTAAACAATCTTACTGCTGATATTAGACAATTACACTACATTTTTATTGTAAACTGTGATCAGTAATTGAAATTTCAAGCAAATAAATTAACATAATCAACTATTCATTAACCATAGTGATTAGTGTATCCAAAACATCACTGTTAATTGGAAAAGGATATCATTCAATATTATTGATCCATGAAAATATTTCTGATTAGTATTATTATCATTATTGTTATTATTAATATTGTTATTATTGTAATCAAAGTTATTCCGGAACTCAGAATAAACTATTAATGTGTAATTTACACATAGAATAGGAATAACTATGTATAGTTGATTAGGTCAAAATTATCTAGTTGTTAATTTTGAATTGTAATTATTTATGTTATGTAATTTATCTACTCACTTTTTGAGTTAGACTGACCAAATGACCTCAAACTGCAGAATTAGGAAGCAAGTTTGTACAGTAATAAGAAACAAGTATATTTTTCGTACAAACCGCATTTTTAGTAATTTGATGAGAGTAAACCCAATCATTCAGTAGGATAAAATTAATTCATTGTAATACGTTGGGATCTCACTAACTGAACATAACCTATAATATTTTGTAATTGGAATTATACATTGAGGTTAACATACTTTATTAGTGGAGACAGTCTACGATTAATACTTATAATCATGGTGGAATGAATATTCAATTAATCTTAATATGATTGAAAATATAACGCACATAATGAATTGACTTTACCGTATTGAATGGTCTATTTTCGCTCTCCTCAAGGAAGAGTTTTCATTGCATCCAGTACTGACATAAGAGAATTTATGAATGAAGAATATTCGTTTTAATATATTCTTGTCAAGTACTACAGAGTCACACATACAATTCATTAATCTAAATGAATGGCTTAGTCGGTTATTGAAATCACATTAGACTTGTACAACGTATTTGAGCGCCAGTCTGGATATTGTACGTGGGTGATTCTAGGTGACCATACTTGGCTTTTGCTCATGGTTATTTTGTTCACATTTTTACCCTGTGAACAATTAATTTCTGGTCCCATGATTGCTTCTTTCACTTAGTGAACGAACGACACCTAACCTGTCATCCTACAATCGTAGCATATGACTTTTCTATTATTGATGAAATGAAATGATTGAAGTGGTAATTCTACTAGTAAATACCGGCTCAGTGGTGCAGAGGATTGGGCGTTCTTCAGTCTGAAGCCTTTGGAGCAAGATCTAGGGTGCGTACTCCTGAATAGTCCAATACTAGGATGAGAAAGCTGTTTAGTGCTACCTGGATTTTAATGGTACCCTGCCAACATCAATCTGTGACAAATTCCATCAAATAAACTTAATAACGAACTTTACAAACCGTCTCAGTTCACATGAAATACTTTATGTCAAAATGACTAGTGTGTAGTTATTCATAAATTGATTGAAATAATGAATGAAGCAATTCGATTACAATTCAGATCAAATAACCAACAAGCAATCTGATGAAGAATATATCATATCAGTTCGAAATATAAATGTCATCATTATCGGTAAGCGTAGTGAGTGAGAAAGGAACAACTAATGACATGTTAGGAGTATATAAGTCAGATTAGCAATGTAAGTAGAGGAATAAGTAAGCATGAAGACAATCACTTACAAACACACGAATTATAACACAATAAAATGACAATGGAAATACTAAAAGCTTAAAGTGCATGTGAGTCAAATGACTGTCTCAATTTACATGAAGTGATTAGTGGAAATCACTACGTGAACAAACATGATATTGATCTCCACTCAGTAATCAATCTTTCGGAAAATTACAGCACATAACTTAGTGATTGTTTTTTTCAAAATAAAAGCGCTAGAGTCGAAATAAATAAAGAGAAATCGTAGTGGTCAGAATTGTCGTGAGTGAGACAGTTATCACCGATGCCAATGGATGGTCGTCGCGCTATATTACAGACTGATGAAAGTGGGAATTCTGTCACTCTATGCAGCCCCAGTGATGTGGTGGGTTAAGTGTTTTTTTCCATATTCGAAGGCCCTAAGCGCTGTCTCCACGGCGGAACTTAGAGTGTGAGCTGCTGGGGGGTCCGTATTTAGGCGAGACAACTGTCCATTTTCCCTGGTTCTCAGTAGTACCCTACCAAAATCAATCTGTGACGAATCCAACTTACCAAATAATATGAAAAGTTATAGTCATGAAGACACGATGGAGTGAGGGAGGAGCAAGTGCACTAAATAGATTAGATTTGCAGTTAATTAAGGTGACTAGTGACTGAAATGACAGTGTCTTATAGTAAAATCGATGAGTAATTCGTCACAGTAAACACTTTGTTTTCTTCCCACCAATTTTATTTTTAGTAGTTGTACAACTTTATTTGCATGATATAACGAATGTGCTGAAAAACTGTACGTTAGTGTATATATACGTGCAATAGGTTTCAATCAATGTAGTTTGTAATAATACGTAACATAGTTATCCAAAATAATTGAGACAAAAGACGGGTTAGATATTTAAGATTAAGGATATAATTACAGTATGAGGGATGCTGGTGTGATTTTACAAGCAGATATACCAAGATAACAATAATTGAAAATAAGAATGAATTAAAGGTGATCATGTACAAAACCTTGAGCTCTAATTCTGACACTAAATCGCTGTGGTCAGTAACAATTAACAAGTATAAATTGTGGTTGTTAGTGTTCTTCTATGAATCAACAAATAACGTAATTAACATAAAATAAATGAAACGTTAAGAAATATGCAAGTGAAACATCAAGGGTTTATTGGAAGAATTGTGTTACACAGTGTATGCTACTGTTTAATAATCAGTAGTATAGATAAATACACGAAAGGAGATAAAGTTGCCGTTACTAGTTAAATGCTTCGATAATATGCTCTTAAATTCGTTCATGACTTTTGGAAGCCCCCCTAGTGCTTCTCATATTTATGTCAATAAAATAAGGAGGATAAACACTGTCAATAAAGTTAGCCTTAAGAAAATGATGTTCTTCTATTAAGTCTTCAATGTATATTGCCGTTAGATAATCGTATTCCATTTATTCATCTTGACAAATCTAGGGAACTATGTCAACTGCCCATTCGATGCAGATTTCATGTGTATGGGTTCTCTTTATAAGTCTACGATGTCTCCTCCTGAGTGCTATATATACAAATGACAGCTTAAACTCTGTTTCTCTCCCTAAAATGAATTTGATGGATGGATGTTATTCATTGTCTTCAATAAATTGTCAGTTAGATTCTTTATTTCCTATTGACACTAGCATACGGCCGTCGAAAATAAAATCGTTGAAGAGACGAAATACTTATCTTCATCAAGTTACCTATTTTAGTAAATGAATTGTCTGTTCAAATAATCACTCATCCGGTTGACTAGATATTCATAAGGTACTCTCTGGTCGGTTTCCATATCTTCCAAATCTCCCTAATGAATAAATATTCCTTTTAGTTGTAGTTGGATATGTTCTTTAAGCCCGCAAAATAAACATAACTTTCCTCCGAATGCATTATCTATTGTGTGATCTGTTTTTTACCTCATTAACGTCCCGATTATCTACTTGTGATGTATTATTTTTTACGGAGTTGTAGAGGCTGTAGTTACTCTCTAAAAAATTATGGTCTTTGAACTGCATATTACTGTGCTGGTATGTGCTAAATGTCAGACTGTACTGTTCTATTGAACTTTGGCGCGTTTTACAATATGTATTGTTGTATTCTTTGGGTTCAAATATATATCTGTTGCATCTTCGTTCTGAACTCCTTAATCATAAACGTACTCTGCGATTTTCGTATGTGCATCAGTCATTGTCATTGACGACGGTGAAATTACGGATAGTATGTATGTACACAGGTGTTGAACGTAACGAGGTTACGAATCTAACAGCATAACCAGAACCTAACATAGTCACTGATAGTATTCTAAAATCTTGTATCACTTATTGTGCTTTGAATTGTTTGATGAATGATTATATTAACCGTATATAGTTCAATATAATTCGGCTACAAATGGAAATGAATACTAAAATTGATAATTTTTTTTGCTTTCATTGATCACAAAGTAGACATTACTTTAGGTACATGAAACTATAATCTTGATTGACAGCGGTGGAGAAAAGATGAAATAAGAGGTGATTATTTATCGGACCATATTGGTTCACATTTTGAACAATTAAAGCGAAGAACCTGTTCGACATGAATAAATGTTAATTTGATGATTATTCTAAGTGATCTTACTAGACTTTGGAGTATATTGGGTCTTATTCTAATGTTTTTTTTTTATTAGAGAGCTTTCATATCTAAACAAAATGTTGTTTACTTCAGTTACCGATTAAATACCTACCAACCACACTGAACTCAAAGTCAAATATCGGCTTCATTGTCTGTAGTGAATTTCCTAACTGGAAGCTTACTTACGTACACCCGTTACTCCTCACTGAGGAGCATAGGCCGCTCAAAAGGATTCTCCATTCAACTCTGTCCTGAGCAATCCTTTCCAATTGCTTCCAGTTGCTGTTCATCCTTTTAATGTCTGCTTCCAATTCTCGACGAAGTGTGTTCTTTGGCCTTCCTCTTTTTCATTTCCCAACAGGATTCCATGCTAATGCTTGTCTCGTGATGCAGTCTGATGGTTTGCGTAATGTATGTTCTATCCATTTCCAACGCCTTTTCCTAATTTCCTCTTCGGCTGGAAGTTGGTTTGTATCAGTATCTTGCGTAGACAGTTGTTTATAAATACTTGTATCCGTCTGATGATGTTTGCAGTAATTCACCAAGTTTCAGCTCCATACAGCAGGACTGTCTTCACGTTCGAATTGAAGAGTCTGACTTTGAGGTTAGTTGATATTTGTTTTGAGTCCCATGTGTTTTTCAACTGTAGGAACGCTGCCCTGGCTTTGCCAATCCTTGCCTTTACATCTGCATCGGACCCTCCTTGTTCATCGATGATGCTCCCCAAGTATGTGAAAGTATTCACTTCTTCCAGAGTTCCTCCATTAAGTTGAATTGGGTTGGTGCTCCCTGTGTTATATTTAAGAATCTTGCTCTTACCCTTATGTATGTTCAAGCCTACTGATGCTGAAGTTGCTGCTACACTGGTTGTCTTTGCTTGCATCTGTTGGTGTGTATGTGTTAAGAGAGCTAGATCATCCGCAAAGTCCAAATCATCGAGTTCCATCCTACTTGTCCATTGAATCCCGTACATTCCCTCAGATGTGGAGGTCTTCATGATCCAGTCAACCACTAGGAGGAAGAGAAAAGCTGAGAGCAGGCAACCTCGCCTGGCTCCGGTCCTCACTGAAAATGCATTTGTCAGTTGTCCTCCATGCACAATTTTGCAGTGTTCCATCGTGAGAGTTCTGGATGATGTTGACGAGTTTCTCTGGTACGCCGTAGTGTCGAAGAAGTTTCCATAGTGTTCTCCTATCTACGCTGTCAAACGCTTCCTCGTAATCAATGAAGTTGATGTACAGTGACGAGTTCCATTCAATTGATTGTTCAACGATGATCCGTAGTGTTGCGATTTGGTCTGTGCACGACCGATCCTTACGAAAGCCAGCTAGCTGATCTCGAAGTTGAGTATCCACTGAATTTTTCATTCTGTTCAGCAAAACTCTGTTGAAGACTTTTCCTGGTATCGACAGTAGCGTGATCCCTCTGTAGTTGTCACATTTGCTCAAATCTCCTTTCTTTGGTATCTTGATAAGATGTCCTTCTTTCCAGTCTGCCGGCACTTGTTCTTCCTTCCATATTTTTTTGAATAAAACGTGGAGTATCCTTGCTATTAGATGGATATCTGACTTGAGTGCTTCGGATGGTATATTGTCAGGTCCTCCTGCCTTCCCACTTTTAACTTGTTTGATGGCCATCTTGATTTCTTCCATCGTTGGTGGAGTAACATCTATCGGGAGATCTGTAGGTGCTGCTTCGATGTCCGGTGGGTTCAGTGGATCTTGCCTATTTAAGAGTTTCGAAAATGTTCTACCCATATATTCCTTTGTTCTTGAATCTTGGTGATTGTCTTGTCTTCTTTGTTCTTGACCGGTCTCTCTGGTTTACTATATTTGCCTTCCGGTTTTTTCGTTGTAACATATAGCTGTCCCATATTGCCTTCTCTTGCCGCCTTCTCCGCTGTCGTTGCAAGGCCTTCGATGTATTTCCGTTTGTCGGCTCTAATGCTCTTCTTTACCTGCTTATTTGGTACTGTGTATTCAGTTTGTACCTTGACTTTCTCTGCTCTTGTTCGACTGTTGATGATTTCTAGCTTGTTATTCCTCCTTTATTGAATTTTGCTCAGGGTCTCAGTGGAAATCCATTCCTTATAATGGTGCTTCTTGCTGCCTAGAACCTCCTGACACGTTGACGTTAGTGCTTCTTTGATTCCTTTCCAGTTGTCCTCCATAGTGGTTTCTTCTTCTTTCGGCAGATCTTGTAAGGCTTGGAACCTGTTGTTGAGAGCTATTTTGAATTCGTTGAGTTTGTCAGTGTCTCGGAGAAAGGCTGTATTGAGCCTTTGTACTGCTGCTACTCCAGTTGTCCACTGCTTCTTTAGTTACAGTTTCATTTTAGCAACTATCAGGTGGTGGTCTGAAGCTACGTCAGCTCCTCTCCTGGTTCTTACATCTTCCATTGATCTTCTAAATTTTTTATTGATACATATATGATCAATTTGATTCTCTGTAGTATGATCCGGTGAGATCCATGTAGCCTTGTGTATTCGTTTGTGGGCGAATATTGTACCACCTATAACCAATTTGTTGAAGGCACATAGGTTTGTAAATCTTTCACCATTGTCATTTCTATCTTCCAGTCCCTGTCGTCCCATGATTTCTTCATATCCAGTGTTGTCCATTTCGACTTTGGCGTTTAGATCCCCCATCAGAATTGTCAGATCCTTTCCTCGGCACTTTGCTATAATTGATTACAGTCTATCGTAAAACTGATCTTTGTCTTCGTCGTTGCCGTCGTTGGTTGGTGCATAGCATTGGATAATATTCATTGTAATCCTTTTCTTCATTGTTTTGAAAGATGCTTTGATGATCCTCAGTCCATGTGGTTGCCATCCCACAAGTGCATTACGTGCTTTTTTGGACAGCATCAGAGCAACTCCTTGGGTGTGAGAAGCATTTTCCTCTTCGTGGCCGGAGTATAGTAGCATCTTTTCCGAAGCGAATGTTTTCTGTCCAGCTTGAGTCCAATGGGTTTCGCTGATTCCGAGTATTGTCAAGTCGTATCTCCTCATTTCTGAAGCTATTTGGTTTGTCTTCCCGCTCTCCCACAATGTTCGAACATTCCATGTACCTATAAAAATATTTTCTCTGGTTGTTAGAAGTGGCATCAGCCTCACGACTTCCGAAGAATTTCGGCTTTCATAATGAGGCATCATAAACAATCCTTCCACTCCCAGGGCAGAGTTTAAATGGTATAGCTTGTTTAATCTGGTTTGCGTTTTTTTAGCAAGCTTGGGTTTTACGGGTTGGGGATGCTAGCCCAATGCCCAACCCTCCTCCTTTCCCCGGGCTTGGGACCTGCAGTAACCCTAGGAGTGCCTGTAAATGGAAGCACCATAGGTAAAACCTTCTTCACTTATTAATTTGATTGGGCTGATAATGCCTTGATTTCAAAAAAACATTTGTGGATTTTTGAAAAAAATCACTTCATGGAATATGATTCTATGATTAGGTCAAGTAAAATTAACATTTAGCGACTAGACAATACAATTATAACTTATGACAGACTATTTTACCAATGGAAATTAATCAACACTTAGTTTACAAGATAATTAATGATAGTTGAAATGGATTGTGTCTGTGGCATCATCTCTAAAATATGATTAACGAAACGACCATATTATACTCTGTAACATTTGCTAGATTCCAATGAACACAACGAGGTAGCAAATTATTGTAACTATTAAATTGGCATCATCCAGTTGAAATAAGTGAATCAACACTTTTAGTCAATACTAAACAGAAGTAACAAGATCACCAGTTGAGTACCACATTTCCCATATAGGAATTTAGAAGAATATAACACTTTCTTAATAAGCCAAATAGTTTTTGACATTGTTTTATATATAATTTCATTAATTTAAGTAGGGTTTTCGTCAACTACTTATTCGAAAATAAACCTGTACATGAAATATTCTTGAAGTAACTTTCGAACGCTACTTTATCTTTCCTACTACTTTTTCTAACTTTAGTGAAAAATAAGAGATGGAAAATTTCTTTCATCCTCATTAACAAGATGGAACTGAATTATCATATTGATATGTCAACCAGTTAGAACTGGAATATTTTGACAATAATGAGGAAACTCTTTATAACTTTAGATTCACTTATTTTTCAACTATGCAAATATTTCAGTTAACTTCTCTGTTTTTGATTTGTTGTTTAAACTGATTAAGAACTAGGAATGTTGGCTTTTTAAGCGCTAACGTCTTATTTTCAACGTTAGATCCTGTTTAGCAGAGAGAGTAATTTGATCCACACTCTATCCCATCGAACCTAATATAATGCTACGATGGTACAGTTGACGACGCATTACTCCAAATTCAATAAATGCTCCTATGAAATGGCTTACCATTCAGGTCCATTGATAAATCGCAAACAGAAAGAATTCTTACAGCTGATATGAATGCTCTGTCTATGAATACTGAGTTTGAAGGCGATATCATAGTCAGCATCTTGAGAAGTCGACTCTCACAATGTTTGAGGAAAATGTTTCATGTTGCCAAAAGGCGTATTGTTTTCTGTAAACGGCTTCTGATTCATGGTTGTTTGAATGATGAACTCCTACTTTATACCACATCTTTGTGTATTTATAATTTTACTTGTTCGCACAGTACATGAGCTTTACAAACGCATGCTAGAATATTTCTTGGCATGGATATCAAAAAGAAAAGGCTAATCAATAAATACCTTAATTTTGAAGCATTCATTGATAGTAGGCCATTATGTCTAACTAAAAGATCTCATCAGAGTCATTTGCACGGTTGAACGGCTTGGCTCAAAGAAAGTACAAATCAAAAACTTATGCCTCATAAATTGTTACTAAATTAACAGTTCCAAACCTGAACTCTGTATGTAAAACCTACCTTCTATTTTATTTTATGAATTAATCTTACCTTAAAAGCAATAATGATAAGCATTTTACAACCCCTCAGTTTTTATTCCTCTTTCACCTCCTTCACATTCGTAAATTATTTTTATATTGTTATCATTCTTTAACCTATAAACTGTTACGCAATCCCCCCCGACTTATTTTTGTGAAGATTGGTATTTTAGTTGATTGATTATGTCACAGATTGATGTTGGCAAGGTATATATCCAAACTCGAATACGATCACTATTGGTTCAGTAACTGAAAAATTAAACGTATAGAAATGATATATGAACGCAACGTTTGTTCAATGTAGCGAGATTGTTGACCAATAGGATATCTTACACTCTTTTATAACCAGCGATCTAGCACTAGAGGCTCATCGATTTCACTTCTTGATATTCTTTTGACAAGTTTAAGTGATATGACTCTAAAATGATCCATTTATAGTAAAAAAATGAAGCGGCCGGTTAACTTCTATAGCAAGGTACCAGTGATCAGAAAGATGAATCGCATTCACCTTTTATACCACTGGTTAAGAAAAACTTGCTGCAGTGAATGCAGTATGGAAGAACTTGATTTTTTTTTAGAAAAATGCAAGTTGAAAATGGATAATTCATTCATTTTATGGATAACAACATGAAAGCAACTCTGAATAAAGGTTGTAGAAGTTCCGTTCCTAAAAATGCATATTTATATAAATCCGGAATTCAAAAAGAGACTAAACATCCTAAATATTAAGAAGCTATTAGTTTATAATAACCAGAAGCACCTTTTATGCTGCTAAACTCCAACTAACTCTCACCATCAAGAAACCATTCTCTGTAATGTGTAAGGTATAAGCTACCACGTTTGGTCCTCTTTATGTGTATCTTCAGTTCACCTGCTCTTGTAGGTCAAGGTGCATAGGCTACATCCAGTGATCGCTTTCATCATGAATGCAAGAACGTATTGCAACTTGTTTATAAAAGAGTTAAACAAAAAGCAGTTGTAAGTTGTATTCTTGAACACTTAGTTAACTGTGACCATTCGTCCAACCCACGTGTCGATTTCAAATTTGTTTATAGAATCCATCGTAATCCAACACAATTTCTTCATATCCAGCTCTTTACAACCGAAGTAGTTCTGGTTATTTATGAAATGAAGCCTGAACATTGTATACGAAAGAAATATGTCTTGTATTTGTCTTAACTTTATTTTTAAGCTACTATTATTATTTTAATTAATTACTGTTTCTTTGAGAATGCCTACCCCCGCCCCTCTGTCTAAAATTATTTTCCACACTCCTTCTACCTTGAATTTTACTCATAATTGTCTCTGATAGTATTCCATTACAATTCCTCTGATTACTTTTTGAAACGTAAACACTTGAATTAGACCTTAATACAGTGTTCATTGATTCGTTTTGTTCTACATTTTTATTCCCGTACTTTGTTATAAACACTTTATAAACTTGTTTCGTAGTTTAACTGTAGAGATTATATGACTGGATTTATTTGTTTGTTTAATAACGTTTCTACTACATCAGTTATTTTTTCATTGTTTATAAACTAATCTATGCTTAAATGATCTGCCAATCAGATTATCAAATGTCAACTGAAGAACGACTTATTTAACTGACAATACCTTTATAATAATCATTCACAGTCAAAATCACTAGAACAATCCGATTTAATCCGTGTGGAATAATTGGATAACTCACTTTAATGTGAAATAAACACTGATGAAGTATTATTTAAGTTGGATTGTGACTGGCAGGTGGAATCCAGTACGCAGGTTTCGTTCTATTTGGGACTCATCAGCTGGATGCACATGCATCCCAAGGTTGGTGTTCACAGTGGAATTCAAACTCTGTCCGTTTCGTGTCAAACGCCACCGCGTTCGCCACTAGACTACTGAGTCCAGGCAGTCGCACTTGTGCAACGGGCGCATTGGTATTAGGGTGAACTTGAATATTCCCGTTGATTTGTTATAGACTGAAGCTGGTCTGTCTCTGTTACCACATGTGCATCCTGAGCGGATTGCCTCGATATAGCAAACGCGGTGGCATTCGACACGAAATGGATTGAGTTCGAATCTCACTGTGAACATCAACATTGAGATGCAGGTACATCCAATCGATGTGTCCCAAATAGGATGAAACGCTCGTCTTTGATCCCACTTGCCAGTCACAATCCAACTTAAATAATACTTGTGAATAATTCGCTATATTGATGCAATCCGCTCAGGATGCACATATGGCAACAGAGATTGACCAGCTTCAGTCTATAACAAATCAACGGGAATATACAAATTCATCCTAACAAACACCGATGAAGTTGTTCAGAACGACTAGTGAAAGCTTTCATTGAAACAGTCTAGTTCAGAAAATAATATAACCTAGCTAAAAGTATTCATTCAGTGTTACAAGTTTTCTCATAATAATTTCAAAGTACTGTTCATGCTAACCATAACTGGGATAGTTGATATTCGGCAAAGAAAATATTTTCTTAAAGATTTGTATTTAATTATACTACACAGGAAACTGTGATGAGAATTAGAACAATTTAAAGTTGACTTTTTGGTCTGAAATAAATAGGTAAGATGGAATAGATTCATTTGTTGCATCCCATTCTCCATGTACATCATCTAAGTGTATATGATCTGTAATACTATTAAAGCCTTTATTAATTACATCATATGTATAATATGCATGATTCTGATTATAATCATAGTAATTATGAAGATAATTCATTTCATAATGACTTTGTTGAATGTTGAAATGATCACTTGTCCATTGTGAAAACCTTATCTCATCTGGATGACTAAACGATAAATATTCCTGTGAGAATATTGAAGGTGAAATAGTTGTTTTATTATTGCATTCTAAATTTTTCAAGTTCACAGTGGAATAGTTTGGAACTGTATTGTAGATACAATGATTAGTGGATAACTTCTGTTGAACATTGAGTGTTTGATAGTCATTATATGTTCGACGTGCTTGATTTGAAAATTCACTTTTTATGCATAGTAGATGTTGTTTTATTGAATCACTGTTAGTACTATTGAATTTACTCAACTTCTGATAACAATGATAGTTATTATTGCTATTCTGTACGTGTACATCAGTAGATTCTAAAGATTTGTCTCGTTGTCTATGATTTTTAAACCAATTACTTATCTAAAATTAAAACAAGAAATCAGTTATATAAGTTGGATTGTGACTGGCAAGTGGAATCCAGGACGCGCGTTTCGTCCTATTTGGGACTTATATAATACTTGTGAAAAATTCGCTATATCGAGGCAATCCACTTAGAATGCACATATAGTAACAATGACTGACCAGCTTCAGTCTATAACAAATCAACGGGAATATACAAGTTTATCCTAAGAAATCAGTTAATTAGCTAGATATTCAGTATACAGCATACTTGTAGAAATGAGTCAATTTCTTGGAATTTTCAGCATTTTTAAGTAGTGTTAACGAATTCTGTATTCTTCAATTAATTATGATAATCACAAACACTTCTTAACACTTTGACTAATCCATTATATCAAGTGAAGAAAATATGAAGCAGTTAGTAGGAAGGTTAACCAAATCATTATATTAAGATATATGTGCTATTGACTTGCTTCAATAGAATGACTAATTTATAATTTCTCAATCACTGCCTATCCTTGAGACGACAATCAATGTTTGTTCATCAGACGTGAAACCATTGGCTTAGCAAAACCCTATTGCATTCCCACGATCGAGAAATTAACGAAAAGTTCTAAGTTGCATAAGATAATGTCTACGATTGGTGGCAGCTTGTTCGATGATTAATAAATGTTCCACTCACAGAACTTTTTACCATTCTTTCATTTAGTCAGTGGGTGAATTGTAATTATCAGTGTAATTTTCATTAAAGATTTTATTTCAAGAATCTGATGTTATCTCCAGCTGATATGTAGGATGAAAAGCACAATTATGGTTAAAATTAAGGTTTGAAATGAAAATCATGCTCTAATATGAAGCACTCATCAACTAAAGTAATGAAGAAATGATCGCAAATGCTAAGTGAAACACTTATCGTACATTGAATACTTTCCAGATAACCTTAGTTGACCAGTATTCTGCATTCCTTAGTTGTCTAAACCAACGTATAAATAACTTTCCTTATCATTCATGGGAGTATTTCAATAGTCTGGATTGCATGACGCCTGCATACAATATAGTTAATATAGAGCATGATTTTTGATCACACATGCTCATCAGTTGTATTTATATTCTAGGAAGAATTTAAGTAAGAAATAACAATTTATTACTAACACATTCAATAAAACAGTATTGACCCATTACTCACATATTATTGGAAATAACTTGAAGAAAATGATATACCGGGCACCTGATGAAGATTGACTATCTTCAAGAACTGTGCCTAAGAAAATTATTTCAATTATTATAACTGTTGACAATGTAATCATTTCATTCCTATGACTGTTAAGTTCCCCTTATCAGGTTCTCTCGTTTATTATATTTACCCTTAGTATATTGTTTATTACTATGAACTACAGTTGCTTAGTTGTGTGCAACTTGTCCCCATTCACTGCCACTCTTTCCTTTGTTCTGCATTAATGTTAAATTTGTGATTGGTTTACTGTGTGGTCTGATTTTATGAATATATATAGGCGTGATTAAAAAACGATACGTTCTCAAAAAAAGAGAACGTCTTTGGAATGTTACAAATAGCGTACTAAAATAAATAACGAACCAACAAGATTTAGTGTCTCACTAAGTGGAAAACACAAACTGAAGGTGAAAAAGGAACTTTTTGGCGCGAAAACGAGAAATTTAAACTTACACAAATAAATAACAAAAAATAACAGGTTTATCAAGAGAATTCTGGGGATCTGACGTCCTCAACAGTAAAACGATTAGTTTGCATTTTAATGTAGTTTAACACGAAAGACCAACTTTACAATAGACAACTAGTGAAAATCAGCAAGCTCTGGAAAACTTATTCGTCTAAATGTGAGACATTACTGCAGTGGAGTACTTCATATAGCTTCAGGTCTTGTGACAACAGCCTAAATTTCAGATCACTGAATTAGTATCCAATAATTTATATTTCTGTCTTAAGTCTATTTACAACATTACATGATAACCATCCGATGTAAATAGTGAGTAACTTCTTCATTCCTGAAGGGATTGGACTTCACTAGTCACTGCTATTTTTGCATAAAACATTTAAAGTAAACAGAATGCATAAATAATGGATATATTCTATACCTGTGTAATAGTTAATCCAGTCTTCATCGAAAGTATATATTTTTCATCAGAATTTGGATATTTATTTCGTTGATAATATTCAGTTAATTGACGTCGAACATTTTGTTTAAAACAGTACACTGTTTCTTCACCATCCCATATTGTAGTTGGTAAAGGATATTTCCGACGTATACGATATTTATCGACTGCAGTTAATGGTCTATCACGTGATTTTTGTACTTCTGCGTAATGTGTATTATACCATAATTGTTGAAGTACTGGTTGATGCATTTCACTGAAATGATTATTTTCTAGAAGTTGATAAACAAATGCATAATTTTCATCTTCGTATGCAACAACTGCTAAAGCTTTCATAATTGATTCATGTGATTCTAATAATTTGTCAATTGTTATCATTTCAGATTGTTTTGTAAGCTGTTGATGCTGATAATGCTGTGATGTAAAATTTTCTTCTGACATTAACCATAATTTCGGTATTCTGTTCAATAAATGACGAAGGGATACAATTTGATGTGTGCTGATCAATACTTCACACATACATCCGACCTAAAAGTTGGATGACAACATGGAATTTAACAATTATGGCATCTTTTATCTGAAAATATTAATTTTGAAATCTTTTATAACATTTAATATCAGATATCTCTTCTGAGTTGTATTTGAAAGCTCTATAATGTTTGTTAGTGACTGATAGAGTTCACTCATGTTCTGAATTGAGACTTTCATAGTCAGTGGCAAGAAATAACGAGAACCACTAAAAGTTGTAAGTAGAAATAATTACATTACGACTAACTGGTCACTGTAAGATCAGATGGTTATTGTCATTTGTTGTTGACAAGTCCACAATCAAGACAAATTTGGTGTCCAGCTTTCCATTGGTTTCCAGGAAATAATACTTGCTTTATTCAGTCCCATATATTTCAGCACAGTTAAGAATTCTCATTAATATATTTTCTGAGAAGTGATTACCTGAGACTCATATTCATCTGTAAAAGTTCATGACTATGACATGTTTTTTTGATTGTTGAATATATTTGATGTAAGAAATTTATATTGATTACTTATCATTTTTTCAAGGGATAAGATGAAGAAAATATGTTAACCGTTGTGGTGACAGTTCATGAGTTTCCCAGTAATTAAATTCTTTAATTCAACGAAAATATAAAGTGTGCTTACTGACGGACATCATTAGTTAATTTTTATTTAATTATGGCATCAAGTGTACGCTTGGAAAAATGGTACATCAAACGTTTAAATAGGCTGCCTTAACTGATTTGAGTTTGAAATTCTAGATAGAACTTGTTACGTTACATATTCGACTGTTGTTTGAAAACACTCTATATTCATTCTTATTAATATCACTTTAGAAGACACCATTTCTGTTATAGACAGCTGTTTATTATAACATATCATCTGTAATCATCATGTTACTACTAAAGTTCCATTGAGAACTTAGATTATGTCGAAAATGTTAGACAAATTATCAGTAACTGGGGCTGTTTACGACATTTCCGGTAGTTATCAGGTGTACTTTACCCAGCTTTCTTTGTCACTTCATTGTTTCTTAAACAGGTGAATGCTGAATATTAGAGTGTATTTTTAACTAAATTATTCATTTATACTACCATCATTTACTGTATTTATGTTTCATATAAAGTATGTCATGCTGTATTACAATTGAATGTTCACTGAAGTCAGTCCAAACTTTTGGAAGAAAAGGAAAAAGTCGATCACATTTACACTCTAATAAATTAAACTTATCCATTAAACGAAGGGGAATATAACCAACAGTTTTAAATACAACGCCTCTACTGATCATTGAAAACGTTGAGTATAACCTCAACCACTACCGATCAGTGACATTAAGAAGTGATTCTCTCTACTTTCCAATGATGCTTTAACTGTAGGTGAATCCGCCAAGAATTACCGTTTAGAAGTCTAGTAGGATTGTTGAAACTAATGATAATGAAAGAATGTTGCAATCAAACCTGATGGCAATATTATCAGTTAATGGCTAACAGAATCTCCCTGTCTGTCTATAGTTTTAACTTTTTACCGGTCACCTTAGTAACTGTTATCATTATTGTTTTGTTCATTATTGTTGAATTATTTGAAAATGATTGCGTAATATTCCATTTCGATAAACAAATCAGTCAACTAGTAAGTTAATGTGTTTCTTTTATCATTAAGAATGGGATATATACAGTCTACTCCTTAAGAACTATATATATATATATATATATATATATTTGTATGTATATGAAGAATGATATTAATAATAATGGGGCGTTGGTGTGAATCCATTAATATCCAAAAAACATACTGCATTAACTGTAGGTATTTTCTTACTTGAGAAATATGAATTCACTGGTTGTTCTTGTTTATAAATGAATCATCTAATGTAAATTAAACATTTTTAAGAAGTTTTTGAAAAAGTATGAATATGTGGATAGTATTGTTGTTGTCCACTTTCAAATAAACGTTAGGTAGTGAATAATTCTAAGGAAAAATAAAAACTACTGGATAATATTTTATCTGTGAGTTGAATTTGACAGTCCTTAGTTCGAAGCCAAGTAATTCTACAAAGTTTTATAACAGTATATAGAATGGTTGATTACTGAATAAAGACAAGCGTCATGTATATCTAGTTTTTTTATCATCAACTGAATACTGACAATCAAATTGTAATGTGGACTCGATATTGGAGGCACTATATTTTGATGCTAAGTGGTTGGAAGTGATTGTACTAGTTGAAACTTGTCAGCAAGACCTACTTGTAAACTTAAAGGGACTCGTGTTTCCATAGAGATTCAAACTTATGTCACACAGCTTCGTAGTTTACAGTACTACCATTGAATTAGTCAGGCTGTAGTTGGTCATCACGTTTTGTTGACGAATGCTATCTAGAATGGTATTTGGATCCAGGATTTCTTGAAAACATTCTCTATCTAATTAAAGTTACTACGGATATGAGCATTTCTTGATGAGAGTGAGGTGGTCAGGGTAAATATTCCCATATAACTTACTGTAATCAGTTTGTTTAGAAATGTTAGTCTGTAAGCTTATTTAGTAGATGAGGTCTCTCTAGAACAAGTGAAATGATCAATTCGATTTTTACAAAATCTCGACACAGAAAGCATTCAGTGTGACGGTTTATGTTATTCACCAATATAAATCATTTGATATCGTTTCTTCTTCACGTTCAAGTTGAATAAAATGACACTGATATTACTATAAGTTGAACCACAAACCTTTGATTATCAACCTCTTAGTGTGATGTTAGAATTATTTTGACAAATTTTAAATGCACCATTTGACTTGATTTCAAGTAATGGAATAGTAGTTGCCTTACGTATCCTATAATTAGATGTTTTATGTTGGAACAGATTTTTATTTTAGTAATTTTTCAGTTTGTTTTTAGTATTTACTTGTTCAGTTGCTTCGTCAGAGCCAAGTACGTGAAAAATATGACTACGTATATTCATCTTGAAATTTTTTAACATCATTTTGCATGAGTAAGTAAAGGACACATCTAATTGACACAACTCTAAATGGATATAAATGAAAATTTATCATGGTACTTCATTTAGCCAGTCATATGCTCTTAGCATATAATAAAGCTTATGGATTAATTTAATCTTTGCATCAGAAAAGAGTTCGTACAGTCTTTTTCATTAGTTTGGTTGCAATGATTCCCATCACTGTTTGCATTTGAAGTTTACATTACCGATGTAATCATTGTAATAAATAACATATTGAATTTACTAAAGATTACTCAAGGGGGATTTCAACAGATACATGAATTAGGATGATAATATGAAAAAGTATAAAAATTAATTGGCTATTTGGGGCTAGACGTCTGTATACTTCCTACAAGAAGAACCTTTTAATAGTGCGCTATGTTCTCTGAGCTGGACTGCTTAATTGTAAATATTTGGTTGTTTTTCTAGAATTACTTTACAACTGACTAACAAGTTGTTCTGTTGAAACGATGTTTGATTTATTGTTTTCTATAAAGACAGTAAAAGATTATGATTCAACTCAGAGAAAATAATACCTTCTAAAGGCTTCATAATCATCTGGAATAACTTCATCGACTATTCTTCTTCTGTTCAGTGGAATGAATTACCTACGAATCAGTATGCTTCCAGTTGATTTCACATATGTAATTTTAGAATCAAGAATAGTCAATTAAACTGAGAATACTTTTTGGTCATTAAACAGGATGCATTGAACAAATCTAGGAGGACTGAATAGCTGTTTTATTACAGTCCTAGAAGTGTGGATATCATAGGCCTAGAATTAAAGCTTTACAGGTAGTCCAGCAACCTTTATTAAAAGATGAAACAAACTTCTTTCACACCACTGCTAAAGAGAATCCAAATATACAGAAAATAATGACTAAAGGCTGTATCGAGGTAATCTACCAAAGGTGCACATATGCAAATACAGGTTAATTAATGGGGGTCCTGAATATCTACAATAGGAATTTTTAAACAATTCAAACTAGTTGAACAAATTAATAGCTTCATTTACTCAATAGCTTAGTTGAATACATTTGAATTTTAGTGAATATGAACATCTCTGTTGAAAAGATGCGTCCAGCTGACTAATTGTTTATAGTTCCGTGGAATTGTTTGTGAAGCTTGTTCATATTCAAAAGCAGCTTATATCGAGAATCGACTTTAGCACTGAACAATGGATGAATTCAAGAAGTATTCATGAAATTCTAGAAATAAGCTGTGATTATTACAGTTTAATATTGTTCGAAGTGAGATAAATATCCGTTATAGAAATGTAGTAGATGAAGCCAGAAATCTAAATCCTCTACATGTAATACATTTATAGTTTGATTCCTGAAGAGGTCTTCGATATAAACTAAGAAGGACTTTTATACTATGGGTATGAATCTATTCAATATTCTCTTAGTTTCAACAGTTTTCTACTTAAATTCATTGTATAATTCAAGTTAACTTAAATTTACTAAATAAAATAGACATCTTGAAATGACTTAATCACATAATTTCATTTTTACAATTTATCACTCTAACCAACATTAATTGTAAACACTTCATTCCTCTACATGTAATACATTCTATGCATAAATATAATTTCACACATAAACATACTTCGTTCTATACTACTTAATTAGTCAGAACTAGTAATGGATACAAACAAGATTTAAGTAACTATTTTAAAATGATCAAACTAGATGAAAATATGATACAGTAAAAAAAAAATAGAGAAATTTTCTATTAATAAAACAAATGAGTGATATCATGTCTATTAACACGTTCAATGTTAATTCTTACCTGACTTATAGTAAATGGGAATCCATTAATTTCCTCAACATAATTCATACAATTAAATTGACTATTCCAGGTAAAGTTATTCATCAATAATGCACACACATATACACTCACTCTTTCTCTATATCACTCTGTTGTATTAAGTAAGAACTCTGTAAGAACACATAGTCATAATTACTCATGAAATGAAGGTATGATCATAATGAAATAACAATATAATGAATGGGTTTAGTGATTTATTATGCAAAGGATTTTCTGTTGAAGAGATTGTTGTTGGAACAAGTGTTTATTGTTAAAATATTCGAAATATTTGTATTTTAGATGAAAAATATTAGTTTAACTTGGAGATATTATGAAAGATTTTGAATAGGTGACTATGAAATTGCGCTGTTTCAGTCATTTCAACCAACCAATATTAAGATATGGCAATAAACAGCATGAAATGTCCCAATTATAGATGAAGGATAAATTGAAATCAGAGTATAATTGGTTGATTAAATTAATGAATGAAGTGGTAACGAATATTTATTTGTACCTATGCGACCAATCAGTAGTAGAGCGTAATTAACTGTAGTCATTCTTCATGTTCTTCTAGGTTTTGAATTCAATTATTCTATCCAGGATACGTTTACTACATACATTCCTGTTTAATAAAACTTTCGTATTAGTTTTGTCAATTTGACTTCGTCATGCTAATGTTCTATAGAAACCTGAACCTATGCACATGTGTCAAATTTTCAGTTATTTTTGACTGACTGACTGACTTAGAGGGTAATCATGATGACATTTTCAGGTTAACATCAATAGCCAATGAGAAATATGATAAACGAATCTCATTTCTATAAATTTGGTATAAACAAAGGCTGATTTATTTTGATATCTACGTGAGGTTCCATACTAAAATGAACACAGTTATTCATTATTCCCTGTTTTTCTGTAGTACCCAGATGAGATCAGTTTGTGACGAATATAAGCAGCCAATCATCATTCAATCTCTAAAAAAAGATTTCAATTAAACTATAATAATCAACTGATTAGTGATTAATTCCAAGATATTTTTGAATTTCTAGTGAGAAGTGGAGTTTATGCATGTTAGGAACCAGACAGCTTTCACCATTATAACTGGATGATTACCGAGCTATGTCAGAAACTGCCTGATGTTAGAATCCCATTACCGGACCCTGGTCTCGTGGTGCTGATGGTTAAGCGTTCAACCAAAGACCTTTTAGTCCCGGATTAGATATGTAATGGGGTTCAGGGTATGGACTTCTGAGAAGTCCCACAGTAGAGTTCATATGGGACGGAACGCCCGTCCTTATTGGCCACAACCTAATTTTATTCATACTTCACAGCTACCCCATTATGAAGGTGAAAAGTTCAGGATGCACATATAAAATAAAAATAGGTCATTTTCAGCCTATATCAAGACCAACGGGAAGATTCAGTAATTTTCGAATTATAAACTATACTGATTCTTATTGAATCATAAATAAGTAGGTGATTTATAACACCAAAAGGGGAATGGCAGACTGAAAGAGACATAGCCAGAATATAAAAAGGTACCATGAAATAATTTGCATACTATGTGAAAAACCTTTAGATTTATATTTTGACTGTGACACACTTTGCGTGTATGTATACTTTGAGGGCTATTGATAAAAATCTACTTTCTAGGCCGAAGTATGTAGAAATTGAGATCTGTAATCACTATACCGTTGTTCAACATGTATAAAACAACTAACAGTTAATTAAGGAACATATTCACTTATAGATTAAGATTATATCTATTAAAGGAATTCATAAATCACGTTTTGTTCCATATGGAGTTTGTCATCTAGATGAGCCTGGAACCCATTTTGGATATTCACATTGAGACTGTAACATATCGCCCACTGCTTCAAATGCCAAGCAACAGAGAGTGATTAGTTGTCGTCCTGAATATAAACAGAAGGGAATTGCCAGTATTCTACAGTGTTTAACATAATTCGTGACGAAACCATATTTAAAATTTGAAGATTTTTACAAATCAACCAACGTAAATAATAATGACACTCACTGGTGAACAGTCTCGAAATTTAGATTTATTGAATTTTTAGTAATAAACCGTGGTATGTGAAACCATTCTTGTTGAAATTCGTGACAATGGTCACCAATAGCAACGCTTAGTTATCAGTTTGTTTCAGGTGGTTAGATACAGTCGTAAAGAATGCTCACTAGATCTAGGTTTCATGTTAATTGCCATTCATCAGCAAGATATATTTTTCAGCATTAAGGAAGCTGATAATTCCTATGTGATTGGAATTTGGATAAGATAGTCGTTTGAATTGTAATTGACCTTCTACACCTATCGCGTTATCTTGCTAATCGGTTTGAAGTTTAAGTATATGAATGATTATATTCCATCTTAGTTGTACCTTGCTTCCATCATGACACGAAAATTTTAACTTTATTCAACAAACAATTTTGAGCATTCATTGATAAAATTCCTTGAAAACTAAGGCCAAATAACCTACCAGAACTCCTTCAATTACAGTGGCTCCTCAGTAGATATTAAGTAAATCAAAATCAACGTAATGACTGGGACGTATATGCAATATCTCAATTCAAGATATCACAGCATCATAACCAGATTAAAATCAACAAGATGCGTGACAAAGAAGCCTCGACAACATAATAGGTTCTATAGAGACACTAGCTAAAGACTGAGAATATATATTCCATTTACATTAATCGATAAAGATTCATAACTTCACCAACCGATTTGCCTTCTTTGTTTAGTCTTAGCATTACAGAGTATTCGAGTAATACTTCGATGATACACATGATAAAAAACCAGGATCCTAAGCATGTCTTCTGCTTTCATAGACATTGTTTGACATTTATGTAACAATTTAGAAAGGCTCGTTGAATTTTATACTTGCTTCGTTTGTTAACAGGTATTTTGAAGTGCACCCGGTATATGACCAAGTTACGTTTGCGGTATTACCAGAGCAACTTCTAACTATTGAACCCACTCTTACGAAACAGAATAAATTAGAAGGCAATCAAGGACGGAAGAGAAGTTATATTTGATCGTGAATAGAGTGTCAATGGGATAGCAACGTCTAGGCTGGCAAACTAGAGAGAGAGAGATGCTTCACACGGTGCGGCGTGACGTGATCTGGTGATGATGCGTGACCAAGCGCCTTCAATTAGTCGTGTCCGCTAAAACAAACATAGTCAGCATCAATGTAGAGTACCTATGTAACTATTTATTTTAGGGATTATTTACCGCTACAATCTCATCAATGCCACAAGTAAATATTAATCCTAGAAAAAAAAAACTATCAGCAATTCAATTGAGAATATAATTCACTATGAGCATATTAAATTAGCAATTATTTCATTTAAAAATAAACAACATACTAATAAACATGTTGAATTAGAATAAACTCCTTCCTTCATTCAACCTATTAAAAATACAGGTTTCTTTTATCTTTTATATGAATTTAATATAGTGAATTCATTCAGGTTGAATGATTCCAATTAATGAATTCATTAATATAATCTTCATTCATTCCATTATTTATTTAAATTAATTTCGAAAAAAAACAAACAAAGAAATTGGCGGTAGAAATTTAAAACGAAGAATATTGAATTGTGCTCGTTGTTCAATGTCAATTAAAACAATAATAATATTAACAGTAATAATAATGGAAATGTGACACTGGTTGAGTTGTGAAAAGCAAGAAATAAAGAACTGCATTATACACAAATAATATATTCAACTATAAATTGACCTATCTAGTGTCACCAGATATATATATATATATATATATATATATATATATATATATATATATATATATATATATGAAATATATTAGAACAATTTAGAAAAAAAATAAATTCTAGAAATGAAAAGAACACCACTAAGTATATTAACATATATATCTCATCAAGTGTTTGCTATATATAACCAACAGTGAAATCTAGGATGAACATTACATTCTATTTGTGACTCATCAAAGTTGAATGTATGTAACTTCAGTCTAGTATCATTGATGCTGATATTGATATATCACTATTAGCCATATACCAAATACATGAAGAACTTATAACTAGTTGGCAATATTTTGGTGACCCCGTTCAAGATGTAAATATAGTAAATGATCGATCGTAGTCCAGAATATGAACAAAGCAAGAATATTAATCATTACAACTATAGTATATGTAACGTCTGAAAACTATTACTTAAAAGAATTAGTCATCTAAATAAACAAGGCAGAGTGATTCAAACATTAACATACTATTTCATATGTACTAATGAATGGAGTGTGCTGGTTAGGGATAAGTGTATTGTCTTAAAATAAATCGAAATATCCTAGTTTTCATTTGTTGTCCAACTCAGATCATTAGGTTTTCACAAATTATGATACGAGATTTGCATTAGTAAATGTAAGGGCTGATTGCTCCAGCTAGAGGACTGATTTTAGACTTGCAGCTAATGAATTGCTTTGTTTACATTTCTGATAGTTCCTTTTTCAGTCTTACATAGTTCAAGGATGTTGTTAACGTATGATGGCCTTTCATTTTCTGTACCATTATAATTTTATTCACCATACCTTAAAAATTAAATAACTTCACTTTTATTACCTAAAGACACTGTTAAGTAAGTAATGTCGAACTTGGTGCATATCTACATTAGTTCAAATTGCAGTATCACATTAAAACCACAATGTCAAACTATCAAGATGAATAACAAAACAGTAATATTAGTGAGAGCAAACAAAATAATGGGTGTAAAAAATGTGATTCAAGAATAAAGGATTAATTTACAGGATAGAAAGTACAAAATAATTTGCGAAATTTGCATCTAGAAATGAGGTCATAACATATGTCGAATGGCTTCAAATTAAGTAGTCTTGAACTATCATTATGATGCACCACTTTCATGAACTGATACCACTTTCTCATTTGGCCACTCCAACAATTCTTGCAATATAATTCCACTCTAATCAATATAGAGCTTCGATATAAACTAAAGTTTGGTATATGTATTACATGTTTCAATAATGTTAGTCGATGAAGATTTACAGCTTCATCGACCGCTTTAGCATACTTGCCTACCATCGTTTACCTACACTCGGGATTTCTCATTTAGTGGTTCCAAAGTATACTAGCAATACTTCAGTGACACATGATAAACTACTAGTATCCTTTGAATATCTTATGCTTTTTCAATGATATACAGTAACGTAAGAGAAATTATTGCCTTTCTTTTGCCGACGGGCACTGTGCCAATGTCACAAGTAGCGCAAGTTAGCAAAAGCCAAACGAGTGCCTTGAATCCGTGTCGAAATTCCATTAGACGCCAACCAACAATAGGTAGTGAAATATATCAGCGTACTCGAATATTTCACCTCTACAGTCAATTCAGGCCTTGAAGAATACTAATCCCAAAGTAACATTATGGATTTAGAAGGGTGAGGGGATAGATTCACCCTATTTACGAAAGTACAGTGAAGACAGGGATCAGAGTTTTCAACAATTAAACTGATTCGATGTCTAAAGAACAAGTAAATGAGCAATTGAGAAAACAGATCTTGATACCTCCATGTACAATTTCGAAGAATAATTAAAGGAACAAATTAATAACTACATTATTCCTACTTCTTTAAAATACGTAAACTATACAGTTCCATAATATGAAAATATTTTTTATTCCCGTAAAGTGGTTACGATCACATAATTCGAAGACAAGTAGATGCAATTCCCATTCCAACAGTTTAAAGCACATAAATGTATTCAAGGATATTTCTTACCATCTAATGAAATCTTCTAAACAACAGTTAACAGAACAAGGAGCGTGGGACTATTTAAGGTTTTCACAAGGAACAACCTTAAACCCACTAGTGGGGGAGAGGTGTCTTGTGAAGAATAAGACCTCATTCAGCAACAAAGTCGGAATTCTATGTCCAGTATTTTTAAGTTTCGGTACGTTACCACACTGGTTTGTTAGCTATGAGGATGTCACACTTTCAAATCAGCCCACAGACAACTAGTACCTTACTAAAAACCATAAAACTGGTTAACTATACGTTATGGGGAACTAGTCAAACGGTCAATTCACCTATGGTTAACAGGATCGAATAGTCGTTTTTAACTGACCGTTATGTATTAACCTTATAGAAAATCCTCGAGTATGTAGGTTTCATAAGCACGAAGCACTTACTTACAGTTATGTCTAGAAGAAAAGAGTGAATTGAATTTATTCTGTAAACCTTGAGGTTATCGAGTTGTACATATTAATGATAAAAATAGTCAATATTCAGTTAATATAACTAAGGTACCCCCCCCTCCCATGGGAAAAAATATATGACCACACATATATACAACAATATATATAAGCTTTGTTTGTACAAAGTTAACAGAGATTAGTTCAGTATTAAATAAGGAAATCTGTACAGAAGCATTCTTTACACAGAATCTGATTGTGCATACGGTGTACCAGACAACGGAGTAAAACCAGGTAATTGTTGATCAGATCCACTGGAATCAGATTCGAGTTCGGGTGTGATTGCAACAAATTTAAAACGACTACCCATTTGTTCATCGGTGACAAGCATTTCACACGCTGAAAATAATTCATCTTTTTGTTGTTCTGATTCACATTTAGATAATAAAACCTTGTGTAAACAGAACAAAAATAAAAGCAAGTAAGCACATTTAGTGAAATATGAGACGATTCATTTATAGATTATTGGTCTATCGGATATATAGACTACTCAATCTTAATTGACAGGCCTAGAAATATTTTAATAATCACTGCGAGGTGTGAAGGTCCTGGGTACAATAGTGTATTGGGATAATTGAATTAATATTAATCAAGTTAGATTACGAAAGTGACGAAAAGTTGATAAGATAGTGAATGTTTATCGACTGAGTAAAGAGGTTAGGAGGTGTTCAGCACACACAAGAGCCTAGCTAAACGTGTGATGTCAGCTGGAGTAGGTTGTTGGAATACTAGGAACGGCCAAAACAAAAAATAATGTTAGTAGATGAAGTCATTGACCGTAAGTGCAGATCGTATGATAGATCTCAGAATCGATCGCAATGGCGTCGATGAATTCAATCTCTAGCTGCTCCTAGATCCTGAGTTTAAAAATTATTTTGCAATCTTATTCTGCGGATTAATTATTTTGACTCGAATTATGTTCTAGATTGACTGACTGGGGTCATCGAGTGTACAGGACGAAACGGCTGTCTATTGACACTTCATTGTTCTCCCGTTGATGTCAGTTCATGATGAGAATAAACTTGAGAATAACTTCCGCAAAGCTATTTTAATAAGCTTATTACATGCAAAGCTGAAAAACACAGTGGGAACATGTTAATTCAAATCATTTTTCATCATCCAGCATTCATGGACATTTACATACACTGAATTATGAACTACACATAGTTTATCCACATAAAAGCTGTTGATACTAACTGATATCCGATTTTACCAAAATCATACGACGAACTCCATATCACTGGTAAACTAACCCACTTATATTGTAACTTCAAACAATTTTATACTTCACAGTAAATGGGTCTACATTAAAAATAGAGTAACTTTGTTATTTGTTCCCAGCATGGTTATCACAAGTTAAAATATATAAGCCCTAGTTTGATTCACAGGTGTATTATTTCATTCATGATACCATCATCAATAAAGGTACTAATACAAGTCCTTACAAACAAATATAATAATAACTGACAAGTTAGGTAGGGAAAATCATTTAGTTGAGAGAATTGAAGATGGTGTTTATTACGGATTGACGTCATTTGATGGAATGGAAAGTGCCATTGAAAACCAAACAGTATCAGAAATAAAACAATCACAATTGATAGATGACAGTCGAACTACACTGAGAATTAGTTAGAGTTGCAAGTGCAGACTAATGAAGCTAAAAGAGACACAAAGTTATCTGGCAAAGTGTTCAGTCGTCTCATACTAGGACAAGTCAGCTGTCCAATACTCTATCACTTTCAACAGCGTACTAAACTACGTCGATATGTGATGAACATTTACGTCTATAAAAATACTATTCAATGAAAAATATCCAACTGTAGGATCGGGCTAATAATAACAACTGAAAAAGGAGTACATAATGAAAACAAATTCAAACTCAGGAGATTTGGAATGACTAGTGAGGTATTTTACAAACCGGATCACACAACTAGGATTATAAATTAAACCATTTATTGAATTACGATAATGCACATTAAGTTCTATCTTAGAGTGACTGAAAGTCTCACATTATAATCTTTATCATAAAGCTACAATCATCATGTTGAAATTATCGTAAACTGGAAAATAAAAGAGAAGAGCAATAATTTAAATTCATACGATAAAAAGCATTCAGTAGCTAATAGTTACCTTTAATCTAGTGAATAAACCCATATTGATAAGAAAATAGGCTTGGCTTACAGGGCCATGAAGTCTTACTAAAATATAAACAAAAGGAATGTTACAAAATAAAATATAAACAAAGGAAAGTATGTAGTCAAATACTTTTCTAACCTAATCAACTATCATTTGAAGAGATTATTTTAATTAATTTTACTGCATTCTTTGAGATGGATAGTTTATTTGGTGAGTTTTCGTTGTCTTTCTAGACGACTTCATCGATGCGAATTTTTGATAAAAGTGAGCTAGGATATTTCCTCCGTAGGTGACTGGCATCTTTTGTTGTCTTTGGATTTGATTGGTTGTTGTTAATACTTATCCAGCCATTTTCAATACATTTATTTTGATTCCCTGTGTCTCTTGACCTGATTCATAGTACTGCAGTTATTTACCAGTTTTCTAATTGGTTAATAAACTGCATCTACTTCGACTGCTGATTAATCTGAATGCCAAGCTTCTAGAAATCTACTGGTTTTCTTTGTTTACTCTGTCTAATATCACGCCTTCACAGTCAAACCTGCGTCCACAGATGTCAGTATGTATGGATATAAGGGAAGATATGTTATGGCGTTTAATGTTCATGTAAGAGGAGATGGAGAAACCGGCATCTTCGTCTGTTGTTTATCACACCCACTACAGTTTATATTGTAAATAAGATTTGGTCTGTCGTCTTTTGTCATTTGGTTTGCACAGAATTGATTGCAGTAAATTCGTTGGCTAGTGCACGACGTTTATTTCCAACGGCCTAAATAATTTAGTTGTAATTTCTGAGATTTCCTTCATATATGGTGGGATGACTCCGTTCGTTGGTTTCGATATTTGATTCCTAGTTTACTGGTGATCTTGGTGGGCATTTCTTGATGAAATTAAGTGAATCGCTACTTTTTCTGTGATAGATGTGCTGCAATCTTTTCTTCCTTTGGAATAGAGTTTGCACAAAGTTAATTTTATGAGTTGTTGGACTGTCATTATTGTGATTGAGAATACGGTTTGTGTGGGTTGGCCACATTCATACGTTAGTCACCAGGTTCCTATGTTGGTTCTAATAATCAACATATCCAAGAATGGTATTTGACTTCGTCTCAAATGCAAACTATATGTCTTCAAAGATGCTGGTCAGTAAACTATACATATTTCCCAACTCATTCCATTCGATGATGATGAACGTGTCATCTACACAACGGATCCACATTTTTGGTTTGGTCATTGGAAATACTGGAGTTTTTAGTCTCTGTATCACTGCTTCTGCGATGGATTTGGATATTAATCATCCGATTGATGTTTCATTAATTTGTTAGTATGCTTCATTATTGAATGGAAAGCATATTGATAAGCACATCTAACAGGCTTTAACTTTATGTTTCGGTAGATTAAAATCATTGCTAAGGAGTAGGAAAAAACGCATTTTGTCACCTTTGCTTCGATTGAAGTAAACAGAACTATAACGTCGAATGATACCATCAATCCGTCCATATTAATTCGAATATCATTAGTTTTATCCAAGAATTGTGTAAAAGACTTGATAAAATAATCTCATTAATCTTCTAAGTGTTTCAATATCCGTGAAACTTCTCTTGGTAGATTATAAGTTTAAGTTCCTGGAAGTGAGGCAATTAGTAGTAACGGGGAGCTAGGTTTGTGTAGCTTCGGTATGCTGTAGAATGGAAGGATAGTTGGACTGTTTAAGTCATCATTAATTTTGGTTTGTTATTTGCTCTGCTTTGATAAGCTTGTTTGAAGTTGACTATCCAGTATTTGCATTGGATTTGTGTTTATCTGTTAGTACATATTGTCATCCTTGAGTTAATTCTTAACTTTTTTAACATAATCGTCTTTGTTAATACCCACTGTGGTGCATCCACTATCAGCTGGGAGTATGTCAACGTCTCCACTAACTCTTATTTTCCCAGTGTCTTATGCTTCTGGGTGGTCAGTTGTGTAGCTTTTTTCCCCTTCGTGTTAGCGGCACTACGATTTGTCTAACTTACTATTGAGTCACCTTTTATTCTAGATGTTTTGAATGATGATTCAAGTGTAGTGCAAAATTCTGTCTATTTTAATACCGATTCATTTACTAGGCATAAGTTCATGTGCTTAGCATCGAGTTACACCTTATGTGTGTGAGGGCTAGTAACATTAATCAGTTGCAAACTTAAGTAGTTGTGTGTGGTGGTGGGAGATCTAAATCATTGATTCTTAAGACAAAAACAGTGAAATTTAAACACTCGAACGATCCACGACAAATTAGAATTGGGCTAGAAAATATGAAACTATCCAATTAGGAATCGTTTATTCTAAGACGCTTTTGTACTACGTTCTATGAACTACCGCTACAGAATCCAAAGACAATTGAAACATTTAGAGGAATTTCAGTAAATTTGTGTGAAACGATGTGCTAATGATATTCTTTAACAGTTTAATTAAAAGCAGGTTCGGAAGTCGAGGATTTTGAAATGTCCTATTACTTAATGAAACTGGTTTATTATATTTTTCTTGACATAACGGTTTTAAAATTAAAAGCTTTAACATACAGTTTATGCTATAGCAATTAAAGACAACTAATTTAATTGATTTACTCATGTATCATACATAAATATATTAGATGCTTAGTTTTAAGGCATATTTCAGTTGTTTACGAGCTGGCGATATGAGTAGGTTGCCAAAACCAAAATAGACGAAGCGGAGTTTGAATCTGTAACTTAGCGGCTTAAGGTTGCATGTTTTGTCTAGTAGGTACATGAATTTATCAAATATTCACGCTACGAGAGCTTCTATAACATAAACATGCGTGGTGACATCCGACACTAGTGGTATTTCTTGACCTGAAGGCAGTCACTAGTCGGGTTAGATCCTATGGAGAACCACCATCACGATAATCAGATTACAACGGTGCTCCCCCCTCTTTTCGTCCTCTTCTCATTTAATTTCGTCATAGATGTCATTCTAGAAGTTACATTTCTTTCATCTAAATCTCCAGAAATTGACCTCTTACTAAGAAGTCCACATACCGATTTAGAATATACAGACGATATAATTCTGTTCAGTGAAGATATTGACAATATGCAATCATCCAGGCACCTTAGGAAACAATGGAAACATATTTGGGGTGCGGTCCTCTACGTGCAGAATGTTACTTTTAGACTAATTTGCATCGTCCAATAGATTTTTCACGTGGAGTGAAGTAGTTGAGTGAGTTTATCGACTCATTTATCAGTTCTGGTGGGTCGGTGTCTGATGAAGTTACAGATAGGATTCAAAAAGCTTGTTTGGCTTTTTACAACTTGCGTCACATGTAGTGTAGGCGAAATATCCATCCCCCAACGAAAGACCGAGTGTACTGCGCAGCCATTCGCTCAGTATTAACCTATGGATGAGAAACATGGGTTATAAAATTAGGACGTATGGATAAATTTCAGGTCTTTGGTCATAGAAGTAACTCCGCCTGTAACCCCCTAGGGTTGCTGCCAGTCCCAAGCCCGGATAAAGGAGAAGGATTGAACATGTGGTTAGCAACCCCATCCTGTAAAACAACAAACTTTCTAAAAAAACACTAACCAGTAAAAACCATTATAACCATTTTTACTCCGCCCTGGGAGTTGGAAGGTGTGTTATGACGCCTCATGGTGAAAGCCGAGTTTCTTCGGAAGCCACGAGGCCGATGTCTCTCCTGACAACCAGAGCAACAATTAATATAATTACATGGAATGTCCGCACGATGTGGGAGACAGGGAGAACCATGCAAATAGCTGAAATAAAAAGATACAACCTGAAGATACTTGGAATAAGCGAAACGCATTGGTTGCAAGCTGGACAGCAACGGTTATCCTAGGGAAATGTGCTTTTATACTCCGGCCACGAAGAAGAAAATGACCCTCACATACGCAAGGAGTAGCATTAGTGTTATCCCAATATGCATGGAAGGCTCTTATAGGATGGCAGCCTCATGGACCTAGGATCATCACAGCATCCTTCAAGACGAAGAAGGAAGGGACTACAATGAATGTCATCCAGTGCTACGCACACACCAATGACAGTCACGAAAACGACAAAGACCAGTTCTATGGGAGGCTGCGGCCAATCATCGAGAAATGTTCAGCCAAAGACCTGACCATTCTAATGGGGGACTTCAACGCCAAGGTTGGAGTGGACAACACCGGATATGAAGACATCATGGAACAACATGGACTGGGAGGAAGGAATGATAACGGTGAGAGGTTTGTAAACTTATGTGCCTTCAACAAAATGATTATAGGTGGCACCATATTCTCCCACAAACGTATACACAAAACTACATGGGTTTCATCGGACCACATTACAAAGAACCAAATCGACCACATCTGCATCAATAAGAAGTTTAGAAGGACCATGGAGGATGTAAGAGCAAGGAGAGAAGCTGACATAGCTTCAGATCACTATTTGGTGGTGGCTAAAATGAAACTGAAGCTGAGAAAGCACAGGACAACTGGAGCAGCAGTATTACACAAGTTTAATACAGCCCTTCTCCAAGATACTAACAAACTCAACGAATTCAAAATAACTCTCAACAATGAGTTCCAGGCATTTCATGATCTACTAGATAAAGGTGGAACAAATATGGAAGACATCTGGAAAGAGATTAAAGAAACAATAACTTCAACATGTCAGGGGGTTTTGGGTCCCAAGAAACAACACCGAAAAGAATGGATTTCTGTTGATACTCTGGACAAGATCGAAGAAAGGAGGAACAGAAAGATAGAGATTAATAACAGCCGGGCAAGAGCAGAGAAAGCCAAGACACAGGCTGAATACACCGAAGTCAACAAGCAAGTGAAGAGAAGCATCAGGTCGGATAAACGAAAATTTGTTGAGGACCTAGCAATGACAGCGAAAAAAGCTGCAAGAGAAGGAAATATGAGGCTCTTATACGATACAACGAAGAAGTTAGCTGGGAAATTCAATAAGCCAAAACGGCCAATCAAGAGCAAGGCTGGCGAACCAATCACTGAAGTGCAGGAACAACGGAACAGGTGGGTAGAACACTTCCAAGAACTCTTGAATAGACCAGCCCCACTGAACCCACCAGTCATCGAAGCAGCAGCCAAGGATCTCCCTATAAGCACAGACCCATCAACAATCGAAGAAATCAAAATGGCCATCAGACAGGTCAAGAGTGGCAAGTCAGCAGGACAAGACAATATACCAGCAAAGGCACTGAAGGCTGATATAGAAGCAACTTCAAAGATACTCCACATTCTCTTCAGGAAGATTTGGGAGGAAGAACAAGTTGCAGCAGACTGGAAAGAAGGGTACCTCATCAAGATACCAAAGAAAGGTGATCTCAGCAATTGTGACAACTACAGAGGCATTACTCTACTTTCAGTTTCAGGAAAAGTCTTCAACAGAGTGTTATTGAACAGATTAAAGGACCCAGTCGACGCCCAACTCCGAGATCAACAGGCCGGATTCCGTAAAGACCGGTCAAGTACCGGCCAAATTGCTACTCTACGGTTCATTGTTGAACAATCAATTGAATGGAATTCACCACTTTACATCAACTTCCTCGACTATGAAAAAGTATTCGACAGCGTGGATGGGAGAATATTATGGAGCTTTCTACGACATTATGGCGTACCCGAGAAAATAGTCAACATCGTACGGAATTCTTACGATGGACTACAGTGTAAAATCGTGCATGGAGATCAGCTGACAGATTCATTCGAAGTGAAGACCGGTGTCAGACAAGGCTGCTTACTCTCACCCTTCCTCTTTCTACTGTTCATCGACTGAATCATGAAGACTGCAACATCTGAAGACACTCTCGGAATACAGTGGACAGCGTCGATCCAACTTGATGACTTGGACTTTGCAGATGACCTAGCTCTTCTTTCTCACACACAACATCAAATGCAGATGAAGACCAACAATATAACAGCAGCAGTAGGCCTCAACATACACAAAGGGAAAAGCAAGTTCCTTCGATACAAAACAACAAACACTAACCCAATTACACTTGACGGAGAAATTCTGGAAGACGTTGAGACCTTTACATATTTGGGCAGCATCAACGACAAACAAGGAGAGTCTGACTCGGATGTGAAGGTGAGGATTGGTAAGGTAAAGGCAGCATTTCTACAACTGAAAAACATCTGGAACTCAAACCAACTTTTAGTCAACATTGGAGTCAAAATTTTCCATACAAATGTGAAGACAGTTCTGTTGTATGGAGCTGAAACTTGGAGAACTACGAAAAGTATCCTTCAGAAGATACAAGTACTTATAAACAACTGTCTGCGCAAGATTATTCGGATTCGTTGGCCAGATACCATCAACAACAACCCTCTATGGCAGAGAACTAATCAACTTCCAGTTGAGGAACAAATTAGGAAAATACGCTGGAGATGAATTGGACACACATTTAGGAAACCATCAAACTGTGTCACAGGACAAGCACTGACTTGTAATTCTAAAGGCCAAAGAAACAGAGGAAGACCCAGGAACACATTGCGTCGGGAATTGGAAACAGACATGAAGAGAATGAACAGCACTTGGGAAGAACTAGAAAGGAAAGCCCAGGAGAGTGTTAGTTGGAGAATGCTGGTGGGCTGTCTATGCTCCACATGGGGTAACAGGCATTAATTGATTGATTGGTCATAGAAGTCTTTAAAGTATCTCCCGCATGTCATGAAATGATCATATAAGCAATATTGATGTTAGACACAGAGTAACAGGAAATCAGTGGAAAAGGCTGTGAATCTTCTTTAAGTGACGTGATTGGGACATGTTTCACGTGTGCCCAACCACCATTTACCTTGCCACATGACGTTGGCTGGTGCAAGAGTAGGGTGGGAAAAAGCTACAGCCGGTAAAACCAAAATATGGTATCAGTCGGTTAAATCGTTGACTGTTGGCATAGGCCATGTTGGTAGATGCAGACTGCGTGGCTAGGATCCACATGATAATCAGCAGTCCTGATGAAGAACATTTACGCGTATTCACCAGTTGTAAAAAGAAAAAAACGAGAATAACACAAAAGTTATGCACGGATTACCAAATAAACGAACCTTTTACACCTGAGTTTTTGACTGCTTGACATAAAATACTAAAATCAACATCACATGTAAGATCGACATGACCAGGATTTAAGAGAGGATCACAAACTGTGTGTTTATAAAAACCCTGTAAGGAAAAAAAGAAAAGCAGGAAAGTTCATCCCAGTGCACACACAAGTTCATACACAAGTAAGTTCACTTTGTGAAAAGTGAGTCACAACAATAATTAACTCAATAAGTGAACACAACAGAATTTGTACTATGTTGACTCCCCCCACCATCCCCAGAAGTCAGAAGGGAAGCTAAAGGTTAATTTCTATCTCCACCGATGGTCATGATACAAGGAAAGGCGGAGGCATTTATACACCTTTTAAATGTATCCTTGACAATCCGCCATTAAAAATAACGACTTTATAGCGCCCGATTCAACGGCATGAACGTGATTTAAAAATGTGAACTGAAAACTCCTTTTATGAATGACTCAGGTGAAATTGTTGAGGTAATAATGCATTTTTTTTAACGAATATAGGATCTTTGACTGATATATTTACTCACATAATTTTCAACTTACACGAAATGTATCACCTTTTTCACCTTCATGTCCATAATCAATCAAAAGTGCAGCACCACCCATTTCGTAAATTCGTTTGGATAATAACTGTGTCAAGCATATCATATCGGGACAAATTTCAACAGCTTCACGTTCTGATAGATTGGGAACTAACTAAAGAAAGAGAGTGAAGGATAAAAGCAATTTGTCAACATTATGTAACTTGAGAAACATATTAAAACTAAACCGTTTTATTCCAAAAGCTTATACATTAAAAGTAATCTAAATAAAAGTGAACAATGAAGACAGCTGTAAATCTAAGGGAAAACCACTAATATAGCCACAAATGGTGATTTTCTACATTTACATCGACTTCAAAACAAAAGAAGACAAAGATTAAAGGCTCGCATTGCAATCTTTTACCTGAATGCTTAAGCATCAACTTGGTAATAGGTTTTTAGCTTCCGAAAGACTCGATTCGTTGAAAGCCTAGTAGAAAATAGTGGTCAGAAAGTATGGGAAGAGCTAGTTTATGCTAGGAAAGCAAGGGTGCTTGTAGGATTATGTATGTTCAAGAGATACTAAAAACTCCTAGTAAATAATATCGGTAGGGCGGCTATGAGAACCCAACCCGTAATTTTCATTTCTCTTAGAAATTTCAAAAGCGTACTTTTGCGATGGATTGACAATGTCTTACAACAATAGATAATAGCACAGGATTTCTAGTAAACACTAGGAGCATAACATTAATTTAATAGTAAGAGAGAAGTGAAATAGTATGGATTAAAATCATTGGCAGTGACACGGATACATTCATTTCCTTTACATTTATCACACTCTTGGATATGGTTAACATACACACATACTACTACCACTCCTGTCAAATTAAAACTAATGAGACTAATCAGTTACCCAAACTAGATGTCAGTCGAACGTCTCTAACCATTTAGGATTTTATTGATTGGATTCATCACAAACTGATGTTGGTAGGATACCCCTGAAAACCAGGGAGCAGTGGAGAGCTGTTTCGTTTCTAATGGTACCCTACGAACATTAATTTGTGACGAATCCAATCAACAAAACTTAATACTCAACTCCGAAAAACCACCTCAATTCAATTACACTAGACAGTTCACTAGTGACTTACTTCGGAATGTTACTGAAGTTCTAGCTGGAAGTCATGACCGGTGGAGGTCAAGCTTGTCGTGGTTGAGATAGTTATCACCGATGGCAATGGATTATATCACAAATTGATGGAAGTGGGAATTCTGCCATTGGGGGCCACCCCAGTGGAATATTGGGTTAGGCATTCGTCAACCTGAAGAACTTGGGTTCGATTCCCCCCTGGTTAAATCGATGGTGAGCACTGCTTAAGAGTCTCATACTAGAACGAAGCAGTTGTCCACTGTCCCCTCGTTTTCAATGTTACCCTACCAACATCGACCTGTGATGAATCCAACCAACCAAACTTAGTACCCATTGCTACAAAAGCATCTTAACTTACTTAGGATTTGGTAAATGCATTGCTCGATAGAAGTACATTATGACTAGGACCTGGAAAATATGCGCATCGGTCCAAGTTGTACACCAAATCGGTAAAGAAAGATGTTTATCAGTGACGTAGTAACATCAGTCAGTATAAAGACAAGACATCGAGAATTTAACTTGAGAAAAAAGGGATTAATAAGCAGAATAAAAAATAAGAAACTACTTTGAAATCCAAGATCTAGAGATAGGCAAAGAGTGAACCCGTTTCCCCCCATTGTGACTGACTATGAGTCATGTTGCATAATGTACACAACCACTGGTTACGAGGATCAAGCAGACCTCAATTAGCTAGTCAACAACCACCAACATGACTCAAGCTAACAGCTAACGGAATTCATGGATTGATACTACATTTTAGTCTGACCGTTACTCACTTCATCCAGTCTAGTGCTACGCCAATTAGCATCGAGGCAGGCGGTATCTGAGATAACGTAATGCGTATGCATGTCATTTTCACAAATTACCTATTGTACATATATTGATCCTATCAGACGTCATCTTATTTATTATCTAATATTATCCTATGAACGGGTTTACTGATTTACTTATGAAAAGAAATGTCTTTTCAATTAGTTTAAACAAAAAATGTTGTTATAGATGCTTAGGAACCAGAAGTACACAACAAAGCATATTTTAGAGGTAAGAATTTTAAGCAGAGAAATGGAATGTTATCAGTTAAACAATAGATGAAATCTGCATAATCTAATTATATTACTCATGAGTAACGGTTACATTGTTGCATAATTTATTTGCCCCACTTTGCAAGATTGACGCAATTATTAACATATTAAAGTAGCAGTTCTTATTCTCATCCGTGGTTAGCGTTAACTACTTGTCACTAGGCTCATTAGCTCAGTCGCAAACTAAATATGATTGCCTCAGGATTCAACTGTATAAATTACATTTAAATCTAACCTAATTTACCAAATGTAACTTTTAACTAGCCAATCCTGATGAGATCTCAGCACGGATTCAAAAAGCTCGTTTGGTATCTGCCAGCTTACATTGTCAACGTCTGATAGTAGATGCCTTGTCAACAACGCTCGCTATTTTGGGGACAACGAAGTCAGTCATGATGAAGTCAGATGTATGGTATTAGGGAAAAACGTTAAATCAGGTGACGCGGTTGTGAAAATTCACTAAGGTAGTTGTAATATGTATTACGTATGCCCAACAACCGTCTACCACGACAAAAGATGCTGACTACTGTAGAACCAGGATGAGAAAGCTAGGAGAGACCAAACCAAAAAATAACATTAATTCACGGACCCAATGATTGTTGGCCTGAGTCGTCCTCGTATGTTCAGAGTACCTAGCTTGGCTTCACGTAGCTGTCATAATTTGTGACTGTTGTGCTACATGGTGCAGATAGATTCACTCTTTATGCTCCCCCTGGATCCTGGAGATCTAAAATTATTTTGTTCCTTTATTTCCACGGATTAATTTTCTCTTCTCAAGTCATATTGTTGATATCTAATCTTTTTTATGACCACTTATATTACTAGTGCTTCTACTGCTTTGGAATACATCTTGCAGTGCTGTGGTGTGGCAATGTAGATCGATGCATATACATGTCAAATTCCACGCAATTCATGACATTTAACGATATTATACTAGCAAAATAGTTTGATGATCTGGCTCAAGGCCTGCTACTAGAAGGTGATTAAGAAAAAAAATCGTCAATTACGATGTAGATTATTTCTGTCCTCAAATGAGCACGGTCACACAAATTAAGGGTGGGGTTTGGTACTGATTGAATAACTAAAATATTGACGATTCACAATACTATGAATTTATGCACGTACTAGTCATAACGATTAACGATAGATTTCTACAAGCTTTCTACAACTTCTTGAGGTGCAGCGTTTTACTCTAGAGAATTGCTAGTTTGAGAATAAGTTCACAAGTTAGATTTCACAAAGTATAAATGGGCATCGAGAAACCTGGTGAATGCGGAGTGTTAACGAGTTGAAAGTATCAGTTGCATCTGCTTAAACTCATCCGAGTTACTGGTAAAGATATGTTTGGCTTCAGTAAAATGACCTTTGAAGCTGATCGCATCCCAGTTAACTGAAGCCTAGCGACTTAATGCGTTACGAGACATGTCACAGAATGGAAGCCGGTGGCATTCCCACTGTACTGTTCTTCCACACAGAAGTAAGAGGGACCCTCTTGTCGAATTTTTTATTTGTATTTTAAAACATTTCCAAGTTGAGGTTTTAAATCACGAACTGAACTTGTCTGGACAACCACTAAGAATTAAAAGTGTTGGGTATCTTTTTCATCTAAGTATGGGATCCTCACTAAGGACTGAAACCGTGGCTTGCGGCTTTACACCACCGAGTTAGAGTCTCGTTGTAAATTGATCATGTTTACTAATTTTTAACTGTAATTTCTCTCCCTTTTTCATTTCTTTACAACATTATTACCCTACTTTAGAGGGTACATGCTCGTTAGTGTTCAATTGTACTGGAATTTGTGTGCATTAAACAAACATAGTGAAAAATACTAAAGTAGAAATAATCCTTGACCTAAGAAGGAGATTCAAAGTGATAGCGTCCAGTGATTTTTATGCAATTAAATTTTGATCAAAGGTCTGTTTCAGTAGTAGCGTATCTGGTGGTTAGATCAATTTACTTGTCTTCAAAATATGACAACCATATGGTTCCAGCTTCCTTATGAAACATGCGTAAGTATCATACGCAACATCTGACGACTAGTAGATTACTTAAATTTAACCATAATTAGTTATACAAGTACAAGTTTATGTGATCGGCTGTGATTTAATTAGTGATACTACCAAGTAGGCCAAACATAAATAGATAGAGTATGACTTGAACTTGAGAACATTCAAATGAAAGCCTTGAATGCTGAGGTGGAGAAGAGTACTATGAGAACGGCACTGCACCAGGCAGTGCTAAGTGGCCCAGTAAATTCGAACACAGGAGGAGTGTTTGATACCGTCTGTTTTCGGGTTTTGTTCACTACTGCTGAGCCTGACCATGATGATTACAAGATCACAATACATTTATAACAGAAAAATTTACTATATGATTTCCTCGTAAATAGAAATAAACAACGCTTTACCGGAAGGTACGCTATTGAAGCTGGAGTTTTTGTGCTTGAGCGCACAAAGCATAAATCATTAGAATCCTGCATAGAACCAACTAGAACTTCATGCCACTGTCCTTCATGTTTCTAAGAAAAACAACAAAAAGTAAATATTTCATTATATAATAGCGTCATACTATGCAGGTAAGTTGATGATATGATGGGAAGAAATTAGACCTAACAGTCGAGTCCCTTAACTCTGTAGGTAAAAGCAGTGATTTTTTGGCAAACAATATTGTTTCTGATGTCAATTTATCCTGAGCCTTCAGCCAATAACCTGGTCTAATGAGCGACCACCACTCGTATACATCGCATCGTTGCATATCACCTACTGATCAACATATTATTTATTCATTTAAACAATCTCCAAACTACCTTTATTATAAATCACAAAATTTCATTACATTAGGGTTAAAATAATGATGATAATTTCATTACAATAAGATAACTTGCTCGGAAACAATGGACTGGTAGTACATCGAAAAATTCATGACCAATAAAGAATGAGAATTTTTCAGGTACTTGCCGTAGGTCTGTATGCCAAAATATTGGTGGAGGTCTGTTATTCGAATGTGATGATAGAGCTTTATGCATCGTTTGCTTTTGCGTTTGTTGCATAGAATGATTTATTTCAACTAAATGTATCGATAATGTTGAGTAGGCATCTGGAAATTTTGAAAAAACCTAAAATAAAATAAAACAGGACTTATTTAAGTTTTTTATTACGTAAATTAATACCCAGTTAGTTATAATAAACTCAACCTGACACAAATGTGAGTTAGTACAAGGTCCATACCCCATCAACACGATGAAATGAAAAACAAAAGAGTCGGAATAATCATCCATCAGTCACGTATAACGTACAACCGAGCACATATGCATCAATCTAGGTTGTTACATGTCATTAGCACGGAAAGACAAATACCAAATTAGTAGAAACAACAGAAGTCGTAAAAAGTGGACACAGAGAATACTACTCTACAAGAAAGAGGTAATTCATAGAAAAAATGTATGGAGTAATTCTAATCTCGGGAATTAATCGAAGACAAAAGGTGAATGTACCTGTTCTATTGAGATTGGTTCTGAGCCATGTCACCCAGAGTCGACAACGATTAGTAATGACATTCGCACATTCTCCAACCAAATAGTTTGTATCTACCAGTACAGCTCAGACCAATAGTTACTGACCGATGTCACCTTATAATCTGACAGTCCCTAGCTTCCCTACATCCTTCTTTAACGCCAGATAGCATTTTACGCTTTATAATTAAAAAGAGTGACTAAACATCGACAATATGGTTCGAGGAATGAGAAGACAGGTATAAAGAAATACTATAACTCATGATCTAAGGAAAGATAAGGAGTGAATAGGTCTTCTACAATGTAACCGATTTCCAATAATGTTACTCAATATTTTCACTTACTGATCACAGTTATCACGTAAACCCTAATCGGATAGTCTGCACTTATAAACACATAATGGCTCCTTGGATAGGAACTGCAATAGTTTAATTGATTTCAGCATCCTTCCAGCTAAGTTTAACGATAGTCAACATTATACTTAGAAAGTAAATGATAGTTATGCAAGCGTAATACAGCCATGTCGGATGATAAGAATCCACAGCCTCATCAATTGATTTCTTATCTTTATTAAACGGTAGGTGCCTAACCTAGCTTAGTAATCGATTGACTAAAAAGGTTATGTTTCTTGAATTGATCACAGGTAGCTACAAGTTACTATGAAAATTCTAACAAGTACAACTTTGGCAAACAACATGTAGGTGGAGCAGTATTTCAACCTGAGACCTAGTGGCTAAAAGTCTGGTGCTATGAGTGCCAAGCCATTGCTTCAAACCTATCAACCTACCTGTTGTAAATTATTGAACATAATAACAAGACTGAAGTTCTAAGGGAAATAAATAAATAAATACACTTGTGTTTATACACAGGTCACATTTTTCTAATAACTTACGTCGCCGGAGGGCATTAAATCCAGAACTATCCACAAAATGACTATGTGACACTGGCTTTAAACGGTTGTCTTTTGAGGTCTGAGGTGACACTCCCGAATTATCAAAACCCCCCTTAAATCCAGACATCTCCTCAGATCTCTCAAGGAATAGCCTTTCATAATATGGGCGACCGAGTAGAGAAATCTGCCCATATGCCATAAACAGAACTTGGGGTGACCCTGACTATTACTACTTCACATTTATAACAATATCATAGCTACGCATATGACAAAAGAGATTTTCATATCGTATAGTTGACTCGATACAAACAAATGATTTGCAAAGCAATTTTATGAGAATCCGTCATTTAGAAAGTAAACATGGTAGTTTAAGATAATTGTATCAGTGAAAACAGGCACACGATATCAAGGTCTGCTCGATTACTGAAAATTACGCAACGTTCTCGATATGTGTATTTTTAGGGGGTTTGTTTATAAATAAATGGGTATAATGGACGCTTCAGTTCCAGCATATCAATTACAGAGTTATGATAATCCAACAAATGTAAATATTAAATAGAATCTTGGTATATCCTAGAAAACGAACCCTTAGTATATCAGCGCAAAGTGTACCGCGTCCTGGACCAAATTCAACAAGTTGGAGATGTTCAGGGTGATTCTGTCTCTTCCATTCTTCTAGCAACCATACTCCTATTAGCTATAAACCCATTCTATGCAGAAAAAAAACAGTTACCTCTCCAAAAACTTGACATATCTCAGGTGAAGTAGTAAAATCCCCGGATATTCCAAAGACGTCGTGTGTATTATAATAACCCTGAAAAAACAATTTGTCTGAAGTTATTACAACCTACATATAGTGGATTAGAAAGACATTCTTTCATATATTCCGCGATAGTTAAAGGCCCAAAGGTGTTAATACGCTCCGTTAACTGCTTCTTTAGAACTTCAGGTAGGTTTTCTGGAGACTTGTGCAAACTAAAATAACGCCCGCAGTACATAGGAGGATACAATATACGGGTTATGCCACAAAATTTGAACAACTGAAGCATTTCCACTTTGTATTCAGAACTAATGGGTAATATAAAAACAAACATTTCAATTATATTGTTACAAACAATCTAATTAGATCGTTAGTATTTCTATCTATCTTTAATTTATCGATTAGCTCGGCTTTAGTTTTATGGCAATCAACATGAAAACCTACTGGTATAATATAACAGCTTAACTCGTTAGTCTTCTTGTGTATATATAATAAAATTACTGCCTAGATCTTCTGTGGGATAAATTAACGCAAAGGCACAATAGGATCGGAAGGTGGTTAAATGACAAAACATTAGTAGACAGCTTTTCTGAGTAGCAGGACTAGTATCCTCATTATTACGATGAAAGTATTACATATGTGCAAATTAGTTTGCGGCTGGATTCTACATTATTCGAAGACTTAGTAATTAGAACACTCGGCTTTCAATAAACAGGTTTCAAACCTTGATTATATGGTAACAACTTCATTTTAAGCAGTCGAGCAATTAATAGAACAGAAGCAGTGGAGTACTTGTTAAGTCAATTAGCCTTCAAACAATAATTAAAAATTTATGTATCTTAGTCTAAGAATTTACCTCCAAGATAAGGTGGTTTGTCTTTAGATCACTCAGAATAAAATTAGGCATACGAAGCATATTAGAAAATGAAAAAAACTAGCAGCTATTTCCTACCTTGAGACAAATATTACATTCAAATGGTTGTAAGCTGAGCAGGAAACGCATTTGTTTAGCAAGCTTTGACTTTACTGACAATGAATCATCGATTCTAACAGGCATAAAGAATGCAACAAATCACAAGAGCAAAACCGTGACGACGATTAAGAAACTACTGCAGGAGATTGTAACAGCCGCTGATAAGCCTGGACATAATAGTTCACACATAACACTTCTATTATTTGTAAGTATGCCCAGGGTATGATTAAACTTAACTTGAAGGTTTATAACCCCTAGTAGCTCGACTGAATTCTGAGCTATTGTCTTACTAGAACTTGCGATGGCCAGATATTCATAAGCAGAAAATGGAAAACGAAGTAACAGTCAAGTATCGATACGTACTGATAGAGTTTAAAACATCGGTAGTTCGCCTGGAAGGCTGCAACTTACACTTTAATTGTTGTATACAAGCATCTACAACAACAATACAGTATGTTAATAGATAGTATCAAGACAACAGATTTCCTGCCAAATGTGGACTCTTAAATGTATAACAAAATACCAAGCTAAGTGGACTACAAGGGGTGGAGTATACAATTGTGCATTCAGCAGAATTCAATAATACATATATATGACTTGTGATTTTAATGTACAAACGATGAAAAGACTAAGCATGCTATAACTAGAAGGCACAGACAGAAAAACACAGTAGTTACCTGTGAATTAGGTAATCCAATTAATAGAAATATGAAAATAAATTGTTGCAATTTACGAATAGTTTACACAATGCTAGCAGGATTGAGAACAGGAGGTATGAGCTATATGAAGGGCGCACAAGGACGAATAGCATAAAGGTATGTTGTTTTGATACGTATAAACAACGTCAAGTTAAACGGGTATAAATTAGCATACTGACAAAATCGATACATATGTAATATCGACAATTCATATTTAAAGGTAAGTGTTTACATTTCGTATCCCACATACTTAATGTCTCTCTATCGTCAAATAAGTTTTGTATAAAAACTCGGTGAAACTAAACTTTGCTGGTGAGCATGAAGGACAAGAGATGATCTTGAACCCTATTTAATCAATAAGAGTGCAGTTGCAAGTGAGATTAAAATTAATGACGAAAAATGACGAAATGTTTTAAAAAATTACGCAGGATATAAAGTTTATACATTATATACAAACTTTTGAAGGTTTGAAACAGATTCATTGACTTTAAAGTCGTAATATGAACGATGAAGAAACTCAACCATATGACTCGAATCATGTTGTCTCTAGAAACCTAGAATGTCTACGATACTCATTCACTCACGATTAATGTCCTTTGATGTTTTGTTCATGTACACTTGTACTTGGGTCTGTAAACTGTCTTTCATGAACTACGACATGGTAAACGCATCCAAGCTTACGAAGAGGCCGCTAAGCTCTCCAGTCGTCAGTATGGATTGTAGATCCTGGCAAAACACATATCTGGATTACTGGTATAACCGTTCTTGCAATCCAATCTGGGATATACTACAAATGTCCCTGTTCTAATGTTCGGTCATAAATACTAAGAACAAACCAGTGAGGTTAAAGTAGTTAATACTTGCCCATTCAATCCACATACCTCTCCCTCTACTATATTTTATGTTTGTAATAGCCGCTCCATCTATTTCAACTATTTTTCCGATTCCTCCAAGCGACAGATTAAGGCTTGGCATCATATCTGACTAAATGTCTCTGCAGTGGATACTATAGCAATGCTGATACCTCGCTTACATTTATGGGTGATGATAGCGAAAAAAGTAACTGAATCACCAACAATGCAACCAGCATGGAGGTTTTTTGAGCATTAGTCTAGACTGGCTGAAGTAGCTGCCTGTTCTTATTGGCTTCTTTTGCAACAGATAGTGACTCCATCTCGTGTGATAGTGGATGGTGCCTGACCCATATTCAGTCCATAAACACAAGCCAACTATCTACGAAGTAATCCGATAGCTGCAAATTAGTAATAACAACGTCCTCATTGAAATTTCTAATCAACCGATCCAAAGCAAGCATTTTGAGCTAGATAAAGCACACGACCTTGACAAGGTAACTTGATTCTCATTGGCTGTCTCAAGTTCGCCAGTAAAGTTTTGTCCCAACAAAAGCTCCTCCGAGCGCGATGAAAAACTTTTCCGTCTTTTGAAACAGAACGAGCAGTCTTCGTAGTGAAGAATGAGCTGGATATAATCGACTTTAGAGCGTTGTCCTTCCATGATGCTGCTACTAACTAAACCTCCGAATGATGAGAAAAATTAAAACATTGGTGATTAGATAGCAAGATTTATTTGATCTAAGATAGAATATGTATGGATTTTTAATGTCTGTGCTGGGTACTTAGAATATGGTTGGTTTTCCAGCCGGTAACGTTGTGGTCTTGAGGTCATATGTGACCGACGGCCTCCAACTAATAGTGAACACCAGACAAGGATGGTTGGCATCAATTGAGAGTTTCAACACAACTACTTATTCTGGGAAATCGTCTAACGATACAGTGGGAAGCTATTTAAGTGATTTTAACCTGTTTATGGAGCACTGCAAGTTACTATATAAGAACAATTCTACAATACGTCTTGTTACAAAGTATGCACCTAGAGCATTTGTGAAAACTATGGCTTGGCGAAACTGCAAACTCTATGGAAATTGTATATAAAAATCTGTCTAAGTTTACAAATGATAATCTTGTAACAGTCACGCAGAGACCTACTGCAAAATTAGGTGATATTCACATAACATAATATACGAATGCAGTTATAATTTCTGTCTCTTTTATTATTTGCAAGCAATACGTTTCCTGTTCAAAAAACGTTTTTGCTCATTGGGACTAAAAATATTGCCTGAAGATATCCTAGAAAAGACAGTGCATCAGGTGGGTGGTTTATATCTAATAAAATAATCCTAGCCAGTTGTTTTCAGGATTTCATATATTTCTGTGTAACCATATCCGTAATAACACTAAAGATTGCACCACACTAACTGCCTTCAACTTTACTTAACGCCATGTAGTTCTTACCCAGAAGACCAGAGAGAAATAATCAGGAGCACTATGCAGTAACAGGTGATATGCAGGAACTAACAAACTGTAATAGTAAGTGGACGACAGTCTCTTTACATAATCAATTGAATTTGAACCTCTCTTTAATATTAATAAAATATATGTAGACCAAAATAAATCAGAAGTTAAAGCTACACCGTGATAAGTGACGTTTAACGTAGTAATAAAATCGGAGTCCCCAATAGTACAAAAATAATAGTGCTTCTTCAATGGGGTGCCAAGGTCGTTTTCATGTCTTAGACCGAGGTTGGAAGTTGGACATTTAGAAGCCTTAAGTCCAAGATCACTCCAACCAGACAATCGTCCAATGTTCCCTAAGAAGCTATTCATTACAAAACATAAGTTACTATAAATACATAGAGCAAATCTAAAGTTTTCACAAACACAGTTTACTCGTTAGAGGGGCTGTAAGTAATCAAATGGTTGAATTTTAAGGGCGTCATCTTATTTGGTAATCTTGCGAAATAGTTGTTGTTGCGGATGTGTAGCACACAGGACAGGCTTGATCATCGTGTGAAAGTTAAAAGTCGGTCGACATATTTTTAACAGGTCAGTTAGTGGTTCCAATAACTGGTTACTAAAAGAAATGAGCCTTCTATGAAAATTACACTTACCCACAAAACGGAGTAGTTGCCTAAAAGAAACAGTTTCGGAATAAAAGTGTGGACTGATGCGCCTACAGGTATTGACATAGGCCCATGTGCATCAATATGGCGACCGAGAAAATTCGTTTTGAAAACACCCAAATCATACCTAAGAGGATGAATAATCATGCCACGCTTCTGGAGTCGTTTAAAGAGCTGGTGATGCTGCACATGTTCATCCACGTTGTAACGGGCAACAAGAGTCTTCATTATTAGGCAAAACGAAGGCAAGTCCAAATATAATGTAATCCATAAAGCTACTGAAATATTTGGGTGACATCTTTCAGACTAATAGTCGTTCTTGTGAATTCAAACAAGCCAAAAAGTGTAGTGATCGCAGTATTTAGTGTGGTCTCAGATACCACAGGTGCCTGTTGGTAAGAATCGTCAAAATTCCCTTTCGTAAATATGTTTTTATCAAGTGCCGTTGGAGGAAATATCGGCAGGAAACCGAACAACAACAGACCGTAACCGATTCATTCCGAATACGCAATCACAATAATCAACACTTCATCATAATACGACTGTAGATAAAAATGGGGTGGTGTTAGAATTGAACGCTGTTTAGCCACACTGAATTCCATTAGTGACTGACATTTGTTCTGAAATAGTTAGAGAAAAGCGTTTGTGTTGCCGTTAATAGTCAGTATCGTCAAGAAACTTTGTACGATTTTCTGTCAAAAATGAAATTATGATTTGTATCATAACGGCGTGTTGTTTATTCTAACTAACTGAATGCGAATAATATGGTTGAGGTTAATTATGGTTCAAAATTCACCCTTGGTCTAGAACAGGACCTACATAGTATTCGGAGACTCCGTTATCATCTCAGTCATGATCGGCTCACCTAATGTGACAACAAGTGCTTAAAATGATGCAATAATATATGTACGCAGTAAACAAAACCGTGTTTTTGGAAGATATAGACTCTCAGTAATAACATAGACACTGCTCAGTCACTTATGAAGACAATGTCAGTCGATGTTGGAAGTCTGTCTGTTGGGATGGCTCCAAGAAATCTCAACGAATCCTCCGGAACCCTTGAAGGAGCCGGAGACATTCCGTCTAATCAATGTTCGATAGAACCTTCAGCAATCTCGACGTGGAGCGTTCTGATTGGGTAACAGTTGGAACTTCTTAGTTCGGATTGGAGGGATTATAATACTGACTTTGTTGTTTCAGAAAACTATAAATATACGAATATTTTGTACATAAATGACTCTCGATTTTTCTAGAATAAAGTTCCTGTCTTCTCGTCTTCTGTCTTCTGAACTTTCGACTAGGAGGGTTCAAGGCGTTGAAGTGCTAAAGTTGTTTGCGGCTAGTGAAGATATAGCAATACTCAATGTTATTAGCAAGTTATTTTCTTTGTCAGGCCTTTTCCTAAAAGGAATAAAACCTCCCTTTTTCAAGATGCAACTAGGTTGATTGTGACTGGGTTTGAATGAGATAAGTAATTACATACAACTAAACTACGAAACATACTACACACACAACAATAAACTCTCGCACTTAACCTACCATCTGTATTATGTGTCAACTAAATGTTGACCTTTGAATAACGTAGTCATTACGGACAAATACGTCGGCAAGACTTCATAAACATTAACGCAGCGTACAAAATATACATACGGTTAGCTCCGACAATGCTGATTTGAATCCTCTAGTTAAATGGTAGGCTAGGGTGAGCCCTATGTTGCCTATTGTCACACTAGGTAAACTTAAAAACACGAATTATGGATGCAGAATTACTTGTGCACACAAATTGGCATAGTTAATAGTTTTCAATCAAACCTCTAAAAATATCAAGTATGTGGTTGCGGAAAAACCTTTCTTTCCGGACGCAAAGCAGCATGACTGGTAGTTCATGCTATACAACCAAATCATACTGTAGATAAAATAACTATTATCTCGAACCACATCACTGTTCGTCGTCTGTGTTCAGCCTAACTCCTGTTAAGCGGGAGAGTTATTTGTTCATTAATCGTAACACCGCATTGATTAACTTGCTAAATCAATGTTCTCCTAGTATTCTTAATGCTAAAATCATCAATAACGTGAGTTACTTTGTCAGCCAATTTAGTGACTACTTCACAATTTCTAACCATTCACGTATAATAATGTAGGTATCGAAGTAATACCAAAGAACAGTGAGTACAACAGTCAGATGTATACATACCTTGTGGACATTGAAGTCAGAGTTACACTCGGCAATATTCAGAGTAGCTAGTTCAGTAAACGCATAGCATCCTAACCTTTTAAAAATACCAGACCGAATCACCATTCAGTTACGGACACGTTTGACTTAATAATGCATTGCAACATTCTATCGTTTGGTTCGTACTTAGACGATACCTGATGCCACAAAGTCATAATCATCGTGCTAGACGATCTAGATACATCTTCTTGGTGGTAGCGGTTAAGATACTCGTTATTCGCATCATTTCTAAAAACCAAAACTACCTTACGATCGATCAACCAACAGGTTAGTAAAAATTCCAAACACTTACCAATATCACTCGGTGTGGTTGAAGCATGGTTGTAATAGGTTTTAAACTCTGACCGATATAAGTCACTACTGATTCTTCTACTTACGAATACTAAATGCCGTAGGATCTTTTCAAGGGAGACATTCGTGAATATCATTTTCAGCCCGTTCGTATTTTCCAGACAACAGCAGAACGAGGCCTGAAAAGTGCCCACTCCCACAACCGAATAATCACTACATGTTCCACTGGTTTGTTGTGACCTATTTTTATACTTCTGGATTTGTAACTTCGTTAGATCATTAACTATATATCTCGTTAGTATTTTTGCCTTCGATAATAACATGACTTATACACGCACAACAATCACCAATTACGCGTATGATCAAGAATTCCGGAGTGAAGATGCGACAGATATATATTTGAACCGAAAGAATCCAGCGTTACAAATTGTACAACCCGTTAACGGCAAGTTGAACTTTGCAATCTAACTTTATAGTACAAATATCAATAAAGAATTATATAGTACAAACATCATAGTGTTAGGGGTAACAGTGGCTTCTACAAGTTAATGACTAACTAATTACCGTAGGTTTAGCAATTTCATACATAAAACGGTCACATTCGTAATAACTGCTGCCAAAGATAGGTTTTATTACAGAGACACAGTAAGCCGACATAGAAATTACTTTATATGGTCTTACACTGACTAAAATATACGACACGATTTGATTGAGTCGAGGCATTAATATTTTAAGTTCCGAAATAAACTTTACTGACGTTGGTGTAGTAAACATAATTCGTAAACTATTTTCTTGACACCGTCTTTAGAAGGCATTAGTCCGTAAGCTAACTGCAGGACTCTAATAGACTCAATCAGGATGAAAATTTTGTTTAAGGAACGATAGTACATCTACTTCCCTACGTTTTGGTGAAAAGTTACAATCTTTCTTTGAGCATTCTTTGTAACGCAATGCCTATTAAAATTTTCAATAGTTACCAGATGACAAGATTAATCACAAATCAAAGGGCAATGAATACAGACGAAGGGATTGTGTATTTAAATTTAATCAGCACCCTAATGACGTGTGCAACACTATTACTGCTTTATACAAAAACGACGTCCACAACATTGTAAGTGAACATCCAGATCTTTACAGTCCATTCTTACATTTCTGCAAGGATTCACTGTATGAGAGTCAGACTGTCTGCTGGAAGTAGTTTTGGAATCCTGTAGAAAATATTAACTAGTTTATAAATTAGGATTAGAGAGTGGGACGGGCTGACTTGAGTTCTGGAAACGCATTTAGCTAACATGGCCATGGTTGACCTCCCCCCTTTCCTTACACAAAATTCCTGTATATGTATATGTACATTTTCAACACTCAAATGTTCACTTTCAAATAGTTTGGTACAGCTTTGCGTAATGAAGGAAGGACACAACAACACTATCATTCAGATATGAAATCCCATTAAGAGTAGTAGATAACTCTTCTTGTCTGGCAAAATACATAGGAAATATACGTTTCAAATTAATATTCCAAAATTTGTATGGCCGATAATACACATCCAATGTGTATACATGTTTCTCAAACCGCGTCTGCACCACTTACTGGTAAACAGCCTAATAAGTCACCAGAGTTATCTTGTGTTAACTGTAGGGAGCTATAATCCACCAGTTAAATCTGTTTAGCACTCCGGTGTTGTAAGATTTAGTTATGAGCTTTCAAAGCAATACTTTCACTTTGAACCATAGCAACTGAAGGACGTGCGAAGGAATTTTTCGGATACTAAATGAACTTTAGTGTTTCGTAATCAGTAATCATGGTGAACGTTTTTCCAATAGATATTCATGAAGGCGTTTAACAGGCCAAATTCAGCTTGTCGTACTTGCTATTTTGGGACGACAGAACAACCACAAATGACGCCTGCAACTTGAACTAGTGACGCTAAGTTGTAGTTACTTAGGTTCCAACTGGGAACTGACCTTAGATCACTCAGTCCTGTGTATTTCACCAGTGATTAGATGCACTTAAAATAGGCAGTGAATATACCAAATGTATGATGCTGTATTTAAAACCAGTTAGATCTAGCAACCAAAAGAAGTTCAAGCAAACTGAGAGTGAGGGAGTTCATTTCTACGTTAAACATAAGTTCTTAAAATCACATCACTTTGAAAAACCTCGATAGATTTTTCAAATAAGCTTCTTGCTTATCCTCTTGTGTAAATGAATCACACGATGAAATTTACAACAGATAACCAGAATAATTCGGTAAACTGGGAACAAAACGTAAACAATACTTATGAAGTGCATCCGGTATATGACCAAGTTACGTTTGCGGTATTACCAGAGAAACTTCTAACGATTGTACCCACTCTTACGAATCAGAAGGCAATGAAGGATGGAAGAGAAGTTATACTTGATCGTGAATAGAGCGTCAATGGGATAGCAACATCTAGGCTGGCAAACTAGAGAGAGAGATATGCTTTTCACGCTGCGGCGTGACGTGATCTGGTGATGATGCGTGACCGAGCGCCTTCAACTAGGCGTGTCCGCTAAGACAAACATGGTCAGCATCAATGTCGAGGACTTATGTAACTATTTATTTTGGGAGTTATTTACCGCTACACTTAAATAAGGGCACCAACTAATGTTTGGTTCGTTGCTTATACACCTAGAGAACAATTTAATTCTCGTATATCCTCTGACTCTATATAACGACGATTTAGATAGGTATGTATTTAGAATTGATTAAAATGTACAAGCGATCGGAAAAAAGTAAGCTGACAAATTAGTGTTATGTCAAATCACACATTAAACATGCATGCCAACATACAAATGTACGACAAAAAGGTTTTTATATTTGGGGGGGGGGTAATTATGATTTCTACAAGTATTGCAGAACATACATTAGTGAACGTGATTCCGTAAGGTTTCACGGATAAGGCACATTAGTAGGTGGTGCTTGTAGAACCAACCATGATGAATTACAGAAACGTTTGATTACAGTTCCAAATGAGCGTGATACTTAAATAATTCTTGCCATCTATCGGAATAAAGTGAAACACGCCCATATAACTGAACATCTATCTTCAGCCAACACTTGGGTACTCTAGAAGGTCCCACGTTTTATTTAAAAAGCTAAAATTCAGTTGATACACGATTCAATTAAATGAGCCGAAAATCAAGCATGCCAAAACCAGAAAGTGCAGGTAAGGTATGATTCTCTGTTTAATTATATTGCAACATAAATACCAAAATAAGAATGTACAAAACGTGAAATATTATGTTCAGCGTTATCAGTTGCTGCTACAGACTAACTGCTTTGGATCTGGTTTAAATCCATTACAATCGACTGAATATTTGAGACAATTGAATCTAGATACACGGAATGGACGTTTCTTAAGGTCTACAGTAATATTTTTGTTATGTCTGGCCGAAATTTCTATTATTGATACATACGACTTATTTATGGATATTCCTGTGTGCGCACGAGATTATAGTGACAAACGTCAATAAGAGCCTAGTCGATCAGTGCGCATCTAGCCGATGCCCACTCAATTCCAAGAAGAAATAGGAAGAACACCAGCTGATAAACCAACTAGACGAAATTCTATAATATCTTAAACATTTCTTTATATATACACAAACCAGACCACACAGCCAACCGATTAGGGAATTAGCATGAATACAAAACAAGGGAGATAGTGGTAGTTAATAGTGGTAAGATGTACATAATCAATTAATTGTAGTTCACAAATGAGAGACGATATACTGACAGTAAATATACTAAACGAGAGAACAAGGCAAGCGGAACGTAACAATGATGTAAATAACATTTTCACTTTGCACACAACTAAAATGATTGAAACGGTCCTACGAGACATAGTTCTGAAAGTTAGTTACACTTCTTTAGTAGCCGAACATGACATTTTTTCCCAGGTAAACGACGAAATAAGACTGATAATTATGGATTATGAGTTACCTAATGAAGACAATAAATAATCAAATAACCTTGATAAACTTCTACACCTCTCAGATCACCAACAATAGAATTAACCACTTCTTGGAAAATAGCTGGAGATTCACTTAGACCCAACTGAAGATAGTTGTATTTGAATACACCAAACAGTGTTAATTGTTGTCAAGACTAATAAAGTTTGGTATAAAGCAATTTGATGATAAGCAACTTTTAAATCAACTTTAAAGATTATTTTGGAACCATAAAATCGATTATAAATGTCTACAGCTTCAACAGTTGTAAATGTTTGTTTTAGTAAACGTAAATTTAAGGTTAACCGATAATTCTAAGGGTATTATCAACGGATTTTAAGGGCGTAACATTATTACACAGATCATCTAGTGTATTGTGAACTATTCCTTTTAGACCATAAGAAATAATTTGTCTTTCAAGAAATATAGGATAACCCTGCACTTGCAATTGAATAGGTTGAGTTTTTATTTCACATTCACATTTGAAACATACTGTAATCAAATCTTCAAGTAAGTTATTAAAAGTGTCTTCACCAGTTAACAAGGATAATTCTATTTCTACAAGTTTCAAGTTTCTTAAACTAAGTGTTGACGGCCCAGTCTGATCAACCGAATACGCACAAGTCAAGAATTTGGCATTTTTATCTGTAACCTGGAGTGTACGGCGCCCACAAGTAGGAAGCTTATACCCAATAATGCTTGATATATAATCGGGTCATACAATCATATTGGCATTTAGTAAACTCTATGCTGATTGGCTAAAATTATTCTTTATCGCAGGCGAATTAAGAATCACTTAACTTCGTCTCTATACTGTACTCTAATCAGTTGTTTCTCGATCCTGATTAGTTATAGCATGTAGATCAGCTGTAACATTTAACTTATTGTTAGAGTACAACAAAATCTATTTTATAATTGGATGTTGTAAAGATAGTTGACTGTCAATTTTGATATCACGAATTGATCTGAATCAGACAGCTATTGGTCACCTGGAAGCACTGGACATCTATTACATTCTAGTATAGAATATTGTAAGTTAACAAAGTGTATCAGAAATTAGGATACAAAATTTATATATGTAAGCGTATTACAATTTTCAAATGTTTCTTCACAGTTTAGATTAATAAACAGACTATAATAATTGACTATTGAATAAAAACAATTTAGCATATAACTACTAACATATTTAAGTAGTCTATATGAATAACACATTGATTAGAAGCATTAATTATTCTATAATGTTTGTTGGTATTGTAATTTTTATGTAGTAATATTCAACTTCCTGTAAATGAAATAAATTAATTAGAATTATTTTTTTTTAGAAATAAAATTCATATTAAACTTTTCACATCATACATAGAGTGTACATTTTATCAGTTTAGAATGATGAATGATTTGGAAGAGTTCATTGAAAGTTTGTACTGTTACATAACTGTGTAGCTGAATTATTATATGTAACACTTTCACTCATCAATAGTTGTTGTCAATTCAACTATTTCGATTATATTTTAAGATGATTTCGTAGATGAATGTTGTACATGGAAGTGTAAGTTTCGAAATGGTCTTGCAATTGCCGAGGGGATGGAAACGAGATAATGGGATTTATGGTTTGATTATGACCTGATAGACTTAAAAACGATGGTAGGCATGGTACTTGAGTGATCAAAGTCTTCACTAGAGGTATGAATAGAAGAAACACATAGGCGAATGACAGTCAAGACCAGGTCGTTAATTTAGTAGAAACAATCGCTGTTGTATATCATATACTGGATCAAATGGTGACAGGAAGTACAAAAAATATGATATAAACTAAGTTAGAGGGTATGTGTACAGGGTATGGGATAATGAAATCACAATAAGGTTACAGTAATTAGGGAAGTAAAAGACATATAACAATGGTTAAGGAGCTTGTGAAAAGCTTGCAATCTGATCAGTACAAATATCATAATTATTAAATGTTTAGCGAGATTCAGCTTAGCTGTAAGGGTCTCATAAAGGGCAAACAATAGACTCATTAGATTGCGATTCCCGATTCTCCACCTCAATATAACAATTCTTAATAAAAACTTCCTATTGAGTACATGGAAACATTCGCAAGTAATTTCTATGAATATGTCACTATATAGCAGCCTAAGTTGCTGGATGAAATACGTAAGTATAGTTTTTTGACTTTATTAGACGTTTTGAATAAGCTGGAATATATAGTAGATGTTATGTCAAAAGTAGTTATTTTTCATAATGTGGAGTTCTTGAAAACTGTATTTCGGCTTAAATAGACTATACGTTGGACAGCTGTTTTAATCTGGTATGAACTTTCAATGCATGTCCTCTATTCCATATGGTATTGATACAGCGATCTTCAAGACTTTGAGTTGATATCTGATGATTTACATTTCTAGCTTCATTCACTCTGTGATATTGTACAAGCACTATCCATTACTATTGATGACATCTATCATATCAACAAATCACTGTTTACTTACAACTGTTCCACTTCGAAAGTAAGAAATTATAATCAGCAGAGTCCAGTCATGTCTGTGGTGCAACAAATATCGTTACTCACATTCGCGTATTGTAGATAATTAGCTGAAATTTGGAATGTAAACTACCGTAGGTCGATTCAAGTGTAAGGCCAGGAGGTTATAGGTTTGATTTTTTATAGTTTCAAAATATAAATCAGCTGTTTTTATTGAACTAGAAATTTAAAACAATCTGTCCCCTTGATACATTTTGATAATGCAATAAGAAGACGAAGTTTATCAGAGTTATGTGATATATTTGCGCAATACGTTTTGTATAATCTGATCACACACACACTTGTTAAGGCATTTATATATGAAAAATCAAAGGTCACTAGGCATATTAGAGTATAAGCTAAGTAAACAAGGCTAATACAGCGAACGATGTGAATCACAATCTACCAAGGTAGGTTGAGTGATAGTACAAGTTCTTTTTGAATACACAAGGAGGGGTTGTGGGGTGTGGTTGAACCTCCGTATAGCTAAGGCTTCAGTAAACCATAGTATACGTCCCAAAGGACTTTTATACAACACCACAAAAGATGATTTAATATCAATTATGTGACCTGTCTCAACTAAGGGTTTAGCTATAGACGATGAAGGTTGTTTATCCTGTACTTTTACTTTGTCATTCGAGTTCATTTGTTTCTGAAGTCATTTAGGTAGCTAGAAATTCAAGAATGAAGTTAAATCATGGATTTTATAGACAGATATCCGTCATATAATTTTCTAGCTACATTATACCAGTACTAGTATAAAAGTAGCATATATTATTAATAATTTCAGTATATCCGACAGAAACTGTTCAATGATACCATCTTAAACTGTATGGCTTTGGATTCAAAAGGTATCATCCACTTCACTAAATGTATAGATACGACTTGGTGACGAGTGTTAAGCATAATAAAACCTTATTTACTTACCCCGTTAACCCTCATAGAGAAGCACAGGCCGCTCACCAGTATTCTCCACTGAACTGCGTCCTGAGCAATCCTTTCCAATTGTTTCCAGTTGCTGCTCATCCTTTTAATATCTGCTTCCAATTCTCGACGCAGTATGTTGTTTGGCCTTCCTCTTTTCCGTTTCTCAACAGGATTCTATGTTAATGCTTGTCTTGTTAGGCAGTCTGATGATTTCCGCAATGTATGTTCTATTCATTTCCAACGTCTTTTCCTAATTTCCTCTTCGACTGGGAGTTGGTTTGTTCCCTCCTATAGTAGGCTGTTGCTGATAGTTCCCGGTCAACGGACATTCTTGTATCTTGTGTAGACAATTGCTTATAAATACTTATACTTTCAATCACCTATCACTTTAACATAGTACATTTGATATCAATTTAGTTTGACTAGCAACCATATTGTAACCTGGTCTACAGGATTATGTTAGTACTAAAGGACATTTGTAATTCTCAATAATCAAACAACTTAATTTATGAGGTTTAAGCGATTAATATTTTCAAAATTTAAAGAGAAAAACATATTGTAACGTGGTCTATAAGGAACATTATCAACATTCAGCACCTGTTCCATTTTAAAACATAGTCGTGGATGCATACTACACATTGAAGAGTATCATATCAGCTATCCGGTTCATTTCTTTGATTTTCATTGATTTTATCAGATAATCAAATTTTATGATAAGAATTGAATTCAATAAATCCATTGAAAGGTAAGTAGAATCATGATGTACATGACAACGAAAAATTTAGCATCAAATCTACTCATATTTTTTGATTAATATGATACTCTGTCACCGTCTCCCATTCATTCCTACAGAGAAATTTTCTTCTGGGAATTGCAGTTTTTTTTATTGAAATGCATCGTTTTCTTATCTAATAAAGTTATCTTATTGTTTTTTGCTAAGTTATGTTTTTGAAAGAAAAACAACACAAACTAGAGTAAATTTCATCAGAGAATGTTCAGTGTTACCTATGTCTCATTCGACTATACTCGTCATTTATGTCTTCTACTTCATGTGAAAAAAAACAGTTATGAAGATAGCAACTAATTTTGTAAGTAGGGTACTTCAGAAAAGGGAAAATATTCATATCTACATACTGTAATATAAACCATTTTATTATTTTAAATAAATTATATAATGAATAGTGTATCTCAATTTGTTTTTATTCATGTTATGACGTGAAGAAAGAAAGGTTTTGAGTGGGCGTAACGAACGCCAATAAGGTGTGCCTAGATGACAATGCGACACCGACCTAAGCTTACTCACCGCCAGGCCGACAGTAGAAGAACCAGAATTGGGAACCGGAAAACGGAGAACTGAGAACGTATTATATTTTAATCATGCCTTTATATATACATAAAATCAGACCACACAGTAAACCAATCACAAATCTAACATTCATACAGAACAAAGGGAAGAGTGGCAGTGAATGGGGATAGGTTGTACACAATTAAGTAACCATAGTTTATAGTAATAAACAATATACTAAGAGTAAATATATTAAACTGGAGGACCGGGTAAGGGTAACGTAATAGTCATAGAAATGAAATGATTACATTGTCCACAGCTATAATAAATGAAATAATGTTCTAAAACACAGTTCACGAAGATAATCAATCTTCATTAGGTGCCCGGCATATCAATTCATTTCATGAAATACAGTTTTGATTGGAAGCATTTATCAGTCTATTTCATCTTTTACTATAAATGATAATGTACTGTTTCAGTATTATACTTCCGACCCTTTCCCCTCCCCCCCCCCGACCACACTCATACAAATGTATAAGGACGTTTATTAAATACACATTTGTTGATAATATTTTCTTGTTATTTTTGATGAAATATTGCATTTTATAAAATAACAGTAGTATCTTTTAGTAATATGTTCAAGTAGTTTACTATAGTGAACTTGAATAATTTATTCATTAAATGATGATTGATATAGTCAGTGGGATACCAATTAGATTATAGAATTTTTTGGGAATTTTATAAAATTTAATGATAATCTTTTAGAAAAACTTTATATACTGAACATTTTCTAATTGTTTTTTCTTGTAGGCCTATTATTCAGGGGTGTATTAAAGATCAACTTCTGTTCTAGGTGAAGTATATATGCCTCTCAAAATTTTTCACTTTTCTAAAGCATGTTATTTAGGCTGTACAAAGTGAACGCTCTGTAAACTTATTTCTGTAGTATAGTAGGAGTGGATTTTACGAAGTGAATGTAAATCTACCTTCAGTTCAGTGCAAGAGCAATTGATCAGTTCTGGTTAGGTTGCTCTGTTTGAATCTATACAATTTGATGTAGAAACATTAACTTTGCAAAACCTTTTTAATTTTCATTAGTACTCCTGTTAATTTATGTTTTGACAGTGTTGTTACAACACATTAATAATAATCTTGTACACACAGAACTTGTTCGACGGTTAGTTTTGCTGCTTTGTGCTACTGTACTCTGGTTCGTCGCGGATAAACCATTCTCCAACATTGGTAGTTTCCAGAACAACCCGACTCCCATCTGAAGGAGAAATTAGGCAAAAACACTGAAGGCGGATAGGACACGCATTGCGGAAATTGCCAAACTGCGTCATAAGGCAGGCCTTGGGATGGAATTTTAGAGGCAAAATGAGGAGTGGAAGATGAAAGAACATAGTGTGCCAGAAATTCGAGTCAGATATTAAAAGAATGGACGGCATTTTGGAAGAAGTGGAAAGGAAATTTAAGGACAGAGTTGGTTAGAGAATGCTGATCAACGGCCTATGCTTCACGAAGTGTGACAAGCATTGATTGATTTCTGGCTAGGTTGTTGTATCCATCCCAGAGTAAACGTTGTCGTTGTTTACTCGAATTTTTATTTCTCATGCTTTGTTATCATTTCTTATGAACTCCTATCATTTTACAATCATTAAAATATTTTTCATGTGTTTCTTGTTCTCTTCATATCTGTCAAACTGATAGTTGTCTCTTGTTTCTGGGATGCATACATTGTTTTTCACTGCAGAATATTCTTCCTATTACACTGATCATTACACAACTTTTTATTGACAGCTTGATACTTGAACTATAATGAAGTTCGTCAGAGGTTAATGCTAGCAAGGTACCATTGAAAACCGGGGAACACTGAACAGCTACTTTGTCCTAGTATGGGACTTCTCAGAGACACGCACCCTAGATACTGCTCCAGAGGAATCAAACCCGGAGCTTTCAGGTTGGCGAACGCCTAACCATCTGCACCACTGGACTGGCATCCAATGGTAGATTTCCCACTTCCATACAAGGATGAAAGAGCTATCCAGTGATCCCTGGTTTTCAATGATATCCTGCCAACATCAATCTGTGACGAATTAAATCAACTAAAACTTAATACCAATCTCCACAAATCACCTCAAATCATTTCCTGTATATTTTCTTATCGGAATCATCCTGATTAGCTGTCATTCGTAATAGATCTATAGGTGTTTACAATTAGTTTTACTCTCATGATATCTCATTCCGGCAACTGAGAGATTGGGATTAAAATATAAAAAGCCACCATAACGGTATATCACATGGTTCTCAGTAAATCAACTGGAATAAAATTGCGAATCTTAATGGAATGAATGACCAATTAATAGAAAAATATTAATGAGCCTACATGTCGGTTATTATGGCAGTTAAATATTCATTACTAATTTCTTCTGGATATAAATATCAGTCTGTATCCTTCGAATTGCAGGGGCTTTAGTGAATCGTAGTATTATAGTGTTGTTTTGTCTACTAGTTTTTTTTTAAAAATTGTTTTTGCTTTAAACTCCGTGCATAGTAGATGCCTTGAAAATGAACTACAGATGTTTGGCCCTCAGAGACGTAGATTGTTTAAAATGTATTCACCAAAACATGAAGACAACAGTCTTTTTATCCTTCCATTTCACGTTCTTTAGCAGGTATATATGGATTAGTGAATACAGTCAGAAGTGAAATATGACGGGTACTTGATTATTCTTCTTTAATATATTAAACAATGCTTTGCATGCTGTTAAGTATATGCCATTATTAGACATAATTAGTTAATACAAACAAATCTACAACAGGAATAGCAATTCAATTTTCGAAATAAAATGACCACTAAGATGTTTAAACAGGCCTAAACAAGGGTTTGAAAAAGATTACATCCATTTGTTTCGTGAGATAAAAATGATAGAATTGAAAACCTTATCCAACTAAAATTGACTAATTATCTTCCACAACCTTTTCACTATCTGTAACCAAATTTCTACACTTTCTAAACCGAACCACAGACCTTATGTAAAGTGAAATGAGGCCCATTCTAACATTCTATTTATATTGATTTATCTATTGATTGTTTCCTTCTATGGTTTTATGAATAAACTACATACTGTTTGTATTTATTACAGATTAGTCTCAGTCGGGTACCATTCTATACTAGGAAGCATTAAACATCTATTTCGTTCTAATATAAGACTGCTTAGTATGTATGTATAATCAACATAGAACCTGGCACATGTGTGCATCGGTTCAAGTTGCCATACCACCATGGCACAGCAAGATTAACACTACCATCATTAGTAGAAGTTACTTCAATTAAATAAAATAACAATACTAACAAGGAGTGTGAATATAAAGAATATGGTTCAGGAAGCATAGAAAGAAAGTTATGAAATAATTTAAAGCTCATGGTTTAAAGGAGGACAATGAGTGAATGCATCTGCGCGACTGTGACCGATTCTGGGCTATGTCACTCAGTGTTTCTAGCCACTGGTTACGGTAATCGAAAATACCCCATCCAGGTAGTCTGCAACTACCGATACGACTCAAACCAGCAGTCAGTGACTTCATGGACTGATGACATGTTTTAGTTTGGCCACCTCTAACCCTCTTCCATCCTGTTCTTATATCATCCAACATTGCGCGTCGAGGAAGACGGTGGTTGGACATATGCAACAGATGTCCAAACCACCTCAGTCGATGAAGATTCACAACCTCATCGACTGATTTACCACATTTGCCTAACACTCCTTAGTAATATAAGGACACGATCTCACCAGGGAATCAAATCGAGTACCTTGAAAACTCTTAATAAATGCTTAACTATTCAAACCATCCATTGATGAAAGTCCTATTTCAGTCAATTTATGATAAAGTTTCACTATTGTTATCATCCAAATTCTCCTTGTTTTCATTTTTATCCAATTCAAACTAATCTATGTTGAATACAAATAACAAACTAAATATACTAAACATTATTAAACTACTTAATTCTTATTTCACTTCTATATTATTTGTATATTTAACATTGAAAAAGAAAAGATATTTGACATATGAAAAAAAAAACTTATTCATTTCTCATTTTATCTTTCCTTTTCTTTCTTTTTGGTTATACAAAGTTTTTCTTCTCTCTCATTAATTTCCTTTTTTTTTCTTTTAATTACAATGTAGTCAGTATTTAATTTTATACACGTTTTATTTATTATCTTGAAAAATATTTGTGTTTTATTGTAATTTTATGGTTAATTCACTCTTCGTTTTTTTTTCATTTATTTATTCGATACTCAATTCGATTGGTGTTGGTGGTGATGTTGTCGTTGTTGTTGTTGCTGGTGGTGTTGTTGTTGTTGGTGGTGGTGGGGGGGGGGATAATTTTATGTTTCCATGAGATCAGTTTTAGAAGTACCATTGAAAAAAAAGTAGCAGTAGTAGTTGTTTTTTTTGTAATAATAAACTGTTAATCTTAAAATAACGTTTCTGTTTTCTTGTCTTTTCTGTTGATATAATAATCTAAAGGGTAATAAAAAAATAATAATAAGTGGTTGTAAGTTTGTTTATTTGTTGTTTTATTTGTTCGATTAAAATAAGTTGAATATACTAAGTAGATGATAGACTATATCATAAAGTGTTGTAGAAAATAACATGGATGGGGAAAAAAGTGAACATATGGCAGTGAAACCAGGTTAGTAGATAAAAAAGTGGCTTACCAAAATCTTGGAAGAACGAATAATGTATTAACCTATTTTGGTTACTGGCTTACATGAGATTGCATCATCTGGGTATGTCCTACTGTCTTATGAATTAATCCTTTACGTCAGAGGCTAGGAAGTAATCCCCATAAGAATATCACATTCTTTATTATGAATAGACATTATTATAGTGACTTATAATTATAAAGAATGTGATATTTCGTAATTATGTGATACATGATTTTTTGAGGCCTGAATATATCAGCTAATAATTGTAATAAATCGTTTTCTTCTGTCGAATTTCTTATTTGTATTCAATAAGATCGATGTAAACTTCAGAGAATTTTGGCGTCTCCTTATCTTGGCACACATGTAATATAATATGAACTCGTACTACGCTGTAAGGAGCTTGGAGGTTTCATATCTCTTTGGCGTTAGCTAATATGATGTACCAACAATCTTGGTGAAAACTGATAATGACTGTAGGATTAATGCTCATGTCACTCAGATATTCATTGTGAGGTATATTCTGACCAGCAACAGATTTTCTGTAAAACTAAAACATTTAAAATAAATGATCAGTGATAATGATCATTATCTTTTTTGAATGAATAAAATTTATCACTCATGTGGTAATGTAGTCATTAACTTAAGTGATTAAATATTATGTGTAATATGTTACATGAAGCATAGTGTATGAACTATCTAGTCACTTAGAATGTTAGTTACGTCGTAACTTGGTAAATAGAATTCCTCTCATGACAAGTAAGTATGATGTATTTAAGTAACTTATTCTGAATTCTCAATAGTTGGCATTTTCGAATATTTTGAACTGTCTACTAATCCTTAAGTTTTTATCATTCCTCTCCTAATCAGTATCACTTCATAACTGATTCTATCTTCAAGATGTGAAAAAAACTATTTACGCAAGTACATGAGTAGATATTACCGATCAATCAATTCAGTAGCTTAGTTGTGTCAACAACTAAATCTAGAATAAAATCATAGACTCAGTATAATCTAGACTATTTCAATGTTAAGTAATAAATAAACTTCGAAATACTTATTATAATGAATTAGATCTGATATGAATTAGGGATATGGATTAGTATGACGTAACGATCTTCTGGTTGAAATGAATGGTCAAACGAAATGTTACAAATCACTATCACAACGTAGGAAGTCTCTGAAACACCGATTCAAATAGTAATCTAAGATCATAAACCTGAGACAAAGTGAGTACGTAATACAATCAGATGAAAGAGTTATAAAAATGAATGACTAGTAACATTTTGTTTTTACCTGAATGTTATGTAAATTTGTTGGATTTGTAATCTATATTACCAGCTAGTATAAACCTAGAGACACTAGATAGCTATTTGGCTGAAATAAAGAACTCCTGAGCAGTGCACATCTACATTTCCAAGAAGGGACAGGACCTAAAACCTTTAGGCTCTGGCGGTTAAGTGTTCACTGTGAATTGTAAAGGGTTTGTTCTCAGTTTTCTGTCAGGTGGCGAATGTATAATGTCAAAGAGTCTTACGCTAAGATAAAACAGTTGTTTAGTGATCCCAGGCTTTCAATTGTTGCCTTACTTTGACCATTTAAGGACAATGAATTCAAATTGTTTTATTTTTGGACTCATAAATCATGTTCTGTATACTTTGTAGTTATGGACTCAGCACATTCCCCATGTGTATTTTTTAATAGCTTATTAATTAACTCGAAGGATTTCAATGAATTTATTTGAAGAGAGGATAGTCTGAAGCATGTGTATTCAATGTATTACAAATTAAAAGAAATTAACTCACTATAAAAATATATTCATCATATTGTACTCAAACTGTTGTTACTTTCTTTTCAAGTAAATGAGGTGAACTATATGCATGAAACATATGCTAATTTCTATTGACTATTCATTGAATTGTGACTACTATTAGTATATTTATCTAATTCATTAGTGTTGGTCGAATACTGTCAATTAAATTACAATCTAGTCATTAGACTAAGTGATACAATATCAGTATACGGCAACATATGAGTCTATGAAACTGAATGACACAAAGTTAAATCCTATGAAAAATAACCGTTCCTTCATGATTCCAGTTATGCCCTACTGGCAATTACTAGGCTAACTTGAAACCTAAGTACATCAATTATTACTTAAGTTGGATTGTTACTAGTAAGTGAAACTTTAAAATAATTTTTTGTTATGGGAAAAATTTAAAAAAATGGAGGATTTTATAAACTCTCACTGAAATAATTCATGCCAAAAAAAATTTGTTTCATTTAGTTTGATAAAATTTTGTTTACATTTTGTTTAGTATAAACATTAAATTATTCAATGATTAAGATAAATTTAAGTAAACTACTTAATTATATCAAGATAGTAGTATGGTAATCACTTGAAATATTTTAAATTTGTCTAAATTTTATTACTAATATATTTACATGTAAATATTGGCAAATTAATGAACAATCAAGTAATTAGATAAATAAATTAGTTTTTTTTTTAAGTTTGTCCGAGAGATGAAGTAGCAAACTTTAGACTGAATGTTAAGTGTATTATTAACTAAGTGATCTGCTCAAAATACTGGGATAGTCTATTTTAGCTGACGTTATGTTCATTACTTACAGTATTCAGTATGTTATTTCTAGTACTGTATGACAGATCTTTCAGTTGAATGATTAATGATGGTGATTTATTGGTTAGCCAATCAACAAGCTGCTTTATTAGGTGATTGAATAGTACACTACTTTTAATAACAATCAAGTATTCTTAGCGTATTATCAGTTTGTTTGATACTATTAACCTTGAGCTGAAAGAAGAACATACAAATGAGCCAAGCATTTTAGTTGTAAGGAATATTTTTATATTTCAGATAATCGTTTACAAGCATGCACGCAAGTCCAGACCACACAGTAGACCAATTAGAGTAATATTAACAATCGTAAGATTTGGCTAAAGTGAGTGTCAAAAATATATGGATTACTTAATTATAAAAGTAAAACTGTGGAAAAAATGAAGACAGAAGGCAACCAAAGAAAAGTAGGCATTATTTATTAGAACAACAAGAGACTGGAGAAACAGCCTGATTAGAAATAGAAACAAGAAGATTTTATTGAATCACGATAAGTTGTCAGACTTTTATGAAGGTTTTAATAAGAAATTTTAACGTAATCGCCGATGGCTTCTATTCTACATCGTATGCAATGAAGTTTCATGTCCCTGACTTGCATCATTTTCAGAACACCAAGCAGGAGATCAGGATGAACCGACAAAGGAAGGTTTCATTTTATAGCGTCAAGTTATAAACTGACCTCCATTCGCATTCTTTCAGTCAGCTCCAGCATCCATAAATAATCCTTGATGTGTAGGCCACTAGGCTGAATTCAAAAAAACAACCAAGTCACCGAACCTCATGTTTTAGTATGGTGACACCAATTAAATTTTCAACACCGCACCCAAACAGGCATTGCCGAACCTCATCATCGTTAACATGATGTTACAACCAAATGTCAACGATTCTTTGGTGACTATATTAATCGAACATGGTAAGATATCGAATATCTGAAACACGGCGAAATAACATTTCGCATCAGTTTAATACAAAGACACGAATAATAGAGAAATGGAGTAACAAATAAAGTCAACTAGCTGTAGTTCATGATTGGGAAATGACACAATAACAGTTAAGGGGTGAGACGAGAAGTTAGGACGTTGGAAACACACAAATAATAAGAATAAAATATTTAATCGGAATACAATCAAAACATCTAAAATAATATTCCGAAAACCATTTCTGAAGGTTAGACCATTCTTCTTAACTCTCCTATTATAATACTTGCCATCAATTTTTTTTGGTATAGTAGGTCAGGCCTGATTTTCATGAAACATTTTATTTTGACATCTAAATCCAGACTCAATCTATTTGCTTCGAATGGCGTCGCGTTCCCCACTAAACTACTGAATTCAGAAAGCGGATGGAATGATCTCTATTGCAACCATAAGTATCAACATAGAGATATAAATACATATTGACTCACAAATAGTCGATAGTATGAAATCCATATCTTGGTTTCTAATTTTTATTTATTATTTCACATTAGATTGAATTGTCAGTGAAAATAGAGTATTTCCTCCAATCAACACCCTAGAATTTTGTCGCTTTGAAAAATATTTAACTGAAGTATAATATCGTTTTCTAGTAGTCAGAGAATCATATGCAAACACAAGTTTAAACACTGAGAATTCAGAACAAGGTCATAAAATACATGTCAAATTAGCTAAGCTAATTTGTTATGACTAAGCCGATAACGGAGTCTTTGAATACTATGTAGGTCCTGTTCTAGGCTAAGGGTAGATCTCGAACCATGACTGACCGTAACCGTGTTATTCACAATCAGTTAGCTGGAATTAACGACACGCCTCTACGATACAATTTATGATTTCACTACTGTCAACAGAACTGTGCAAAGTTTCCAGTAGTAACACAAACGCTTCGCCTAATCGATTTCGTAACCAATATAACTCAATAATAAAGATCAATTTGACTAAATAACATTCAATACTACTAAAACCATGTCTTCTTTGATAACATATATAAAAATCAAATAGTATCTAAACTAAAATAAATGAAAAATCTTGATGAAAATCAAAACATTGAAAAAAAAACAGATCGTTTCAATTCTTGTCGTTGCTTTTTTTTCATCACTTTATTCATTTTTCCAAACAAAAATATTCTCTCTCTCTCTCTCTCAAAAAAAACAAACCACTGGGAATATTTTTTGTCAAAATAAAATAAGTCTAATTAACTGAAAAAAAATAATACGAATCGTTTTTTTTTTAATTGTTTCATTTGTTGCTTGTTGTTTATAAATTAACATTAAAAATCATAGTATCCATGGGGAATTTATGTAAGAATATAAAATATACTAGATGGATTAGTAAGTCGTAGATACACATGTGTATGCATGTGTATACAAATATAAACATGTTTAGTTGAGAAGAAGGGAGAGGGGGGACAGTAGCATTATCTGATTGGTGTTTAATTTTTATGATCTTTAATTTTTCATCAATTTTCATTTTGAGACTTATTTGAGAAGAAGTGGGAGTAATCATAATTTTCATGTAAAGGTAACTGAATATAAATAATTGAATGACTACAAAAAAAAGAAATGGAATCTAATGATACAACAAGAGCGCACGATATACAGCTATCGTTCTCTATTGCTAAACATTCAGTTAAAAATTGGCCACAAAGATGATGTCAGATCAACCTTTTAGATGACGTGTAAGAGTTTTGTAAAGTATATTACATAGTATTGTTTAAGTTAGATTGTGATCGGCAAGAGGAATCTGGAATACACGTTTCGTTCTATTTGGGACTCGTCGCCTGGATGTATCTACATCCAAATGTTGATGTTAACAGTGGGATCCGAACTCAGTCAGATTTGTGTCAAACGGCACCGCGTCCACCACTAGACTGACCACCTTCATTCAATAGACAATCAAAAGGAAGATACAAGTTCATCTTAATTATATTACAAACGTTACACATCACGAACTTGTTATAACCAAGCAACAATCAAAGCCAGGAAGAATTGGATAACTGATTTATTGTACAATAAAACTCGAAAGTCAACATCCTGGGTCCAATCTCAAAACAGGAGTGGATGGGAGTTCCATAGTCCAACGTAACAGACACCCATTATTTTCTAGCTTTTAATAGATCTGTATTCAAAGCAAGTGAGCTGTATAATTTGTGCGTTTAAACGATCTGCAAAATCCCCTGTAGGAACAATTATCGTCCACTTACTAATGATTAATTTGAAGAAATAACTCCTAGGAGTTCATCGGTCTGTGATTGTTGTAGTTAAATAGTCACTGGAATTTGCCATTTACCCAGCAGCCGTAATGAATTATAGTTAAGTAATCCCACGAGTTTACAAAATTCCACAATACAAACAATTACATGCTAATTTAATAGTTTAAATGATATGGTAGTCCTGAAGTCCGAATGTCCGGAGTTCGATCACTGATGGAATTGTGAATGCACACTACTAATGAGTCTCATACTAAAATGAAACAGCTGTCGATTTCTTTCTGCATTTTGAAAGCTAGATTCATTCCAGTGAAAGATCATGTATTTTTAAGCATAAAAATATTATCGGAGAGCAGTGCACACTGAAGATATTTTCGATTATAGAATGATACTATTTAATGTATCATTAGCATTCAAGGAGTACTACAGTTGATACATAATGATATGAAATGCTTTAACGTAGATTGTTCTTACGGTACAGTAACTGATGACTAGTTTCACAATGCATTGGCAAATTTCTAATCAGTTGTCATAAATTGTAAGAAATAACATGATAATTAAAGATGATGCTGGATCCCTCCTCTTTGTTATAGTGTATAGAACTATCAAAAGTTAAAAATATGAACTGTCTAAGTTTTATTCAACAAGAATTAAACTCTGTTACTTCAATCTTGCTGGTATTCATGATTGTGTATCTCAATGAAGAACTTAACCTCTATCCAATTATACTCATCTTATGTCACTAGTTATTTAACTAAAATCATGTTAAGAATATAAACTTGTTTACATTTAATTTTGTACAGGTACTACAACATAGTAGGTAAATCATTCAGGTTGACACTGATTATGGGTTGATTCATAATCACCAAATAGTCTATACAAATGAAGAATAAGAAAAAAATTTTTCTCATTTACAATCATAGATAATCTAACTTATTACTAAATATGGTAACTGGATGAGGCATACAAGGAAAATAAGATTAAAAAAAAATTCCCAGGAGTCAATTTTCAAATAATGAAATTCCACTTTCTGACCTTAAAAGGAAAAAAAAACACCATAAATAATTCAATTTCATGGTGTAATACAATCAGTTTTAACTTTACATGTTATCATGATAACATTAACGTTAGTGTCTTATCAATACATTATTACCTATTTCAAGCATAATTTCTATTCATGAATAAAATTTAGTTTACATAAGATACTACTACTAATTATTATAATGATAGCCTAAAGGGAAATTATTCATTTGTGTCAGTCTCATGGGTTTAAAAAAAAAAAAAGAAGAACGAATGGTTTTTAGAAATCTAATTAAAATTCAATAATGTCTAAGTATTTGTCTAGTTTTTGTTTAATTATAGAAAAGCAAGAACAAATGTATTGAGTAAAAAGGAATTTATTTCAGGTCTAATATAATATCCATGACATATTATCACGGTTAAAATTGATTTAGATAGACAATTGATGGTGGAAATGAAAAAGCAAATTGTTCTTATTGATTATCGTTGTTGTTATTGTTGTTGTTATGCTGCCATGAATGAATTTTCGTGAGTATCGTTATTTATTTGGCACATTGATCAATTCTTCTTTCATTTTACCTATGAACATTATTCAATCCTTCAAAGTGATTAATAATTAAAGAAGTCTTAACCTTATGATGCTTGATGAAGTTTTAGCTAATGTAAGTGTAAGCTGAACAGATTCCATGTTATTCTGTGATGGACGAGAGGTGAACAATTTACTGGATAAATAGATAAAAAAATAACCACGAGCAAAAACCCAGTAAGATCATCCAGAATCATTCACTTGAAAAATCTGAATAGGAGCTCGAGTGCGTCTAGTAAGTCGTACATAAGTAATCTTATTTATATTTAAAATGGAATAGTAATAATTCATTATTGACCTTGTTAACATACATCATACTTCATAACATCATGACCTTTTAACTCTTTCTGTCATACGATTACCTAGTTACGTCATTTTTGCAACATTAGTGTAGTTGAATAATTCTGTATTTTTAACTAACTTACTTTAAGTCGGATAATATCAAACTGTTAATATTTTTTGACAACTCCCTTGTTTAACAATGCTAGACACTGTTCACGAACACAGGGGAAAACTCCTAGAGCATGTAACTTGCTTCACACTAACAGTTGAACCGTTAAATACAAACAAAGGCGGCAAGTGAAGTTAATTAATTGTTCACTCTCGGTGTCACCATCAAGTGGGTAAAAGACATCAGCTGAAGCTTTTCTGGAGTGGATGTTCTTCAGATGGCTCAGGGTAACCTTAGTAACTGATTTTATTTCATTCTGATCCATCATTAGTATGATTCCTCAATACACAATCAGTTATTTCCAGGACACTATTCTGTTCATAGTATTAATGTCCATATCAATATCTCTTTGAAACAATAAGCCTGTAAGATATGTTTGTTGATTATGAAATAGTTTTCAACTATTACTGTTATCAGTGATATAATTTATAACTCTTGACAAGAAAAAAACAAGATTGTTTAAGTTTATTATGAAGCGATATCTCTTACATAGGAAATACGCTGACCGATCACTTAGTAGTGACCAATGTCGTGTCCTTTCGTGCTGGTGGAATTCAACATGGTCAGTAGTCAAAATGACTTAACATCGAATACACTGATCCGTGATTGGGTTGTTGTAGGTAGTAGGTAGAAAATCCTATTTGCATTAGGCTTTGTTCTATATGATATTAGTAGGCAAGGCATAAGTAAAAACTTAAAGGACCCACAAAAAGAATCAATTACCTTATGATTGGAGATATGTTTTACTTATGGGTGCTAAACAGTACAGTGTCTTATCTACCGTCTTCAACTGACCAATCCGAATATTTACTAATCTTAGTTAATTGATTAACATAAATGTGTACTTTTCTGCTTTCACAATTTGATTTCATAAATAAGTGTAAGTTAACCTTATGTACTTATCAGGCAGGTAGGTAGCATTTCCTCATCTGATTTTCTGTTCTAACCTTTGCTTATAGTTTTAAAATGATAATTATAGTTCAATAATATAGCTGTTTAACACGGAGAACAAAGCAGCATCATTTTAAATAACTGTCTGACTTCAGATAAGTCTAAACTCCACCAGTCATGACTTCTCATTAGATGTTCAGTGACATTTTAAAGTTAGTCACTAGTGCTCTGATTATTGTAACTGAATTGAGGTAGTTATCTTTTTTTGGGGGGAGGGGGGAGGTATCAAGCTTAGTTGTTTGCATTTGTCATAGATAAATATCAATTAGGTACCACTTAAAATCATGGAACATTAGATAGCTGTTCTCTGGCCGAATTAAAGTTATACGTTGCTGATGAATTTTATACTAAAATGAAACAGTTCCCTAGTGCTTCATGGATTTCAGTTGTTCTCAATCAACATCAATTTTTGACGAATACTAATAACTAAACTTAATAAATTTCTCCATAAAACTACTTAAATCATTAGTAATCAAACTTTCATTTCAGTTGATTTGTATTCTTGATATCACGAATTGATCCGGATCATACAACCATTGAGTACCTGGAAGCACTGGACGGCCGTTTTGTCCTAGTATGGGACTCCTCAGCAATGCGCACCCACGACCCCACCTAGGATCGAACCCAGGACCCTTTGGCTCCGCGGCGAACGCCTTACCACTAGATCACTGAGTCAGCTACTAACGGTTGATATTCCCAGTTTAGTGAATTTGTGGTGAAGCGTGCGCCACGGAACCAGAGAGTCCTGGGTTCGATCCCCGATGGGGTCGTGGATGCGCACTGCTAAGGAGTCCCATACTAGGACGAAACAGCTGTCCAGTGCTTCCAGGTGATCAATGGTTGTCTGATTCAGATCAATTCATGATATCAAAATTGACAATTAACTATCTTTACAACCCCCCTCCTAATTGTAATTAGTATTTACTTAGTAACCACTGGTTCTAGTACTAATCAGTGTAACACTAAGTTATCCTTTAGTGACTATCAATCATTTGTATTAAATTAATGATGTATATACAAAGCATTTCAGAATACACAAGAAATAACTATACATCTTTTTGTTGTAAACAACAAACATTAAGCATGTATATATACAATTAACTCTATGAAATTCTCATGAGATTTTAATTATACATTTTCATAATTATTAATAAAGATAAAAATAAAAAAGGAATCTGTTACTCTATTGACCTAAATTGATTCTCTGAATTTTTAATTTAATTAAATTTATACTTTTGTTTCTATGTTAAAACACTTTTATTACATAAAAAAAAATGTGAATGATGTATTCAATAGTCGCTATGTTTGTGTATTTATGGCACAAATATGAATTGCGTTTGTAAAACCAAAAAAAAAAAAGTAACCAAGATTACTAGAATGAATTGATTAGAACTAGTGTCATAGAGATAGAATATGTATGCATTTTAATTTGTATCTGCGTAGAAAAGATAATAAAGTAACTAGTAATTTATAGAGTATTCAGTGAAACAAAAAAAAGCATGTTCATTTCAATAATGTCATTCACATTAACTGTTCATCTGTATATACACAAGGAAATTTTTCATACAATATAAGATATAACAAGATAGAAGTATCAAGTCAACAGAATAAATCATTAAAGTTATTTGAGAAATTTTGAAAAAAAGACTTCAAGTATCGAGTATGAACTAAAGCTTGATTAAGACAGTTAATAGCTGAGTACTTGCTCGTTTAGTGGAAACAGGATATACTGCGACCGTTAGCCAGTCGTTTTCAATAATATACAATGTTAATTGGTAAGACTCAAAGTTTTTCAAACGGCAGAAGCAATATCTATAAGAACTAAAAGGTTGGAGCTCTGTGTTTAGAAAAAATGTGTCCTGACGCTTCTTATGCCATGGTCAACACTGGACCAGAACAAATCAGTAATCATAAGCTAGGTTAATTTAATTGAGGCAGTTTGTGAAGACTGGCATTAAGTTTAACTGATTGAATTTGTTACAGATTGATGTTGGTAGGGTATCATTGAAAACCAGGGAGCACTGGACAATTGTTTTGCCCTAGTATGAGATCTGTCAGCAGTGTGCACCCTAGGTTTCGCCTCAAGAGGATCTAATCGAGGGGTCTTAGGGTTGTCGAACGCTAACCTTCTACACCACTAGGCTGGCATCTGCCAACTTAAAATTGCGCTGCTAAAGTGTCCCATACTAAGACGAAACAGCTGTCTAGCGCTCACTGGGTTCAAATGGCACCCTACCAACATCAATTTGTGACGAATTCAGTCAACCAAACTTAATACCATTCTCTACAAATCACCTCAGTCCAGTTACAATAATCATCTCACCAGTGACTCACTTCAGGATGCTTCTGAAGCCCTAGCGAGAAGTCGTAACTAGTGAAGTTCAGACTTGTTGAAAGTGAGACAGTTATCTTCGACAGCAATGGATGATCGCGCTATATTACAAATTCATGAATGACCTGCGTAATTGATGTTTAATGATCATTTGTGATTTTAATAATCTTTGACCCTGATTATTTTGTGTTACAAATTTCGTAGTTCTTCCTACAAATTGCAGCTCCATACAGCAGAACTGTCTTCACATTCGTATTGAAAATTTTGACTTCAATATTGACTGACACAGTTGGTTTGAGTTCCAGATGTTTTCCAGTTATAGAAACGCTGTCGTTGCCTTTCCAATCCGCGCCTTCACATTTGTATCAGACCCTCCTTGCTTATCAATGATGCTGCTGCCAAAGTATGTAAAGATTTCGACATCTTCCAGAATTTCTCCTCAAGCTAAGTGTAATTGGGTTAGTGTTCGTTGCAATGTATCGAATGATCGTGCTTCCCTCTTTATGTATGTTGAGGTCTATTGCTGCCGAGGCTGTTGTTACACTGTCCACCTTCACCTGCATTTGATGCTGTGTGTGGGATGGAAGAGCGTGGTCATCTACAGAGTTAAAGCCATTTAGTTGCATCCATTTTATCCACTGTATTCCGAGATTGACTTGAGGTGTTGCGATCTTCATGATCTAGTCAACTACTAGTAGGAAGAGGAAGGGCGAGAGTAAGCAGCCTTGTCTGGCACTGCTCTTCACTTCGAATGAATCTGTCAGCTGACCTCTATGAACGATTTTACAATGTAGTCCATCGTGAGAATTACGTACGATGTTGACAATAGTTTTTAAGGACTCCATAATGTCGAAGAAGGTTCCGTAATGTTTTCCTACTCACACTGTAGAATGCGTTTTCGTAGTGGAGGAAGTTGATCTAAAGTAGTGTATTCCATTCAATGAACTGTTAAACAATGAACCGTAGAGTAGCAATTTGATCAACACGCGATCTGTCTTTACGAAATCCGACCTGTTAATCTCGAATTTGGTCATCGACTGGATCCTTTATTCAGTTGAGTAACACTCTGTTAAAGACTTTTTCATGGTACTGAAAGCAAAGTGATGCCTTTGTAGTTCTCGCGATTTCTAAGATCTCTCTTTGGTATCTTTATGAGATACCTTCTTTCAAGTCTGTTAATGCTTGTCCTTCATCCCAAATCTTACTGAAGAGAATGTGGAGTATCTTTGCAGTCGCTTCTATATCTGACTTCAGTGCCTCCGCTGGTATGTTGTCTGGCCCAGCTAACTTGTCACTCTTGATCTGTCTGATGGCCATTTTGATTTCTTCGACTGTTGGTGGGTCTGTGCTTATAGGGAGATCCGTGGCTGTTGCTTCGATGACTGGGTTCAGTGGGGCCGGCCTATTCAAGAGTTCTTCGGTGTTCTAACCACCTATTTCATTGTTCATGCACTTCAGTGATTGGTTTGCCAACCTTGTTCCTGATTGGCCGTTCTGGCTTACTGAATTTATCAGCAAGCTTCTTCGTTGTATCGTATAGGAGCTCCATGTTCCCTTCTCTTGCAGCTTCTCCGCCGTTATTGCCAGGTCATCCACATATTTACGTTTAACCCACCTAACGCTCCTCTTCACTAGATTGTTGACCTCTGTGTGTTCGGCCTATTCCTTGGTTTCCTCTGTTCTTATCCGGCTGTTATTAATTGTTATCTTCTTGCTCTTCCTTTCTTGGATCTTGTCCACAGTACCAACAGAAATCCATTCTTTTCGGTGTTGTCTCTCGGGTCCCAAAACCTCCTGACATGTTGAAGTTATTGTTTCTTTAATCTCTTTCCATTTGTCTTCCATCTTAGTGCCACCTTTTTCTAGTAGATGGCGAAGTGCCTGGAACTTACTGTTAAGTTATTTTGAATTCGTTGCGTTTGTTAGTTTCTCGGAGAAGTGCACCTAGTAGTTCATTATTCGTTAGTCTAGTTTCAACATCAAAATAAATTGAATCCATGTTATATTGGGCTATGAATAACCATCTCAATTGAACTATAGTAATGAGCTCACTAGTGACTAACTTCATGATGTTCTTGAAGCTCCAGTGAGAAGTCGTGACTGGTGGAGTTCAGACTTGTCGGGGGTGAGACAGTTATTACCATTGACAACCGATGAATATCGCATTATATTTATAACAAATTGAGGGATGTATGAATTCTAGCATTGGATGCCTACCTAGTGATGCAGAGGGCTCACACCGTCAACCTGAAGCCCCTGGTGCAGATTTAGAGGTGGGCACTACTGAGGGGTTCCACACTAGAACGAAACATCTGTCCAGTGCTCCTTGGTTTTGAATGGTACCTTGCCAACATCAATCTGTAACATATTCAATCAACTAAAAATACCAATATCCACAAAAATAACCATCTCAATTAGACAAGAATAACTAAATTTTAAAACTGTTTTAAAAAGCTGTGCCTATTATTCTAGTTGTGTGTAATTTAAATATTTTGTTCCTATCATTATTATGTCCCTCGTGTCCCAACCTCTCGTTTAACACATTTATTATTAGTATATCATTCCCTAGATATGAATTACAATTAATAGGTTGTGTACACGTTACCTGAATTCACAAACGACTGTCTCCCTTGTTTTGTATGGATATTAAATTCCTAATTGATTGACTGTGTGATCTGGTTTTATGCATATTTAACGGAATGCATGAAATACAATACGATTTTGTTTGGTTGATTTGTTTTTTTATGTTCTTTATATTCCGGGTTGGAACTGAGTGGGCATTGGGCAGATATACAGAAACCGATTAGACACTCATTGGAGTTTATTATTGTAATCTCAAGCACACAAGGTCATATCGAATAACTGATCATACTCTAATGAGTTCATAGCAGAGTTTTAACGTCATAGCAGTCTAGAAATAATATTCAGAAGACAACATTAACGAGGGACCGGTTATCTGAGAAACTATTATTAGTTACAAAAATTTTTCGGTAAACATAAGAAAACGAGAACAAGACAGCTAGACAAAATTACAAATTTTATTGTCACTCACTGAACCTTCTTAAACTTTGTTTTTGAATTTATGCTATGCTATCATTACAGTATACTTTCTTTGTCGAATTTGTAAGGGAATTCAAGAGTATTGTATTGTTACAGGTTGTAAATTAGCAAACAAAATATTGTCATATATGTAGAAAATAACCGTTTAACGATAACACAAGATATTTTCAGGTTTGCAATATCAGCTGAGTAACTTTTCTTAGTATTATAATGGGACAAAAGATCGGGGGTCACAGTCTAGGCAGTTTGCTCTCAGTAGGTATCGTTACAACTAAGTTGTATCTGTTAAACATTGAGTAACCATGATATTAGTGTTTCATCAATTGTAAGCTATTCACAAACTTGTTAGCAGTTGTCATATCTACTTTCCTTTCGGAGATATTGCAATTTTACTACGGGTCTATTATTTCGATTTCTGTATACAACATCCCCCCCCCACTTCTGCAGTTCAATATCTAATACATTTTGTATTTTCTATTACTAAATTAGTCTGTATATGATATGTGAAAGCCTTTGTTTCTACTCAATAAACGACTCGGAATTATCTATCATTTGTTGGTGCTATTCTTTTTCTGACTGCTTTTAGGAACACCTTTTGACTGCTTTGACGCAGAGCTAGCCAATCAGCGTACAATTGGATCGTAAATATAGTGAAAACTCGATTATTTCACATAGACGTAAGATTATTGTTCATCTCTCTGGTCATCTCGTATTGTGCTATACGTTAGTACAGTCAAGGTCTTTTCATTTGGTGTTTAGGATGGTTCACACTTCCCAAACAAAAATATACAAATTCACACAAGATGAATCACTGGTCTATCAAATCTAGATATCTTTAAACCGGTGAATAGGAATCCATTGGCTTGTGATACTACTTCATTGGTTTTTCCCATAAAAACCAACCATTATCAAACGCCATTGCACAGGATTCTCGAGTTTGCCATAGAGCTGATCACTGATGAACTTATGATCAAATACTTGATCAGCCTTCAGTGACACAGCAAGCATAACACTGGTCACTACTTATGATGCTTGGTGAGTTTCCTTTCATAGACAATTTCAATTTGACATTTATCATACGATTCTTCACTAATTGATATGTAGTAAGGTGATAGAATAACATGATACTTGGTTTACAAAGTTATCGGGCATGTTTGAGTGAACCAAACTTTACAAAGAGATTTGAGGACTTTTTTTGTGGGTCATAGTGTCTTTATTAAAATCGCTTTGACCTGAGATGTGATCGACATTCCAGATCAATAAGATAGGTGGCTAGACGGTATTGGAGGAATTCTAATAATTCACTTCCATTTGAAGTTTATAATGATGATGTTGTTTTGGAGAACAACAAGAACACGACAATTAAGTCATGCAGTTCATTGAAGATGACTCCATCTGAACTACACACATTTCCTACCACCTCATGGTGATATTACTAAGACAAAAGTAGCACTCATTTTATTCTAAAACAGAGATGTCGATATTGACTTCCGTATGGTAATGTGTTATTAAAACTTGTATGATTAAATCACAATTGGAATACGTAAATTGATGTGACGGAAATAAACAATGAATGCACGAATCAGCGGATGGGTTTGGTGAAAGATTTAGTAGTGAACAAAATGATATAAAAGAGTGAGGAAGTGGAGGATTGGTGGTAAATATTAAATAAATTGCTTATCTGTTTATCAGATAATGAAAAAGTTAAGGTTGTTATATGATGATTAGATATTAATTTGTCGTTTGTATTAGCGACAATCGTACCATTGAAAGCCAGCCAGTACAGTGGTGCGGATAATTAGACGTTCACAAAGTGACATGATCGCCTTAGATCTGATTTTAGGTTGTGGTGATTTGCTGTCTGCTGAGCATCTTATAATGAAACAAATCAACAATTCGAAGTTCAACAATACGAAACTGGAGCCAATCTATGATAAACACAATCGAGGCATGATAATAATTATAATTGTAGCAACAATAATACATGATATTTGAATGAGATGAATGGTAGTTATGAAGGAAGACATAATTGGGGGGGGGGAGGGCAGCAGTTACTATATACATTAAATAAATAAATATTATTATCAAATAATCATGATGACTACTGACTTATTTGATGTGATGTTGACTAAGATAAAAGAAGTAGCTAAGCATATTTCTTCTGTCGGATTTATGCTAACATTATGTCTAGTTTTATTTGAATAGGCAAGTTTAAAAGTGTTTACACGTCTACTAAGTTACGCTGAAGGTGTTTAACGAGTTGTTGTACTTGTATATACTAAATATGCCCATCCTATATAATTCGTCTCCTAGTCTCTGTGTATATTATCTGTATACAATATATCTATATCGTTCGTAGGTATCAAACATCTCGTTTCCATGTGGATACATATATAGGAAACATTTTCTCTTCCGTTAAGATGCACCAATGATTCATTACTGTTAAACTCATAGAAAATTACTAACTGTCACTAGAAAGAATAAACTATTTTTTTTAATTCTGATAATCATTGCATTTGTTTTGTTTATTTATAATATGTAAATGGAAATATAAGAAGGTATTTCATTGTTTTGATATGTAAATACCGATATGTAAATGCTGACTTGTTAGTTCTGTTTTGATTGACAAGGTACTTTTCTATTAAATTCTCGCAAAATAACACAGACAGCTCTCATTCAACTCAAATACACACACAATTATACAATAAAGACTAAATGTTATTTTTGTATATGAATTCATATCAACCGAAGAACTATTGTGAAATAAAGTGTATAGAACAGCTGTTTTATTCTTTAGTTTTTATACTTCTAAAGTTAAATCATCATGTTGTTAAGTATCTTTAAAAAGGAGAAGAATTTGTTTTGTTACTTTCTAGAATTTAAATATTTAATCATATGATTTGAAAAGTAGTCATTTCTATCTACTTTGTATGCTATATCAACTATTCACTATACCTTGAAACAATATACTTATATTTCAATTATATTATTTGGTACCTAGACTCAGTAGTTCAGTAGATAATCAGATAAAGTTTAAAGAGGATGAACTTATTCTAAGTATCATTGTCTGTAAGTAAACTAGACTGACGAATAGAAAATAGAAAAAAAATACTTGTTCTGGATTCCGTTTGTCAGCCACATTCTAATTTTAATCATTCTTTTAAGTTAACATTATTTTGAGATAATTTTCTCAGGAACCACATATGACAATGTAGAGTTATTATCAGCATCCCTGAACATTATCAATGATAATATGTTCTAACTAGTGATTGAATTCATGAAGCCATTTTCCTAGTTTTATTGAACAAAATGACTTAACTAGTGTAGTTCAAATAACTCGCATGCATTAGATTAATTGAATGAGATAAGACACGTAAGCCATTGGATATCAACTCAGTGGCATGAAGGTTGAGTGTTCCGAAATAAACGTGAAGGTCATTAGTTTATTCCCTGGTAGGGTTTTAGATGCGTACTATCTCAGAGTTTCATACTGTGTAAATATGGATATCCTTTGATGTTTTCTGGTTATCAGTGATCATCTAACGAAGGTCTATGTTAGAAAACAAAATGATTTAAATAAGGAGAAATGGAAAAAGTATAATAACTATATGAAAGTCCTAAGGAAATTCACTAATTTCGATTGTTTATATTCGTCACAAACTGATGTCGGTTAGGTACCAATGATAAGCAGGGAACACTGGGCATCTGTTTCGACCTAGTTCGCGAACCTTCAGTAGTATGCATCCTGATTGCCTTCAGATAATCAAACTCAAGACTTTCATACCGAAGAATGTTTAACTTTCCGCACCACTGCTCCGGAATCCAGTGATAAAATCTCCACCTCTATTAATTTTTGAAGTCATTGTCAACAAGTTTGAACTCCACTAGTCATAAATTCCTACTAAAACTTTAGTAACATTCTAAAGTTAATCACCATCGAGTTAATTATTAAACTAAACTTACTATCTATCTTCACAAAACCATCTTAATTAAATTCACTATGAAAATAATTCACGAAAACTTTGTTTTTTTTTGTTATTAAATGTTATCACACGAATTAGTTTTTCTTGATTTTCTTAACTTTAAATGTTTTTCTCTTTATTTATCAAGATAATGAGGAGGGGGGGGGAGACAAACAAACAACATTTTTCCTAATTAAATCATTTAATTTCAATGTTTCATTACTAATGAATGTTGTTTCATGTAGAATATTGTATTGAGTTTAAAACAAATCATCTGTGTATTCAGTAAACACTAGAAAATAAAACTTAGAAGAAAGAATTACCATGAAAGAAAAAAGATTGTTCTGTTAGTGAACTATGTGTTAGTGTTGTTTTAGTTGATTCACAATTTAATTTTTGTGTAACTGATGAGGAGGAGTAAGATGAGAGTTTGGCTTAGGGGGGGGGTTTGGGAGTAGAGAAGGGAAATGAAGGTTAAATTCAATGAATTTACCTGATAAATAAATAAATAAATAACCAAATAAATAAAAGAAGTAATTTTCTATTATGCTTCAATCTCTTTAAACCATGTTCTAATTGATTAACTTTTGGTTTGTTAAGAAAAGGAATTATTTACCAAAATTAAAAATATGTACAATAGAATTTTTTTCATTATGTAATTAATTCAAATTTTATGTTAGTTATCAGTTAACAACAGTTACGAGATAGTTATTAGTTCCTATGAGATTTAAAATCTATATGGATAAGTTCAACTGCTTATATTGTTGTCATTAAGATAATTAAGACTTTATCGATCTCCTGGAGAATCTAGATTTTGTAATATTTTAACAACAATTTTATATTACTAACTGCACTTTGCTAGTAAGCTAATTCGAATCATTACAGAGAGAATAAATGTATGAGAATGTAATAGAATTATATTCGACGTAGTATGAATTTGATATCAAAAATATGCCTGATTGGAAAACTATTGTAAACCAAGAAGAACTTGGTATAGGACTTCTCGACAGTGTACATCCATGATTTCGCCATGGAATCAAGCCCAAGACTTTAAGGTTTCATAATCACCACTTAACAACTAGACCACTGAGCCGGCTGCCAACAGTTGGTATTTCTAATTTGTCTATTTGTCGTGGCACTTTCATAGTCAACCAACAATGGTTTCGAAGCAGGATAGAATCGTAATGAAAGGAACTGACTATGGAAGAAACTAGAACAACCGTCGATTACGTTGAAAAAATTTAATCCGAATTTGTAATAATCAGCGTTTACATATGAATTGAATAACCTCAAAGTGTAGTGATATATCTCCCATGTTCTGAACTTTGTTATATGTGTGAAAGTATAAGAAGACCAACAGATCATAAATAATAACATTACAACAGGTATTAGAACATATATAATATATATATTAATGTGTATATATAATATGTACACATATAATCCCTCGTGAAGGAAAGGTCGCCTACCAGTATTCTCTAACCAACTCTGTCCTAGATTTTCCTATCCAGCTCTTCCTAAGTGCTCTTCATTTTCCTCATGTCTATTTCTAATTCCCGGAGTTATGAGTTTTTCGGTCGACCTCTTTCTTTGGCTTTCAGGATTCCAATTTAGTGCTTGTCTTGTGAAGCAGTTTGGTAATTTCTTCAATGTATGTCCTATCTGCCTTTAGAGTTTTCTCCTAATTTCTTCCTCAGCAGGAAGTTGGTTTGTTCTCTGCCACGGAAGTTTGTTGCGTAGACAAGTGTTTATACATACTTGTATCCTTAAAATGATATTTTTCGTAGTTCGCCAAGTTTTAGCCATAAACAATAAAAGTATCTTAACGTTTTTATTGAAAATTCTGAGTTTAATGTTGACTTACATCTGGTTTAAGTTCCAGATGTTTTCCAAACGCTAACTAGAATATAAATGTAGACCATCGTTTTAATACAATGAGATAGTCAGACACAAGCAGTGTTCAGAGGTGTAAATAATACACAACAGTTAAAGTAGAGAAGTTGTCAAATGAAAAGGATGCAAAATAGTTATTGAGATTGACTCCATTGTTGCATAATGCTTGGCAATTTTATTTAGTTCACATGTGTTTAAATTCCTATAAACCCATAATAAAAAAGGTTACAGGTATTGGCTTTGACAAATGTCATGTTTACCCGGTCCTCAATGTTAACTGAAATATACCAGTCACGTTGTTATCTGATCATCAGTCTGAGTAACTAGCTATTTTAAAGTAGTCGACTCTATCATGGTTGCCGGTGAGCCTTAGTGAGGAGTAAAAGACACCTGATTATTTTGTTTTATTCCGATTTTATTCAATTACCTAGTTACAGGTTATCAGTGCTGATCATGTTTTATCGGTTACTATTCAGTATAGCTACCAGTCTAGATGATTCAATATGACAGTTAACTACAAATGATGTAAGATGATTAAATGCAATTAATATGAATCTCCGTATCAAGAGTTCATGCTAGATGGTAATAATCCGAAAGGTGAATCTTTAATCTCAAGGGGGGCTAATATTTCCTTAAAGCTGAGCACATAACTTAGTACAATATGAGTCACCTCAAAATTTCCATAGCGCAACGCTAACGAGCCTAAACTATGATGCAAAATATCGTAAATACTACAGTAATAGTAAAATACATAGTTAATTCGAAAATGGCATCAGTTTATCAAGTAGATAATAGTCATGTGCGGGCGATACCTGGTTTGCGTTTCGTGTTTGTGCACACTCATAAACTGGGCTCTTACTGCATTCTTGTAGGATTAGAACTCTCTTAACTTAGCTCAGTGGACTACGACTATGTCTTTTCAACTAACTAAACCACGTTACATCAAATCATAATGCAACCAATTCCGAGACACAGACGAGAGACCAAATAGAATCTTGATCAATCAACACAAAGGGACATGACAAACGACACATTATTCACTACTGATTGATGAATCTGTAAAAATATCCATAAAATTAAACAGAACATGACATTGTATAAACTTTGTGATACATAGTGTGATTCGTACATATCCTGTCAGTTAAATATATATAGTCGGTCACACTGGTCATTTTAAATGCTCTTCGTTTTCATACATTGTTAATCATTTGCTATTTGATATGTCATACAAACTGCATATATCACGGGTTCTTTAAATGTCAGCGATAGAAATTCATTTTAGTTAATCACCATAAACCTTTGAAATCAGAGTGCATAAATAAACCAGTTAGCATCATGAATCCATAATTGATGACAGCAAGGTGAGAGTGGGGTTGGGTAATTAGTGTTTTATTTGCAAAAAGGGGTAGGATATTTAGACAAATTTTGCACTGTTGCCATATTTATCAATGCTTTCTATAATTTTTTAATCTGTATATCATAGAACGACAACACAGAATATAGATCACATAGCTATATGACATGTATTTTCTGGGACCCATAAATAGATAATGGTAGTCTTTTTGGTGTCGTTAAGTTGCTTTTAGTTAGGGCTAAAATTAGGTTTGGAACTAGACTCCAGTTAATTTTAAGTTAGATTTGAGGTTTGGCTTAGTGTAATGTTACATTTTTTACGTTAACTGTTTCGGTTCAGGTGTTGGGGGGATTATTTGTGCTGTATACTGCTTATTTAACAAGAATTTAGCATTCATAACATTTTGGTGTCAAAAATTAGGTTTAACCTATTGCTCTATACATTCTGAGTGTTATATGCAGGTATAACAGTAATTGATCCATGGTTGACTGAAATAGTCTTTCCTTAATCGTGGTTGATTGGCTGTGATGAATATTCTTCGTAAGCAGTTTAAAAATCTTAGGAGCTTCTCCACATGCTAAACTGTAGCTAATAAATCTTCTACAGTAACCATTAGTTAATTAAGTCTTGTGAAATGTATTAGATCAGAGTGAATCCTATGGGCCGTATCATCAATCTAATTGATTCATTCATTCATCTCAAGTGAAGCATAAATCGCTGACCAGGATTCTGCGGCTACCATTTTCCAGGGGTCTCCTCTTCAGTTAGTCCCAAATTCTATTTGTTCTTTCGATGTTTGCCTCAAATTTTCACCGAAATGTGTTCCTTAGTTTCATTCTTTACTTTTGGCTTAATTCAATAGACAGCTTTTATTAAATCTATTAAAAGAACCCTATCAATATATATATATATATATATATATATATATATATATATATATATATATATATATATATATATATATATATATATATATATATATATATATATATATATATATATATATATATATATATATATATATATATATATATATATATATATATATATATATATATATATATATATATATATATATATATATATATATATATATATATATATATATATATATATATATATATATATATATATATATATATATATATATATATATATATATATATATATATATATATATATATATATATATATATATATATATATATATATATATATATATATATATATATATATATATATATATATATATATATATATATATATATATATATATATATATATATATATATATATATATATATATATATATATATATATATATATATATATATATATATATATATATATATATATATATATATATATATATATATATATATATATATATATATATATAACCCTATCCATCTGAAATCAACTTATCACAAAGTCAATATACTGAATTGATTTACTCATGTGCATAGTTCAGGCAATTTATTTTTATGAATATATATACTATTATGCAATCAATAGATCATTAAAATATATGAAGAAAAGTAAAACATTACTACCTTCTATAAGTGACCATTGAAATGTTACCATTTCAACTTGTATACATTCATAGAGCAAACAATATACATATCAACAAGTAAATATAAGAAAAATACTTCAATCAATCAGTTACTAACTATAATATTCAGAAAATACAGTCACCAGTATTAATTTGATCCAATTCGATGTAAAGGCACATTATTCATAATTGATATTTAATAGTATTCACTAGCAAATCTAAATACAATCATTCATGTATTCTATGATTGTAAACAATCATATTGTTGTTAGGATAAACGGACTGAGTTCGAATCCCAGTGTGAACATCAACATTAGGATGCAGGTACATCCAGCCGACGAGTCCCAAATAGGACGAAACGCGGGTCTTGGATTCCACTTGTCAGTCACAATCCAACTTATATAATCATATTGTTGTTGTATTATACCTATTTATCTGACTTAATCTATTATTACTAACTAAGTCCTACATGTTTTATAATATTTACTCATAACATAAAATATTAATCATAATGATTGTTTTCCATGATGAATATCATGAATAAGCTAATACTCAGAGATAGTCTCAATTACTTCATATCCATTCAATAATAAACATAATGATAGTAATGATAATACTACTAACAATAATAATATCAGTATTATAGGAACTAGCTGGAGAAATTTATTTAAAGATAATGAATACATGTCTGTATAGTCAGTTAAACAATAACAGGAAGCATTTTTATCCCATGAAAATTTCTATTTGTGATAAACAATCAGTCTAAAACTAAATAAACAACAATACAACACATGATAATAAAGTGAGATAATGAAGAATAGTAATGACTATACAAAAAAGAAAATGAAGTGGTGAAATGAGACAATTGTGAGAAGGATAAAATAAAGTGATAATCATGGTAATACGTGTATGTAATGATAACATTGAGAATCTCTCATAATTACATTTTACGATAGGTAATAGGCAAATCTAGGCATATAAATATATTCATATTGCGTGATCTTATTGTTTAGTAGTATTATAACACGCCTATACTTATATAATGAGCACAAACACACACACACGTATAAAAATTAGATTAGCTGCTTTTGATATGCATCAAACTTATGATGGAAGATAATTTTTAGTGGCGAAGGGCGGGGGGTGGAGCAGGTAGTCAGCAGGAAACCTTGCCTGACAGAGGTTTTGTGCTATTTCTCATTCTTCAGCAAAATGCACATAGCATTGTGAGATAGATCTTACGTCCTGGTGGGTTCTATTCTAGGCCATCCAGTTTCACAGATTACAACCTTTACCCCTAAGTTAATTTGATCAATAAGATCTATGTCTTAGAACTAACTACCTGGTACATTAACGCTTATTGGCCAATTCAGAGTACTTATTTTCAAGCTTCATTTAATTGATGAGAAGTGGCTCAAAAGTAAAGGTGATATCGATCGATCTAAAATGCACAATGAATGATAAAACACAATGTGCACATAACAAGGCAAACAATGGTTCAAATCCTGAGTAATATTTTCATGCTTGATGAGCAGTAACTTGTGGACAGAAAATGATGCAAAATCAGTTACTAAATAAAATGGAAACTCATAGGAGAATATAAAAACTTTTATAAATTATACGTTTAATAGATGCATTTTGAAAATACAAATAAAGATCTGCCCAAGTTACTTTTCGTAGCTTCCATTTATCTCATTGCCTAATCATAATATTGGTATGAATAAAATCCATTCATCAACAAGCCTACAGGTCTCAAGCTTAATAGTAAGATGAAATGCCTAATCAGTAGTCTATTGCCTTCGAGAGTTTCCTACTATACGCTGTTGCTTATCAAAAACCATCTACATATAACAGACATACTCACACTTTACTAAAAAATCAAAAAGATTATTCAAATAATGCAATCCACATAGAATGAGCAGACGTAAATAAAGAATCACCAATTTCAGTCTTCAATATCACCGACGGAATTATAGAAACTTTTACACGTACTGAAAGTCTTGTTGACTAAAAGTGGTTTATTTATGAATATAAATAAAGTCGTAGCTCACAAGATCAATGATATCATGTTAATCATTAGATAGTACATTTGATTGAGTTCCTCAACGTTCACTGACTATTTTATAGGAAAAATCTGGGACGTACCGCATTAGTTTTAGATGAATGAAGATTATGTTAAGAAAGCTGAGCATCAACTGAAGGGTGAAAATATATACTAACATATAAACACAAATCCAATGCAAATACTGGATAGTCAATGTTAAACATATTTATCAAAGCAGAGCGAGTAAGAAACCAAGATTAATGATGACTTAAATCAAACAGTCCAACTATCCTTCCATTCTACAGCATACCGAAGCTACACAAACCTAGCTCCCCATTACTACTAATTGCCTCAATTCCAGGAACTTAAACTTATAATCTACCAAGAGAAGTTTCACGGATATTGAAACATTTAGTAGATTAATGAGATTATTTTATCAAGTCTTTTACACAATTCTTGGGTAAAACTAATGATATTCGAATTAATATGGACGAATTGATGGTATCATTCAACGTTATAGTTCTGTTTACTTCAATCGAAGCGAAGGTGATAAAATACGTTTTTTTCTTACTCCTTAGCAATGATTTTAATCTACCGAAACACAAAGTCAAAGCCTATTAGAACTCATCGAAATGTGCTTAACAACATGCTTCTCATTCAATAATGAAGCATACTAACAAATTAATGAAACATCAATCGGATGATTAATATCCGAATCCATCGCAGAAGCAGTGATGCAGAGACCAAAAATTCCAGTATTTCCAATGACCAAACCAAAAATGTGGATCCGTTGTGTAGATGACACGTTCGTCATCATCGAATGGAATGAGTTGGGAAATATGTATAGTTTACTGGCCAGCATCTTTGAAGACATATAGTTTGCATTTGAGATGAAGTCAAATACCATTCTTGGATATGTTGATTATTAGAACCAACATAGGAACCTGGTGTCTAACGTATGAATGTGGCCAACCCACACAAACCGTATTCTTAATCACAATAATGACAGTCCAACAACTCATAAAATTAACTTTGTGCAAACTCTATTCCAAAGGAAGAAAAGATTGCAGCACATCTATCACAGAAAAAGTAGCGATTCACTTAATTTCATCAAGAAATGTCTAGGAATCAAATATCGTAACCAACAAACGAAGTCATTCTACCATATATGAAGGAAATTTAGAAATTACAACTAAATTATTGCGGCCGTTGGAAATAAACGTCCTCCTGAGTAACAAATTTTCATTACTATTTCAAGACGTTATAATACTTGACTTATATTACATAGGCGAATAGTATAGTTGGTCTACATGAAAGAATTAGGTACCTTATTGATCGAAATAACTACTACTTACTTTGAGATTGGTTACTATGCCTATATTTTCACCAATTGTGCATAACATAACTTATAATCAATGTCGTACTTTTTTGTAAGTTTTCTTAAAAAAATAATTTATTTCCTTTTGAAGAACATAAAAAGAAATGAAAATAATGCCGACTAACAATTAAAAGTCCATCGATATTCTGAAGACAACAAATGAGATGAAATAAAATTAAGTAGTCTTGTAAGATATAAAGAAAACATAGACTTTTTTTCAGTAATAATTAGACTGTTAGATTACTGAATTATGAATATTAATACAATAAAGCATTCGAAGTTGAAAGATGAAGAGAAAGTAAAACCTAGCCAAAAAAATAGCAAGTTAAACATCAAGGTGTATGTATGTGTATATGTGTGTACATGTGACTCGTAATGCAGTACTTAGATTGAATGAAAGAAGTCAACATTAATAGCTAATTACTGGATATTATGTAAGTGAAACTACTGGGTCTAGTTATTATTATTATTATTAACTGGAATTCTTAAATGTGCTTATCTGAAAGCCTACTCAAATGTTTTAGATATTTTTTATTTAAAACTATGAATTTAATGGTACGAAATTTACTTGAGTTAGAAAACCACTGGAAACCATGAAAATGTTTCATTCTAGTATGGGAAGCTCTCCACAACGCCCAATTACAATAAATATCAGCTCATTAACAAGTTACTTCAGGAGATAATTTCTAGGATTCTAGTGAGAAGATATTACCAAACACGGTTAGCTATTTCTTGTTTGAGGCAGTTATACAACGATGAACGAAGTCATGTAAATATATCGCGATTGGATTGACTTCTGAAAGTCATCATGATAAATGGTCTATCGGTTAAGAGTTCTTGACAAAATCTGAAGATCGTGAGCTTGATTTGTTGATGAGGTCGTAGATATGTACTTCGGAGGGGTCCAATACTAAGATAAACATCTATCTAGTACCAGATTCTAGCTTTCCATTATTGTTTAATTAACGTCAGTTCGTAGTATCAAATACAAGTTTAGCAACACCTAGTTACCATAATAATATATTTTGCAATTTCTTTCAGAATGAACTCAAGTTTATAAACATAATTAAGTTGATATTTAATGGGAGATAATATTTAAGGAAACCAAGGCACATTTTGATAGGTGATGGGGAGTCATTGACACTGACTTATAAAACTGAAAAGGTAGCTGTAGTCTTTAAAAGGGAAAGGTCAATCTAGATATATTATCATATTTTTACACAAAGTTTGACTGTTATACACAAAAGGTAAACAGTAACCGAATGAGTTTATTAAGAAATCCAAGCCACTAGTAATGGAGTGTTTGCAAATGATATAGTTCTTTTAGGTGAAGATGCTGATAAAATGCAGAATCTTTTGACTACCTTAAACATGAATGTAAAGATGTTTAGGATACGATTCTTTCCACCCAAATGAAAAATGTTACTACAGGATTGGCTTGATTCGGCATCGAAGTTAGTGATAGGAGGCGAAGCAGGTAAATGTGTTAACCACTTCACTTACCTTGAGAGCCACATCAGTCCTGATGGTCTGGTGTCTGCCAAAATATCTGCCCGTATACATAAGACCCGACTAGCTTTTGAGAATTTGCGTCACTTGTGGAGTAGGCGAGACATCCGACTACTTACCAAAGAACGCGTTTATTGCGGAGTAGTTTGATCTGTTCTACTTTATGATTGCGAAACATGGCCATTAAGGATAGAGGATATTCGTAGGCCACCCTAGTATTCGATCATAGATATCTTCGAAGCATTGCTCGTGTTTTCTGGGACCACTGATTAGACAATACGTGGGTTGGGAATATAGTACTAGGTAGATACGGTAAGTCTATTGATGAAGTAGTAAATCTCCATCCACAAACGTGGTTAGGACATGTGTTACGTATACCTGGTCACCGCCTACCTCGACGAGTAATGCTGTTTCGTGTGAGAGTAGGCTGGAAGAAAGCTAGGGGCAGGCAAGCCAAAACATGGTACCAGTTCACGAAGTCATTGACAGTTGGGCTGAGCCATGTTAATAGGTGCAGACTACCTGGTCGGGGTCCGCGTAATGATCGTTACAAATGGTTAGAAACTTTAGGTGGTATGGCTCAAAATCGTTGGTAATGGCGCAGGTGCATCCACTCCCTGTCTTCTTCCAAATTCAAAGTTTATGAACTTATCATAATTTTCTCTTTACTGAATCATATTTTCTTAAATCTTATCTCCGATCTCTATTCCTTTCCATTAATATCAACTCTTTTACTACCTACCCCCAACTCTGGGATTTGATCCGACAATTTAATCTCTGTCTGCTAATTTAGGTATGGCAACTTGAACTGATGTACGCATGTACCAAGTTCTACGTTGTAAATGTCTGTCTGTCTAATTATTTTGGACAAAGAATGACAGCAGCGATTTTTCTTTCCGTTGCGTTGTAGCCTTCAGGAGTAGTCAGAAAAAATTTAAGTGATCCTTCAGTTCATTTGTTAGAAATTTTCTGTTCACTTGAGTCAACCCATATATATATATATATATATATATATATCGACTTTGGAAACTTTGTTTTTTGGTCATAGGCCAGAGTACTGATGTCGCAAGCAATTATGCTGGAAGTGTGGATCAATCTATTTGTAAAAAAGAACCAAGATTTTTCACACCTCTACTGCGTGATTCAAGTTCTGGGATATTATATCTGGTTTTGAAGTCATTTCCAGGATGTAATAATCACCTGTCGTGTTAGGCACCTTTGAACGTCTCTCTATCCTCAGCTTATCAGTTAATTGTCGACTGCTAAAGAGGAAAGGAAAATACTCAACTATTGGCCTTATAGATATTTCATAAAGAACCAATATGAAATCTCCTAGAATAAAACCTAAAATCCATGACGATGTTGATAATTTGTGGAGGATTGCTCAGAGAAATTTAGGTTATGAAAGTACTGTATGGTTAGGTGGATTGAGTAGTAAAGTTCGAGTAATGCATTGTTACTTGATGTGAATTGTATATGTTCATGCATTCCTGACTACCGTTTATTTAAGCTATGTAATTCTTATATAGTTTTCATGCATAATCCGACTCTTTAGTACACAGCTTGTAGGTGACTTTTATTTCGTTGGCATAAAGGTGTTGCAACCGACTTACAAATTTTCGCAATCCTAAATACTAAAAAACTCAAATGAGAACACTACAGTTACTGGCATATTTTCCGGTTTGTCTATCCTTAGGAAGCAGCTGGACTAGCTGACAGGGGTTGTGATTAATGATAGATGGTATGTAGACTGCCGAAAATCACTTACATAATATATATAACTGAATAATTGACATCTACACGCATGACACTATTGTAAGACTGGGGTTGAAAATTCCTTACTTTAGTAAAATGTATGTGCTTAAATAGATCTACTGTTTAAATGATGTAGTTCGATGGAAATTAGCATAAAGTTTAGTTTAGGCGTTCACCAAACCTGCAGCCACTGAGTTTGATTTCTATGGCGCACAACTGAAAAGTCCCGTTCTGGAGCAAAACAACTATTGAGTGTTCTCTGGTTTTCAGTGTTACCCTGACAACATCAAACCCTGGTGAATTCGATCAACTAAATTTATTATTCAGGTTGGTTAGACAAATTAAGGCCTTTCAACATATTTGGGTTAAAATGCTCCTTCTTTAGAGCTTCTACTAAACATTATTAGTCATTTAGTAACTGTATAACCTAGATATAATTATAAAACGGTAACTATTTCCTAGTTCTTATTAGATCAAAGTTTTTGTGATCTTATATATCCCGTTAAACGACATGACTTTTTAGAAAAATGGAATTAGTCTTTGGTTGTTAATGACTTTTTTCCCCACTTTCATTTCGTATATATTTTTCTCCTAACATGTCACGGTGCATTATATACTGGTATTTTCAGATCAGAGAGTTTGTAATAACTCCAGACGCTTGAAATGCCAAGTTCATTGTAAATTACAATCTAATATGTTTACTCAAAGACGAGTAGAAAATTGATTGGAAATGATGAATTACAGTAGATTTAATGAACATTGAAAACATTCCAAATACCTTCCTGTCATAACATTTCCATTGAATATCAACAGAACATTTAACCCTGATAAATACTGTTTTTTTCCCAACTCTAGAACATTTATACATTTATTCTGTTTATCAACTCAATCATACTTGATTCATTGAGTTCATGACCTACATTTCATACTAATTGGTAGTCCACATTATAGAATACCTGCAATCTTTAGTGAAGTGATACCACTTATGCTGTTCATCTATTTTCGCAGTTTGTGTCTTTATCATTGACATTTTCGAGCAGCTACTGATCTTCTTACGAGACTAAGATATACACAATGAATGATCACCAAATAGTGACTAATATGAACAATGTCTAGTCGATTGGTAGCGATCAAATATTCATCTTTGTCTTATTCTCTCTCCTATATCCATACATATGATCATCTACTTTACATGTTTTATTCCTTCATTAGTGATTTCTATACTCACCGATTTAATAGTAGTATCAACAATCATAAATAAATATAAATAAGTAGTAGTTAAAGAATTCAACAAAAAATGAAATAATTATTAACTAAAACATATATTACTTTATATGAAACAATAAATTAACATGTTAACATTATACTAGAATAATGGTAAACTAATCATGTCATTAATTCATATACAGTAATTGATGATAAAATACATTCTATCTGTATGTGGGCATATACTGTCATAGTAGTACAAGTAAATTTGTTGCTTTCATTAAAAGTAACCTTTTAGGATACTTTAGTCATATTCATATGAATGTATGCAAACATTAATTGACTTATAGATGATTTTATCTATGAAATAGATGAACGATGTATATCTTCTTGAAAAATAAAAGAACAAACATGATATTCCTAGTTTATATAAAGTCATGTGGAGTTTGGCCATGCGTACTATAAACATACTTATGTCTATTTATATATACGCAGGTAAGTAGGTAGATAGGTAGGCAGAAAGTCAGGTAGGTGCATTAAAGCATTCATCTAAATAAATATATAAATCAAAGTAAGGCAAAGAGACTTAATAAATAGTTTAATAGATTGTTATTTAGCTTTGAAATCTACGGTGCATGTGTCGTCCAATCTTGGAATCATCAGCTGAATGCATCTGTCACATTCCAATGTTGATGTACTTACTTAAACTTAAATTCACTATCCTTCATTCTACACACTAAACATAGTTAAGTAATAATTTACTCACTTAATGCAACGATTAAAACAACATCTATAAGTGAACGATATCGTTTTTAATTAGACTGATATTGACAGAGTGCCAGTGAAAACCAGGGAACACTGGACAGTTGTTTCGTCCGGGCGTTGGACTCCCCAGCGGCAAGTGCTCCAGATTACACCCCAGGGACTTCAAGTTAGCGAACGCCTAACCCTCTGAACCATTGGGCCGGAATCATCGCACTATATCACAAATTGATGGGTGTGGGAATTCTACCACTGGTGGTACAGAGGGTTAGTTGTCCTCCAACCTTTAGCCCATGGGGTGGAACCTAGAATTCGCACTGCTGATGAGTTTCACACTCGGGAGAAACAGTGCTCCCTGATTTCCAATGTTAGTCTACCAACGTAAATCTGTGGCAAATTCAATAAACTAAAAATAATAATCGTTAAAAACAATTACGCAGTTTATAAGTATATGAGTAAACAAATCAAATCATATACGTAATCAAGAAATAGTACAAAAGGCCAGTGGACATAAACAAAAACTATGCAAAATCCATGAAATTATTTAGTAAGGCTTATTCGACCAAGGAAAAGATGATGAGGTGGCGGTCACTAACTCTTTATGTGCACATACGCTAAGATTATTAGTTGTTTTGCCTAACTCTATCAGGAAACGGTGTTGGTACATGGTGTGTTACTTTGAATTTTTTGGTTGCTTCTGTTTCATCGCCGACACCTAACAAATAAGATAAAATCGACTGGGTATATCCTTTGTTAGACCTTCGCTTAATGACTCTATAAGATGTCTGTTCATTTCCTGATGATCACCCATTATACGCTTTTTTCATCTAAAGCAATTGAATTAATAGATGTACTTGGATGGGGCAGATTCTTTGATTAAGCAAACACGATTAACCGACTGAAAAATGACGAGATTTTTACAGTGTTTAAGGTCATTTTAACTGCTCATCCTTATTATTCTTATTAGTATTAGTATACCTAACCTCTAACTATCAATTTACTCTTTTTGTTTATTATAATCAGTTATGTAATCCATCTCTTTAAATGTCATAAGTAAATCGTTGTAGGATTTATATCTTTCTCATTTGCATATAAATATCACTATATATTAAAAAGTAAAGTCGGATGACGATAGAAAATGATGTTATTCTTTTATTGCATACTGATGATGAGCATTTTAGTCATTCTGACTTGAAAATATTACTAAGAATCTATACTTTCCGATTGCTAATATTCAAAATTGTAACTGATCATTCTGTGTTATAAGTCGGTTTAAAGTCAACCGATCGTGCACAAGGTCATCACGAAATACTAACTAATTCTGTAAGGAGCAGATCAGTAATTCACACTTCAACTTAAAGTAAGTACTGTAGATTTTGAACAGAAAGACAAAGAAAACTCTTAAATGAATCCAACCAGTTTTGAAAATAATAACAAAAGTAAACTAAAGTTTTGCATTGATTTTCTTCTGTAAGCGCTACCCAAATATCATGCAAATATTATTGATGCATTTAATTTTCAAACTGTACTACCTTAAAGATATGTTCCTAAGTTGACCAATCACGACGTACGGGTTAATAATCCTGCTAGAGCCAATACCGCAAACAAGACAGACTAATTATTCTATGCCTGTAAATTTGCTGCGATATTTCTAGTCCCTAAGGAAGATAGAAGAATGTAAGAAAACCGAGCCAACCAGACGAAGTCACATCTATATTTCAAGCTACTCTTTAAATATATGTGAAACCTGACCATGCAGCCAATCAATTGAGAAAACAAGTTCAATACAAAGCGGGGGCAACTATAATAAGTGACTTTGATAAAATGTACATAATTAATTAGTTATTATTCATGAATGGAAGTTGACACAACAACAGTCAATAGGCTAGATTAGAGGTTAGGAGTAGGTAAATATAGAAATAACGAAAAATTAAACATATAAAATAATCTACTAGTAAACACTTCTGGAAGTTGCTCATTCATCTTGAATCGTTCTTTCTATAACATGTGTACGAATAGGATTTAAGACCTTTTAAATTCACTGTGGCTTACAGTCAAGTGTAAACACTTTGATCTATTATATGAGACCAAAAATTGTATCAGTAAATGAAAACGAATCTAACATTAACTATGGAATAAATGTAATGATATAAACGCCATTCTTTCGATTTAAAACTTCGTGATATTCTGTTGCTTAAATTAATCCCGGCACTAATTTAATCATAGATGCGTTAACAATCCAGATAATGGAGATTCTATAGAATGTTCAAAAATTTGTAGAAGTATAATTTCATAGTCAAAAGATACGTCGAAATAATCTTAATTTATCATACAATATAGAAACGGTTAATTAATCACATGATCGTATGTTAGCTGAATAAAACAGTTATCAGGAAATGACAGGAATACCTAAGAATTACAGTGACAACCAGTTTAGTAGTCTAACAGCATAGCATTCAGCGCGGAGTCAGAAGATCTTGGATTGAATCCATGGTGAGGTCATGGATGTACACTGTTGGAGAGTTCTCTCCTAGGGTGGGACGGCTGTCAAGTAACTCGTGGTTATCAATGGTTGTCGAGTAAGCCATTCGTATAGGCCCAATCGGTTTCAATTGTAAGCCTTGAAAATACTAGTTATTCTCATCCTAGGAGCCAAATCAGCAGTATTGATACTTGATTGTTTGATAACACAGAGTTTATAACAGCAGTACAATATGTTTGGTTTTGATATGATCGAGTCTAAAACAGTAAGTTAGTAAACAGTATTCTGTACTTCTGAACGTATATTGGCTACCACCAAATTCCACGAACGTCAACATCGATTCTACAAGGGGAGTATGGGGTCCAACAACGGACGACAGTTCTACCAAACAATGTTTAATAGCGTCAGTGTGATAGCTGTCTTGACAATGGTTGTTTAATTCAGACCAATTTGTGGTATCTCATAAACAGAAGATGACTAGTTGAAAACTAAATCATTAGGACGGATTCACATAGTGCTACTGCTACTACTACTACTAATAATAATAATAATAGTAATGGTAGCTCTATTTAATAGTATGTTTAATACAATATGAATTTTCAGGAAATCTACCTAAGAGATAATCAAAATATTTGATTATTCTTGAAGTAGTCAATGATGCTGCTGCGAAAAACGACAGTAAATGCTTCAAAGTTAAACTACTAATTAACTTTATCGTTTTTTTAGTATCTTTAATTGTAGTACTTGGTTTTTAAAACATAAAGGGTTGGTTAACTTGGTGTGTATTCTATGTTTGTGTTTTCTAAAGTTTATGATCTTCATTGCTGTAAACCGAGATGATGATGAAAATGATCAGTTGTACAGATTTACTGTCATCTCTTGATGTTACACACTCGATGTAATTAGAAGAAACATAAAAATAAAGGATAATTGATGATGTAGTATACACCCTGCCCCTATCATTTGTCTTCTTACTTTGTTTATGTCTGTGAATTTAACAAAGACTACAAGTTAATTGTCAATGAATATGCATATTTGTACATACTTAAAAGTTGAGTTATTAATCCAGTTCTTTCTCATAAATACGAAATATGTAACGAATCAGAAATAAGGGAAGTTTACTCAAAACTGCCTATATTGTCTAATTTGAATGTCTTTGTATCTTACTATTGATGTTATTAAGGAATGTAATTGATCAATCTTCGTTGTTATAAGCGCATTCTGAAAGGATTGTTTTGAAACAGCTATGGTGGTGGGAAATATGGCTAATGGATCTCAAACTGGATGAAGAGCACATCCTAGATTTCACTTGTGAGATTCAATCCAAATTTAGTTCTTTATAGTTGCTTGGACAGGTATCACGTGTTAGATGGATAATAAGTAAAGTAAGGTTTAGAAATATGGGGAAAGTACGGGCTACACGCATTACTTTATATTTGTAAAAACGCTTTTGAATAATCTGGACATTTTTAATATCATTTCAATGACATTTGTAAATACCGTGTACTGCTAATATGGATTTGATTTCTAGGTATTCTGTTCGGGCAGAACTGTCAGATGGTTGTAGCTTACTTAGCCTATGTTGTACTTGGTAAAAATCAAGTTGTTGTAATAAACTGTAATATAAAATGTATTACAATCGATTGAACCAAATTAATTAACACATTTCTGTACTGTAGTAATATTTTCCTCCAATCTGACTGAAGCAGTTCTCACGGTGATTATTGTACATGAAAATACTTTCATTTTATATAGTTTTATAAGTTCTTGCATTTTGTCTGTAGGGTTATAAGTGTAAGGTAAAACTGCAGTCATGACAACTACAGAAGTTTTATTTAACAAAGTTTAAATTACCTTTTGAAGTTTGTATTTGAAATAATATTTCCTAAATATTTGGTTTTGTCAGTTATGTAAGCTTGAAGGATAGCAGATATCAAAGAAAGCAGTATTTGATATTTCAACTATTGACCTAAGTATTTTTATTATTTGATATAATCATCGTTTTACATTGATTTATTGCTAAGTAATGACTAAAGTTAGATATGTTTATTTTAAAGTGTTGCTGGGTGAATTCTCTTTATCAATCTTCAATGAGACCATTAGTGTAAGTAGCTTAACATTTAGTGAACAATGTTTTAATGTTAGGTAATCAGATGTTAGTTTAAGGTTATCTGGTGACTACCTCCAACCTCCTTACACTGTAAGTAGTTACTATCACAAACTAATGTACATAAAATATTATTTTAACATATTTTAATAACAGTTGTATGGATATATGAAATATGTCAAACTAATCTAGGTAGTTTGTGACTCAATAATGTAAAACGGTTACATAACTAATCACAAACAGAGGAAAGTATACGTTTATAATAAGATTACTGGTATGTTAGTAGAGACAAGAATAATAACAATATAGCATCGACAAATATTGCAACACGGAATGTAGGCTGAAATACCAAAAAAGTAAGCCAAGTTTAACCACATCGCGATTGAAAGAAACCTCACGATATTGCTATGTGACTAAACTTAGATATGCCAGTTAGTCTAGTGGTCTCGATTGTAGCGTTCTCTGAGAAGTGTAAATGTCCTAAACGTGAGCCCTAATGGTGACATGTGTGCTGACAACTTAGGAGCTCTACATCAAGACGAAGCAACTGTCCAGCTTTCTCTTTTTTAATGCTTACTTCCCCCATGTCAATTTGTGATATATGCACTTCGAAATAATAATTATTGAAAAATACAGGAGTAAAAGTATGTGGATAATCGGTTTATATATAATTGGTCAAGATGGGATATGAAGAGAGTGAAGAGAAATAAACAAACAAACACAGATTGTAAATATAGATTATCAGGATCGTTTTGTAGGATTTACCAGGCGGTGTTAGAACGCAGTGTTAGAAAAGTTGCGAATGTTGGATATTAAGGTTGTTGACTCGAATCTCAAAAGCTTCTGCTATATGTATGTGATCGGAGTGTATTTCATTCAAAAAGTATGAAGCTGTGATAGATATTTCTAAATGATATTTTTCTAACTACCAGATGACTCACCCCCCCCCCTCGGCCAACACATACACCACCTATTCAATGCCACAGAACTGAGCTATGTATCAACGTTTCCGAAACTACAGAGTATTAGTTTAGTTGTATACCTTATACTATTTCCGCACGACAGCAACCGAATCGGTGGATGCAGACTGATGTGATTAAAACTAGGTAACTTGTTCTTTAGTTGTGAAACCTCGATTGGTCGACTAGATAGAGCTAAACAGATATCAGCTGAGCATCACTGCAATAGTCGCTCCTACAGGGAACCACTAGGTAGAACACTACTTAGTTGTACCTTCATGAAACAAACTTTCTTGTAAACTATCGATGTCTTAACCTTTTTATTTCTTGTCACCATATCCATTAGCTGAAAACCCTACGGATAGCTTCTTTTACTCAGTAAATATATAAATTCTAATTCTTTGTTCGTAGTATTGGCTATGTATCCCTTTCTGTGTCTGTTCAGATGTTATCTAATCAAACTTTATTGTGCAATGAATGGGTATATAACCTAAGAAATAATTGTAGTTATTGATTTTCTATTACTGCTAAGTATAGATTTCAGTAGTAAATGAAGTAGCCATGATAGATGTAGCATTTAAAAATTATTTTCTTATCATTAATAGCCTGATTTCATTATTCACTTCAGTGGATTATACTTTATATCTACCTTAAATTTAATGCCAATTGATCATTGTATTGATAATCACTTGACATGAATATCAGTCATCTATTAAAATATGAAAGAATTTGAACGATATTTCCTGTGCTACTTGCCAAACATTCCAATATCTACATACATTTATTATCAATTGATTCAAAGACAAATTTATAGAAAACTATTTCATTCTTTCAATTTTGATTATTGTTGACAGTAACAACAACATTCAGTCAAAATGACAATTTAGTTCCTGAAAGCGTATACTTGTGGTTAACATCAAGCACCGAAGTTAACTTAGACAACTTTGAAACATTGGAGAGCATTGGTTGGTTGATTTGTAAATCAGTCAATGATTAGCTATGACTGTCATATTCCTCTAGATTTTAGTGCCTATCAGATTTTAGTGATTAAATTACAATATGTCAATTAGTTTTATTGATTTAACATTGGTTACACTGCATTTTAATTTTAAGTAGTTAAAAATAATTAATCGGTACGAAACCTTACTTGATCTAAGTTTTATGCTTGTTTAGACTCGTTAGAATGACACATGAAATCATGAAGATACTGAATTTCGCTTTTATATTCGTAGATGAGTTTAGAATGTACCTTCACAGACATTGGTGCCAACTAGCACGGAATCACCTAACGTCAACTAAGTTTTGTTAATCCTGACCGTTACAATGATACCTAGTTGTCAATTCTCAAACTACTAGGTTGATATCAAGTCATTAACTCTCAATGAATAACTGCATTATAACTTACTAATATGCAGGTATTTTGCTTACAATGCGGTCTTAACACTTATGATTTCATACAGAATATAATTCATAATACAGTAAGAGAGTAATAATGAAGAAGTAAAAAGAAAAGTACAATCATGGTGGTCTATTCAAACTCATGAGCTATGTAATGTAATTAGTTATTTTACTTTCAATTACTTTGAATTGGCCAGTTAGTTGTAAAGAGTAGTTGTATTAACTGAAATAATCGAGAAATTTTATGATTACAGATGAATCACAAATAGTAAATATCTAGTGCATTTATATAACATAGTTTTAGAATAAATATACCTTGAATAAATGTTAAGTGGACATTTACAATTAGGGGAGTTTGTAGAGATAGTTAACTGTTTAATTCAATCTTGATATCACGAACTGATCCGAATCAGACAACCATTGATCACCTGGAAGCACTGGACAGCTGTTTCGTCCTAGTATGGGACTCCTCAGCAGTGCGCATCCACGACCTCGTCGGGGATCGAACCCAGAACCTTCTGGCTCCGCGGCGAACGCTTTACCATTGGACCACTGAGTCGGCTCCCAACGGTTGATATTTCCAATTCAGCCAATTCATGATGAATTGCGTGACCTCTTCTATGCCATTGGTGAGTTACTGCCTCACACCCGACACGGTTGAACTCTGCTGGTCACGTCTTCACACTAGAACTCCAGGAATTACCTTAAGGAGCTAGTCACTAGTGAGCTCATGTTAATTACAATTAGGGGAGTTTGTAGAGATAGTTAACTGTTTAATTCAATTTCGATATCACGAATTGATCTGAATCAGACATTTGTTACTATATTGAATAATTACTGTTATGAGTTCTTTACTATGACAAAGATTATAATGCGGAATAAATCTAGAATGAACATAATGATCCTTAGTCAAACGACAAACAAGAGAGAAGTAAAATATTATCAAGATTTATTTGATTACATCATTTTAGTTATAGCAACTTTGATGTAAGTCGTAATATACTGATTATGTGCTACTAATTAGACAGGCGGTAATCAATTGAAACGAATAGTATTTTTAACATCTACTTTTTAATATGACTGGTTAACTTGGAGGCGACTTAAAGAAGTTGATGTTTCTCATTCAATTATAACATTTGCTTATGAATTTCAACTCATTATAATAATCCCTTTAGGTATTTACACATTTTCATTATTAAGCCACTTATCAATACTCTTTGTAGTTCGGTATGATAGACACAGACCCACAACGATACATCATGAGAATACCCATAGTTTATACATTTAGTTTAACATAGTATAATGAATCATCATTTCTTTATATTCTTTTCTTATCTCTTATTTTATCTTATCTGATACGAAAGAATAATAATTACTATCGTGTTGACAATAATTAGTATTGGTAATGTATTCATAATAAGAATGCCTCTAAGAAGATATTAGACTACACAGAACAGATTTAAAGAGTATGCTTTGGATAAAATAAAGTTCTATACCCATGTGTATATGTGTGCTTGACTCTACTACCTTCCTATTCATTATTATGTCTGTCATTTGTTTACTTGTTAGCAATCACGTCCTGAATAAAGTTCTTTCAATGTCACCCCCCAGTCCTTGAAATGACTACATGAACTAATTAAATTATTATTGTTAAGAAGCAAAACAAAACGGAAATATTCTCATTATTTATTCGTATGATGATTATCCATAGCTCATAAACTAACCAATTCATGTAAACATGTGATTAATTCATCAGTGATATGATTGAAAAACAAATTGCTTGTATATTTTAAGGGGAATGTAGTATACTTGAAGTAGATACAATCATCAAATCTTCATTCTTCCTAATGTTATTAGTATTGATGTGTTTGTTATGACTGTTATCACTGATGTTCATAGACTTTTTATATCAAATATTCATTGGATTACAGTAGTTAGTATACAACTGAGTAGTTGTCTTCATCATTTTAAGTTGATATAAATAGGAACAGGTTGTATCTACTTCTTCTTTCCAATCATATTTTCAAAAGACTCGAATATGCTTAGAATTAAAAGTCTTTCTTATTAATAGAAATTCATAATTTTAATTGATTAGATTCACTGCAGATTGATATCGGTTGGATAACATTGAATACTAGGAAGCACTACACAGATGTTTCGTCCAAATGTAGAACTCCTCGGTTGTTCACATCATCGATTCCACCAGGGAATCAAACCAAAGGTTTTCTGGTTTCAGAGTGAACGCTTAGCCATACACTTTTTTCTTGGGTTTATTGATTTATTTCTCTTATGGTCAAACAATTTTACTACAATCTTATTTTATAGTGTAGGATTGTAGGAAATAAAATACCCTCGTTTCCATGTATTACATTTTTTTAAATCTTAAATGAATGTGTAGGTTTTGAACTTGTTCTGAACAATCTATATGAATTACAAATAAGTGTTTTAATTGGTAGTGAACAATGAGTTATAAGATTTCTTATTCTCGCTATCGCTTTGTATATATTCAAACTCAAATAAATTGTGGGTTTCTTCACGCGCACATATACCACCAGCTATGAAACCCTTGACTCCTAGTGTTTATGTAATCTTGAAATAAAAAAAATCGAACTATTCTTCACAGTCAATCGACTAAGTACCAGTTAAGTTGTTCATTTTGGATTACTATTTCTTACTTTGTAGATAAAATGATAAGCTCAAAAGTAGCAAATAATTTGAAGCAACATATACCGTCATCGTTCATACTGAAACTTGTCATGCAATATGATGACATTAATCACTCAGACAGACAGAAGGTGGTATTGAACACAGGTTGATTTCAAACGCAGCACCGTTAGAAACCGGTAAGTATTGGATAGTTATTTTGTTCAATTACGAAACCCCTCAGAAATGCTCACACATAATCGTGTCAATGAAGGAGTTCTGAGCCATCAAGTCCAACAGAGAGCGTTTAAGCTAAAATCCATCAGGTTGCCATCCACTCCAATTTTAGTCAGTTTAATATAACGTAAAGAATATTTGATGCTAATGATAATTACTTTTCAAAGCTGAATCCCTCTTGTTATACATTTACAGTGAAACTCCATAAAGTTTTTTTTTTGATGGCGTTTTATGAAAAGTTGAAGGTGGTATCTATCACGTATTAAGTTTTAATTGGAATGAAAGGTTAATGGGAACCGATTCAAGTAACCAGACTTAATAAATAAAACATGATAGTTAAGTGGAATGTTTAAAAAACCCTCTAAACTCTTCATAATGATGAATTAGTCACAAAGGCTATAGTTCTTTGTCTGACACAAATCGTATAAATCCATTGGAAAATCTTTAAAAAAACATATATAGGTGAAACAATAGCAGGGATACTTCACAGAAAGATAATTGTTATTTGTTAATTGAATATAGACATGCTTAAAACTATCTACTACTACCATTACTATTACTTCAATAGACGACAATAGTCACCAGATTGTGAGACACCTAAGTTGTTGTGATATGCGTTTAACCGGAAGTATTACAATCATTATTTACTTGATTATATTTTACATTATATACTAAAGTATAGAAGGAAATTGTCTCCTGTTAATAAAATGTTGAGCTTAACAATGAAAAAATCTTGAATTCTACACACAGTAGTTGATTATTCACTTATCTTCTTGATTATCACTAGTTAGTTTCTAGGTATGCAAACAAAATCTTTGTAAACCATATTATAGACTGATTGTAGGAAGACAAAGATAGAAAAAAAAAACCATTGTACGGTAGTTGCTTTATCTTGGTATAGAATTTATTAGTAGTATATCCCCATGGCCCCATAGTTTGAAGGTCCTAGTTTTAGTGTACGGTGGATTCATGAATGCTTACTAATAAGGAGTCACATACTGGTTTAAACCATATATCGTGTATTGTCAGGTTTTCTGTAAATTTGTGACGTAATTTATTACTTTCAGTAGTTAGTATACACTCCCTATCTAACTTATAATTTGTTTTCAACAATTACGTACAACTGAAAGTCGGTTTATGGCGCTTAACAGTCTTTTGGAAGCTGTCTATTTGACGGATAACAAAGTTATAAAGTTGACTATTCACTCAAATGATACCCTCTTCTAGTTCCAGAACGAATATGAACAACGTAAATGTGAAATAATATGAAACGTATTACTATCATGTTGTATACAATACAGTTGAATATGAAAATGAAAGGTGGAGAACAAAGACTTCATTTTTTATATAGGGTTAAATAATAAGTGTAGTCATGATTACGAAGGAATCATAACTTCATTCAGTAATACTTGATGAAATGTTGTAACCTACATTTTAGTTAAGCATAGTAGAATGCAAAATAATGTAGAGTACCTCAACAATTTACCATCCTTCATGATGATTTATACATTCTATTTCATGAGAAACTTGAATTTCAATTTTTTTTCATGCAGTACATTACTAAATAAAATGTAATAACGTGATAGGATTATATGGTATTTGATAGAGAAAATTATTAGATACGTTTGATTGAAATATAGGAACTTTTCTTAAAGATCACGATGTCATTTGTTGAAATGTGATTCACATTCCAGATCAAGAGAACAAGCGGCTAGTTAACGGTGATAGAATTTTAATAAATTACTTCTATGTGAAGTCTATGGTGATGAGGTTGTTCACGTAAATAATGAAAACTCTCAAAGTGAATCATGTAGCTCAGGGAAATCAACTCTAACAAAATTATCCATTTGAACTACACACACTTCCTACAATTTCAGGGTCAAGCTGTTGATACAAATGCAGCATACTTTGTTACATAATGATCCATTTTACACCCAAAACTAAGATATCAATAGTGATATCTTTAAGACACTACATTATCATGGAAATACATAGATTATGGTGACAGAAACAATGTGAATACAGATCGAAGCAATTATTCTGTGAAAGATTACTAGCTAGACAATATAGTAAGGTAAAAGGGAGCGGGTAAGTGATAATTAAATCCGTTTACGAGATGAATACTACAACAACTACTGATAATAATAATATAATGGTAAGCTTGAGGTTGTTTTATGATGACTACTTTATTATTTGTAGTGTGTAATCGCAGTGTAGCATCAGCCTCGGCAGTAGTAGGCCCCATAACACAAAGGGAAAAGCAAGATCCTTCGATACAAAACAACGAACACTAACCCAATTACACTTAGCTTGAGGAGAAATTCTGGAAGATACTGAAAACTTGGGCTGTAGCATCATCGACAAACAAGGAGGGTCTGATGCAGATATGAAGGCGTGGATTGACAAGGTAAGGGCAACATTTCAACAACTGAAAAACATCTGAAACTCAAACCAACTGTGTCAGTCAACATTGAAGTCAAAATTTTCAATGCAAACATGAAAACAGTTCTGTTTTGTGGAGAACTACGAAAATCATCATCAAAATGATACGTTTTCATAAACAGCTGTCTGAGCAAGATACTACGGATCCGTTGGTCTGATATCATCAGCAACAACCTTCTGTGGTGTACAACAAATCAATCCGCTTCCAGCTGAAGATGAAATTAGGAGAAGACAATGAAAGTGGATAGGACACACATTAAGGAAACAATCAAACTGTGTCACAAGACAAGCACTAACTTGGAATCCTGTAGGCCAAAGTAAAAGGGGATGACCCAAGAACACATTACTTTGGGAATTGGAGACAGACATGAGGAGAATGAAGAGCAATTTGGTAGAGTTGGAAAGGAAAGCTCAGGATAGGGTCGGAGAATGATGTTGAACGGCCTATGCTTCACATGGGGTAACAGGCATTTGTGATGATGGTGATGAATCGCAGCAGTGGTTTTAGTAGACTGACGGGTGCAGTGGTGCTGATAATTATGCATTCACAAGGTGACGTGGAAGTTTTAGATTTGAATCCAGGTTCTCGTTATCTGTGTGCTGCTGAGGAGCTCTACAATAAGACAAAACGACTATTCAGTGTTTCTTGGTTATCAAAAGTACCAAACCGTCATCCGTGTTTTGGATGTTGGCATTAAGTTTAGTTATTTTTATTTGACGCAGAATGATGATGGTTTGGTACCACTGTCCAATGTTCCTACTTTTCAATGGTGACTAGCCAACATCAATTAAACAAACTTAATACCTCAATTTGAACAATTGATTTCACAAAATAATTAACATCACTAGTGATTTGTGATTCGATGTTAACTAACAGGTATTTCTGTCGTTTCAAGAACCAGAGATGTAATCAATCTTGACAGGTACTAACACACTAAACTAATGAAACCGACTGATGTATGCTGTCATTATAAGTTGTTACAATTAAAAACGTAGGGTAATGTGAGATAATCTGGTTGTAGTGATTCTTCAAATGATCAGTTAAACTATAATTTATAAAAAATACAGTACAGTTATCCACACTTACAATTTCTCCACTCAAATTTATAAAATGATGTATTTTCTCTAAACCGTTCAATTACATAATACCTAATTCACTACCAATTTCATCTATCTACTACCTCATATACGAAGTTTAATCACTCAGTTTATTAATCATCTTATCGATCGGTACTTGAAACTTAAATCCATTGACAATATTTATATCAGTTAGTCGGTTGATCAGAATCGACATATAATCTTGTACGTATGTATACTAGCCAATGTTAATGTTCTATATTAGGAGAACGAATTGCAGTAAACGAGATGAATGATAAAATAGCTGTAACTTGATCAACAGAATTCGATCACATTGGTTATTATTCTGTAACTAATCCAATGACTGAAGTATAGACGACAGTTTGAGCTATTGGTAACAACCACGCAGTGACATTAAAAGGGACAAAACACTTCATGATCCTTCAAGTACCAGACTGTTAGCCTATGCTTATATGAAACATAAGAGCTAAACAAGATAAGTGAAAGTATAACGACAACGAAGATAATAATAATCATCGTCATTATTCACATCACTTTCATAACTATATAACCCAAGTAGATTTAGTTTTGTCATTAACTGCTTTCTCCCACTTAAGGAATGTTTATAATTACTTTATGGATAATACTTCAGTATATTTAAGTACTCGTTCACTAACTACTTCTCAATATGAATACAACGACTGCTTCGTCATTCTCATGATCCAACGTTTAACAATAAACAAGGATAGATGTCTATCATTTGCTATCATCGGTTTATTTCAGTGTACTTGTTGTTTCAAACACTCAAGGAAATATTAGGATATTCTTAGTTAGACATCATAATGAATTCTCACAAACCCCTCCCTACCATGTTTATCTGTCTATAAACATATATGTAAATTAATATAAACTACAAGATATGACGTAATCAACTGTATATTGTTTGCTCTTCCGATTAAATGTATATTTTCATCTTCTTTCGACCATGATAACCACGTCTATGCAATTCATTCAACTTATCAAAATATTAAATATTCATTTCACTATAACGTAAGTTGATTCAATTATGAGTAATGGATTGATATAAACACACATTGTAGTTGGTGAAAATGTAGTAGTTTTTAACATTTGACTCAATCGAAATCCCTTTTATAGATTTTAATAGGTCCAAATAATACACCAATATGGACTATTGGAAAATCAGTTTGATTGGTTAGTTTACCAAATGGGATCCAGTATAGTCAATTTGAAAATAGTAATATAACAAGCACTAATCTCTTTACAATCATAGTGTCTTAAAAATGTGTATGTTGATTATAGTGTTCACCTAACTATGTGTAAAGAAACGAGACATACTTTTAAAATACTAACGAATTTAGTCAAGTTGGAATGAGGCTAGAAATGAAGTCTAGGAAGTGAATCTCATTTAGTTTAGAATACAAGTTTAGACCTCCCCCTCCCCCTCAATGGAACGCATCAGCTAGAAGTACCTGATTTTCATTATCGTCCTTCTTGTTAAGACCAGAATTCAAAGTCTATAGCTTCAAGTGTGAATGTATTACGCACAAAGGAGTAGTTAACTAGATTTGAAACAAAGGGTATTAGATTCAGGTAACAATGTGAATAACTACACTAGGATGCACTTAAAATTAATGGGTTTCACCTAAGTCGAAACGAGTTGCCAATTCAACTTTGCTAAATCATATGAACAGGGGCAACGATTCAAGCAAGCCAATTTCAAGGTGATCTATTACATTATTTAATATCAAGCAATCGACGACTGAATCCATTAAATATACATCGATATATATAGATTTATTCAAAAGAACTTGTACTTTTGTCATTTGAATAGAGCTTCCTGTGAAATGCACATTGAATCATAAAATCACAGATAAGTTCAGTAATCTGAGAACACCTATATATGTTTATATGCATGAAGATAATCTCATCACAATGTGATATTCGTTGAAAGTCTATTCAAAATCAAGAAGTGCTTGATAGATGGGTAGTTTCAAATCGAGGTTAATCAAAAATGCACAGCCAAGACCTCAAGCCAATAACTTTCATCCCACAGTGCTTTCGTAGAAAAATGTTAACCTTAATGGTTAAATCAGGATCCGATATCTTACATTTTCCAACCTCAGTCACATCGCAATATATATGTTAATATATTATGGTTTCATGAAAATAGATTTCTGCAAACTTATGACTATATAAATCGAATATCCTAATGTGGTGGTAATGTACGTCACATTTCTCGTTATTCTGTACCCTTTCATACGATCAACTTTGTACTTTGGTTTATGTACCTTACTTCATCTGTGTGTACGTGTCAGTGCGTTTAACTATCTTACAGCCACATTACCAGAAACTATAATAATAATAATAATAATAGCAATAATAATAATACTAACTGTTTCACTCATTACCACAAATTTTTGTTGCAGTAAGAAATACTCAACTTCATTTAAGCAATAATGAAGAAGACGTGGACTCAAGTTGTATGAGTCAGTAATTGTCACTCATTTGCAATTGCGATACGCTTGCTATCAATTCATTCGTTACAATTAATCTTCTAGTCGTCATATAAAAGATGCCTGCATTTCATTCTGTTCATGTATCATTCTTTCATGAAATTAACAAGGAGGAAAATAAACTGACAACTTCCATGTTTCCATTTGAAATCTACAGTACTTTCGATGGCCATAATTTGTAAGTGTGCGTCAGTGTATACAAGTAGTATTTATAATTATTTCGTCCTATTGAGGTAAAAGAAGGTAATTAGTTGTAATATATTCGGTGTTGTAAAGAGTATACACCAAGTACACCTGATTTAACAACTAACTTTGTGACTGGAATGTCTTGCATTTGAACTTTAATAGTTTCTGTTCGACTTGTTATAAGAACACTTAGAAAATGCATGTCTCGGTGACAAAATGGAAAAAGAATTAAGGAATGTTGTGAAGTGTTGAAAAGACTACAACTACAGCAACAATCACAAATATTCATTGTATGACATAGAAATAGTGGCAATGAAACGATGAAAATTCTTGATTTGTGCATTTAAAATGAAGAATTGTTATTCCTTCTTGTCTTGGTAGCATACATGACACTACATTTGACTGAAGAGAAATCAACAAAATAAAGTGAACTCATCCAACCCTGCTGAACCACTTGTTTTTACTGTCGTTAGAATTTAATATTTTTGATCCTGAACGGTTTCACCTTGAAGTTTACGTTGGATTACTAGACAACACAATGAGTAAATACTTTTGAGGGAATTTGTCCACAACTGACTGACGTTAGAGTGAACTAAACTTTTAATGTTTCTTTAATGCTGACTAACGAAGAACTTTATCTGCATGAAGTCCATGTTACAGTCGATTGTATATTTGTCATCTCCCGTGTCCTAATCTGTGGCTTCCGTCTTACTGCCTAATAGATCTGGTTGATTTGGCATGTGTAATTTGATTGAAATATGCCCTGATTCCTAAACTTTTCTTTATCAAATATTTTAACTCCTTCCTGGTCGAATTCACATTTATAATCATCTAACTGCCTTATTATCAGTGAGGACAATTTACAGCATTTGCCAGTTAGCTGGTATCGACATAGAGTCAGCTTATTTCTTCTGATGTAGTATTATTGCTATCTATCCAGTACATCTTTTATTTACTTTGTCACCTTTAATTTCCATAATATTAATTGGTCCACTACACTAATAAACTACTAAACGTTTCTTCTTCAATATTATGTCCAGACACTTCAAATGATAAGAGGTGAATTGTTTCACACGGCCCCTTTCAACTTTTTACTTCTTTGATATAACTAATTATCCATCTCGCATGTTATTTTTCGTCTATAACCTATAATTAACTTGACAACAACAGAAACAAAACCATTTCCAAGTGATAATATGGAATACTAACTCTGACACAGAACATACTTTTAACTAAAATGTATATCTCTCCTCACTATTTTCATTTAGTTCTTTAAGTTATTTTGAAACCACTCAAATAAAGTAATTTACTGAAATGAAAGAAAGTTTTCGACAAAGAGAGTGGCAGATTGAGATGAATTCACCTCCCAGATCCTCTTCAGCCAGTTTTACAGCAGAGAAATTCACTAGTATCTGTATTTCTGAGCACATCCCACCACCGAAAAAATCTAAGATTGAAAGGAGAACATCTTTTACAGCAGCGCATACATTTAATAATGAATATGATGTTGACGTTTTGAAAAGCCTCAAAATAATCAATAATCAGGTAATCTTGATTTTGTTTTGTGTTTCAGGATCAATTGGCTCAAAGAGATTTAAACCAACTTTATATGCCATAGAGATAAATTGGTGAGCTCTGTTTCACTGGTACCATACCAATATCATTTTGTGATGAATCCAATCAACTGAAACTTAATACCAATCTTCACAAATCATCTTATTTCAATAGTATTCTAGAACTTGAAAAGAAACGCATTTTTCATCCAATATATCATTCAACTTGTTCATTACATTAAGCATACTCAACTATCATGTTAAAATAGTTTCAACAACTACAGAAATGTTGATTTTACTCTACTCTTTTATACATTGATCATAGTTACTAGTTAATTATTGAACACTAGTATCTATCTATGTAACTATCTGTTATTATTATTATTACTATTATGCATTGATTCGATGATCGTTAGAATTAAGTAACAATTTTAGAAATAACAAAACAGAAAACACTGATGTTATGTGTAGATCGATAAAAGAAAAACGAATTTTCTTTCGTTATTTGTCACTTCTATGGATTTTGTTTTGTTTTTTTTAAAAAAAATTCTTAAATGGAATCGAAACAAATATTTCCATTTTGAGAAAAGAAAAAAAAAAGAAACTCGGCTTATTGTATCCAACTGAAATCATAAGAACAACGTAAAATTGAACAATGAAAGAACAAAACAAAGCAGAATTTCTATTTTTCTTCATTTGAGGAACAATATTCATAAGAATTAATTCTATGAAACTTCTTTTATTGAATTCTTATTTTTGTAAAGAAAACAAGTGTAACACTTAGAAAAAAGCGAAGTTAAATATTGGATATGGTGCAGATATATCCATCTGGCTAGTCCCAAATAGGATGAAATGCGCGTCATAGATTTTGCTTGCCAATCACAACTCAACTTAAATAATAATTGTGAATAATCGATATATCGAGGCAATCCACTCCGGATTCATATATAGCAACAGAGACTGACCAGCTTAAGTTTATAACAAATCAACAGGAAGATTTAAGTACCTTCTAATACCTATGTGCCCATTGCACAAATGTGACTGTTTGAACTCAGTAATCTAGTGATGAACGCTATGGCGTTTGACACGAAACGGACTGAGTACGAATCCCATTGTGAACATCAACATTGGGATGCAGGTACATCCAACCGACGAATCCGAAACAGGATGAAACGCGCCTCCTGGATTCCACTTGTCAGTTACAATTCAACTTAAAGAAATACTTAGCGTTATAATTTGGTTTTCATCTATGACCTCATCTGAACTGGATCCAAGGACCTTCAAATTTCACGGTAAAAACTTAACAATTACACTACTAAGCTTGTCTTGTGACTCAGTTTGGTTATTTCTTCATTGTCTGTTCTATCCGCCTCCAGAGGTTTTTCCTAATTTCTTCCTTAAACAGAAGTTAGTTTGTTCTCTATATATCAGTAAGTTGTTGCTAATGATATCTTACTAACAGATTTGAAGTATCTTAAGTAGACAGCTGTTTATAAATCCTTGTATCTTTTGAATAATGCTTGCCTTAGTTTCCCATATAAGTCACAGCTCTATACAATAGAACTGTCTTCACTTTGTTGCTGGCTGAGAGTTGGTTTGAGTTCAACATATTGTAATTGTCTTGAGAACCCGAGCCTTCACATTCGCATTGAATCCTCTTTGTCTGTCGAAGTTGCTGTTGCACAGGTATATAAAAGTTCCCACGAATTCTAGAGCTTCTCTGTCTAGTGTAATTGGGTTGGTTGGATTGTTTTATATCTACAGATCTTGCCTTTTCCAACATATGTTGAGACCTACTGCTACATGGGCTGCTATTATACCGTCCGTCTTCGCCTTTATTCGTTGGGATAGAAGGACTAGGTCGTCTGTGAAGTCTATATAGTCTAACCGCAGCCAAATTGCTTACTGTATTCAGTGCCCCTCATAAGATGTTACGGACTCTACAATCCTGTCAACCACCAGAAATAGCGAATGTGAGAAGCCCTGTCTGACTCTGGTCATTACTTTCAATGAATCTGTGGGCAACTCCCCCCCACATGAACTATTTTGTAGTGTTGTCTGTTGTAAGAATTTCTTATAATGTTGACTATCTTTCCAAAGATACCATAGTGCCAAAGAAAGCTCCATAATGTTATTCTCTCCACACTATCAAATGCTTTCTCATAGTCAAAGAAAGTGATTTAAAATTGTGAGTTCCATTCAATTGATTGTTTAACAGTGATACACAGGGTCGCGATTTGGTCGTACGCGATTACTCCTTAGGGAATCCCGCATATTGATCTCAAAATGAGGCGCCTATTGGATCTTCCATCCGGTTTAATAACACTCTGTTGACGACTTTTCCTGCAATGATAGTAGAGTGATGTCTCTGTAGATCTTAGATTTATTAAAATCATCTTTCTTTGGTGCATTCATAAAGTATCCTTCTTTCCATTTCGTTGATACTTGTTGTTCCTCAAAAGGATATCTGAAGAGAATGGGGAGCATTTTTACATTTAGATATATGCCTGATGTCAGTGTATCGACTGGTATGTACTGGTATGCTCCTGTGAGACTAGTTATATCTGTCGCAAAAGCTCACTTTTACCAAACGTATCATGTTCGGGTTCTCGTAGATTCGGCTTTGCTCAGTAAAGTAACGATCTTGTAATTCGTTTGTTATTCATTCCTTTTTAGCATTTGTAAATGCGTATGTAAATCTATCCGACCAAGGATGATATAAAAGGTGAAACAATATATTTGTCACCTAACTTGTCTCGGAAATCAGTGAACAGAAACGAAGTCAACTGCGCGATGTTATGAGAGATCGAACCGAAAAAATAGTTGATAGTGGTGAAATAGATCAGCGTTCAGTATCGTCTCCGATCATTTTGTATGTATGCATGTATTTATGATCAACACAGAACTTGGCGCATATATGCGTCAGTCTAAGTTGCCATACCTCTAAAGCACAGCAAGATTAACATCACACTTGTAGAAGTAGAAGTTATTTCAATCATAACAATAATAATAACAACAAAGAAGAGTAAGGAAATAGAATATAATTCAAGGAGAAACAGTTGGAGCGTGAAAGGAAAGTTATAAAATAGTTTTAAGCTCACGATTTAAGGGAAGACAATCAATGGATATATCTGTGCTACTGTGACCGATTGTGAACCGTGTCACCAAGCGTTTCCAGCCACTGGATACCGCAATCGCGAGGACCTCAACCAGGTAGTCTGCATCTACCAGCACAACTCAAATCAGCAGTCAGTGACTTTATGGACTGATGTCATGTTTTGCTTTGGCCGCCTTTCACTTTCTTTCATCCTGCTCCTTTATCAGCCAACATTGCGCGTCGAGGCAGACAGTGGTTGGGCATACGCAACACATGTCCCAACCACCTTAGTCGATGAAGATCCACAACCTCATCAACTGGTTTGCCACCTTTGCCTAATACCAGCCGTCGATATACATTAAAAATGCTTTCCATAGAATAGCCAAGGAAAATCAAAACTACGGTTCAGTTAGAGGCGTTTGAAAGTGTAATTCTACTCTTTGAGAACAAGTGAAAGCTCCTGGATATTGCACGCAGTTGTATCCCAGCTCTACAATTTGATCTTTGATGTTGAGCAGTAGATAATGCCATGTTGGGAACTGCTGAAGGTGGGTCTATTTGGAATATTAACGTTATCGGAAAACATGTTAATTATTTACAAAAAACCACCTATTAACGACAATGATAGTAGGTTTTTAATTCAAGTTATGGGATGTGATATCCATCTTCAAATATATTTATATAATTACTGAAAGACTGGGTCACTAGGAGTATACTCATCTCCATGAGTCACAATTACCAAAATCGTTTGTATAACATTTACTAACAACTTACTTACATCATATACGATAAGTATAGAAGTAGTAACAATATTCTGATGGATTGTGACTGGCAAGCGGAATCCAGGACGCGCGTTTCGTCCTATTCGGGACTCGTCAGCTGGATGTACCTGCATCCAAATGTTGATGTTCACAGTGGGATTCGAACTCATTCCGGTTCGTGCCAAACGCCACCGCGTTCACTACTAGGCTACTATGTCCAGACAGTCACACTTGTGCAACGGGCATATATATGTAATTAGGATATCGAGGCAATCCGCTCAGGATGCACATATGGTAACAGAGACTGACCAGTATCAGTCCATTACAAATCAACGGTAAAATAAAAACTTATCCTAATTATATATTCTGATGGTTTATTAGTCACAGTATAATGTATGATAAGTGATAACTAGGCTAGAAAAAGGCTTTAAACTAAGATCAATTGGGAAATAGAGCCTAATAATACATGTTATGATAATACAAAAGTTCTTGTTTTACGTAACTCTAAAGGTTAATAATAAATAACAGCAAGAAATTACACCATGACTATAGTTAAACAACCATTGATAACTAAGAATCATTGAACAAATGTTTCTTCTTAGCATAGAGCTTAAGTAAATTTACCATATATTAAGTTCAAACTCATCAGTCTTCACAACATCAAATCATCATATATACAAAATTAAGAGATTAACACTAACTAGAAGATTATTTTTTAAAGATTAGATATCCAATTAATGATCATTGAATCACCGTCAAATTAACTTAAACATACTTTATTCTCCTGAAGAAGGACTAATGCTGCTTTTGTATAACTTAGCATAATTGGATTGTTTCATGTGATGATAACTACTCTATTATTTAACAAACCGATTACTGTATAGAAATGATAATGAGTTACATGTTCAAATATTCTAATTTGAATAGAGTCATTTCTATTTTTCCAAAATAATCTTGATACAGTTGTAATTGAGTGTTGTGGAGATTGTTGAGTGTTAATTTTACGTCACGAATCAATTCGAATTAGACAACGATTAAAAACCAAGAAGCACTGGACATCTGTTCCATCTTAATATATAGAACTGTTTAGCAGCGCGCAGCCACGACCTCACCAGAGATGGAATGCAGGACCCTTTAACTCTGTGCTAAATGATTTACCAATGAGTCGCTATCCAATGGTTGGTATTTCTAAATCAGTCAATTTGAGATGACTTTATCCACATTTAAGCCTTTTGTTCATACATAGAATATTTTGATTGTCAATCACATCTTATATAAATCAAGTACATTGTGGTCTTATTGTATTACAATAATTCAATGTATCTTTTTTCTAATGAATTAATATATAGGCATACAGATAACTAGTTTATTTTACATTACCGATATATGAATGTACTGGATTATTCTTACATCATGTTAACATCAAGTTAACAATTGAAAAATCTAAGAATAAAAATAAAAAACAAAGAAGAATGGCTTTGAATTTCCGGTTAGTTGCCAAGCAACATTGAAGTATACAATATAGTTTTTGTTTTATTCAGATTACAAATTGAACATAGCAACACAGTATGTTAAAGTTTTTATTTTGAAAATAATGGAAGATCATTATAAACTTATCACCATTAAGCATTCACTATACTTAATGAAGGGTAGATATTACAAATAAATGTTTGCTTCTTTTTCCCATTTTTAAAAGTGAACATTACAATTACAGTTAAATACGAAAAGAAATAAAGTTGAAATTTCATTATTTTGTCATAATAATTTCTGTCAACTTTGATATCATGAATTGATCTGAATCAGACAACCATTGATCACTTGAAAGAACTGGTGATCAATTGATTGATTTAATTATAAAGGACTCATGCCCTTACTACACATCATTGTATGTAACTTATCATAAACTTAAGTGACTTTCAGTTAATTATAATTGAGTGTTATGGGGGGGGGAGGGAATTGTCAAATGTCAATTTTGCATCACTAATTGGGTTGAGTTAAACAATCATTAAGAACCAGAAAGCACTGGGCAACTGTTTTATCCTAGTATGAGTATCTTTAAAGCTGCGCATCCCACCAGCAATCGAACGCTTTACCATTAGGCGATTGAAGAGAATCCCAACCTAGTCAATTTTAGAAGTATTTGAGCGAACCCATCTATTATTATCAGAGGGTAACTGCCTCACACATCACACGATTGGTCGCTTTTGGTTACGTCTTCCTGGTAGAACTTTAAAAATTATCTCGAGATGCTAGTTACTGGTGGGCTGATATAGATTGTAAATTGAAACTTAGTAAAATCTTTTCATAAGATTATTTCAAATATGTTATAAAATTAACTTGTTACAAATAACAACGAGTGTCTAATAAGATGAAATTTAGATATATGGTTACGTGCTTACCTATCAAAGTATGTAACAAATACATTGTTTTAATGATGTTCGTCTTCTCGTTAGTCTTATTAATACAGATACAAGATTTTATAAACATGCCTAATTAATGAATTTAAAGAAAGAGTTAAATAATATAAGTACAAATCGAAACATTTGTTTGACTAATGTTCATGGAATTTACTTTATCTTGCCTGTAGATACTTTCTAACATGGCTCAACAATGACACACTCAAGACAGCTAATATCTTTGTACTTCCTCCCAACAAGTCTGGAATCTATCAGTCACGAATTCTCACTTGAGTTTCAGGAACATGCTGAGGTTGGTCACTAGTGAACTGATTATTTTAACTGAATCAAGGTGGTATTTTGGAGATTGATATTGTTGTTTAGTTAATTGTACTTGTCATAGATTAATACTGGTTACATTCCACTGAAAACCAGTGAGTACTGAACATGTGTTTAGTGATAGCATGGTGCTTCTCAGCATTTCACACACTCGATGCCACTAGCGAATGTTTATTCTTATTTAACTACATTATTTCAGCTATTTCATCATTCATCTCGTTTACTGCAATTTAACATTAACTTTGGCTAGTTTACATACGTACAAGATCATATGTCGATTCTGATCAATCGATTAACTGATATAAATATTGTCAATGGATTTAAGTTTCAAGTACCGATCGATAAGATGATTAATAAACTGAGTGATTAAACTTCGTATATGAGGTAGTAGATAGATGAAATTGGTAGTGAATTAGGTATTATGTAATTGAACGGTTTAGAGAAAATACATCATTTTATAAATTTGAGTGGAGAAATTGTAAGTGTGGATAACTGTACTGTATTTTTTATAAATTATAGTTTAACTGATCATTTGAAGAATCACTACAACCAGATTATCTTACTATACGTGTTTTACGAAACTTCATAATTTTTTCATTGGTGGTAATTAAACCTCCAGTAAAATACAGTACGTTAGTTTAATTCAGTTTAAAACTTTTCATCTGGATATGCCTAAATTTCAATGTGATATTCATATAGAAACTCTAATTTAACATCTTTCTCTTAAACAAGCAATCCGCAGTCTAGGGATTTTCCTAGTCTAGGTAAGCAAAACTCTATTTATCATAACTTGTAACTAAAGACAATATTGATGCACTTCTTTCAGAATAAACATGCGCCAACAGAGATTAATAAAATACGATCCTTCCTAGGCAACCGTTACATAAACTAATGAACATCTGTGTTCCGGAATTCACTTTATAACACGTACGCGTCTGAAGCTGAATTCATTAAATCCAAGTTCTTGAGTGATTGTTAACGCTAGAATGTGACAGGCAAATCTCGCTGATGAGTTTTGAATGGGAGTAAGATAACAAACTACTATTCTTGGGTGTGCTAATCACCAGAAGAATCACAAGAAAACTAAAAACTCTGGTATATTGAAAACTAACGAAAACGACTCAACAACTCACAAAATCAGCTATGTCGAAACTTCATTTCAGTGGATGAAAGCACACTACAGCACACCTATTATACGAAGAAATGAAAGAAAATCTCGAATGACTTCTTTCCTGTAGAACGGTTATCTACGCAACTAGACCAGGAAATGTCAATAACATCAACGAACTCAAAATTGAATATTGAAATCAGGGATCATTTTATTATATACGAGAGATATATCTGGAATGACTACCAGACTGTTAAGGCTGTTATGTATGTGTCGCATACAACCCAACGAGTTTACTACAGCCACTTCTGTACACACCAAAAGACAAAATAAAAAAAATAAAACAAACTAAACATTACCTACAAAATTAACCGCATTATTTGTGAAAAACACTGCGTCGGACAAAGCGGCCGACCTCTGTATCTCGGCCTACCAACTATTTTAAACTCATTTTGATTATCGAAAATAGAATTCATTTATCTAAATAAAAGATAAATATCTCGGAATCATTTCATCAATAATAAATAATGACAATAACTATAGTAAACTGAGACCATAATGTAACTAATGAAATTTTAATTGTATGTGTACATTCGGAAATATCAGGGCATTCTCTCAATATACACATTTATCAATAGTGATTTATCAATTTAGATCAATAGTTAGAAAAATGCATTCTTAGAAGTAATAATTTTGTGTTCTTCAAGAGTAACCAACTAGAACTACTGAGTAGTAACCTTTGTGTTGTTTGTCTAATTCTTCGTCATATACAACATACGTTCTCTGGAGATTACAGATACACCTTACTAACGAATGTTAACGGATGTAAAATCTAAGCTCAGAGTTTTCTGTCAACTGCTTTATGTCATTAAAGAAAAAAATATAGTTTATTAAAGCTTATCTTTTATAACATCTGTATTGATAGTGATGACGTTGTAGATCCGAACAACTGATTTAAGCCTGTATTAAACACCTGTCAAAAAACAGAATATCAGGTTAACAATATATGGCAGAATCACATACGTATACAAGGTATTTGGCATAATAGTGGAATGTATTTCAAATGTCAATAACTTCTAAATGTTGTTGATAAGGGTCATTCACCAACTAATAGGTGTTAGACAAATAGTTCGACTTCAGTAGATTTGAGTGGGATTGTATAACTTGTTAACTTACACAGATTTATGCTGTAGTTATATTATCTTATGATTAAATAACCTAACCTACCTTGATTGTTATGATTAAGCTTCCCTGTTTCTGTAATAAAAGAAGCAGTTTTACTAAACAAGACTATATTTAAAATTCAAATTGTTGCAAGTGACAAATATCTTCTATATACTGAATCGTGTATGTTACCGATTGTTGGCCTTAAGTTGGAATAGTTCATTCATCCAGGAACTAATAAGTACTGTTTAACTTGATTATTGTTTAGTAACATTACACTAATCTTATTAAGCTATGAAATAAAGTACTGATTATTAGATTTAATTATAGGCTGTTATATCAGTTATTGAATGATAAACAATTATGAACAAATACATATCCGCTTGGTGAATTGTATTATCTTTACTATACTACTGATGATTATGTTAAAAATCACTGATTGTCATATCTAATTTTGCTTTTTATTAGTCAAAAAGTAATCAAATTTGCATTCATTATTGATTTATTGATTTAAGATGATTATTAATGTTACGTTCTAGTTCCATTATTACAATTAGTCAGTTCAATTGAATTGAAAAGAACTTATATAAGTTGATGATTAATTATTCTTTGTTGAAGTAGTTTCATATTTGATCTGTTGTTTAGTCAGTTTAATTACGTTAAGTCATTTATATCATATACTAATAAATTGTTGTGGGAATTATTGAACTTATAGTCTTACATCACTGATTGATCCTAGTTAAACAAACGTCCATCACCCGACCAAACCCAGATACTGTGAAACAGAAAAGAAATTTGTACATGTAGATAAAAAAAATAGCACTAATATATAAGTTGTAGTAAAATTTTGGAAATAGAAAGGAAACCCTACTTGACCAATATTTCATACTGATTAGCATACTGATTGTCACAAAGGTATATTTATAATCTTGAAGGAATCAAACCGAGATCATTTAGTTTCATGATTCGTGTTGTTATTGTTAAAAAATTCAGGTCGTGATTGATCACCTATAGGACTAAAATATTCACATTGATTAATTGCTTAATAGTAATCAGCATAGTGCATATCCAGTCCCAGAGTGCTGATCGATCAAAGATAGTTAACAGAAAACCTTGTTTTAACAATGTTTAATTCAGGTTTAAACTAATATACAAAGTGTACCTCTAACTTTCACAAATGTTATGTTCATTGTTAGTTCCAAATTAGCATCAGTTTATGTTATCAATAAAAGCCATATGAGTGAACTAATCAGGGATTATGGAGAAGGGTTCACAGTATTATAAAATGAATTCAAATTCTATTTAGTTCACATTGCTGACTGACTGTCTTGTCAACGTATTCCACCTGGCACTTTAACAAATACCCTTTTATCAAAGGAATTGAGCTTAGACATTCATGATTTTTATATGTAAAACTGTATTACCCTTCTGGAAAATGATTAACCTAATCAATAGAGTGAATATCAGAAATACATAAAAAAAGAAAAAAAAACTATCTTCTTACTGAGAAGACACATTTTATACTTTATAACTTATTAAACTTAAACTTTTATTCAGTGATTGTCTATAAACTTTAACTGAAGTTAGGTATCTCATATTAGTACAAATGAAATTGTCTATACACTTACGCACAAACATATAAATACACATCATCACTTCTCATATATGTACAAGTTAATGTTACTATGACAACGTTTAATCATTGTCGCTATTTGCATTAGTCTTAATAATAAACGACAATGCTTTTATTTTGTATAATTAGTAGTCTGTATATTTTTAAGTAGTAGTATTTTTCGTTTCATCAGTAAATTATGTTTATTTTCAAGAGGGTGAGATATTAAAACAGATATTTAATATCTTCTTCGGCATCGTATCAACATCACTTTCTGAATGAAAATGCTTCTTTGATTTTCATCAGATCTAAACTACTTATATAAATGAGACCATACTATTCCAATTCAAATTAGTAATATGCTTGTAGATTAGCTCATTTCTTTAATCTCTTTTCCTACAGACATTTTGTATATGTAGGAAAACATTATTAATGATTGAAAAATGCATTGATCATAATACATTTAGAAGTACCTTGACTAAATCAACCTTATATTTTAAAGATTGATGCATATGAAGCATTCACATTCGTAAAGAGTGTGTAATGCAGTTGTTTGTGAAATTTTAATTATTTTCAACTGTAAACTTAGTTTAACACTGATGTTCACACAAAACCTCGAATTTAAACAGTTCGTATCAAGTTCTACCTTGTTCGTTACAGAACTACTGAGCTCGAATAGTCACACTCGTTCAACAGGTATGTGTATATAACTTGAAAATGTTTGTACCGTCCCGTTGATGATGTCCTAAGTAGAAATTGATCATTTTTGAAGAGAACGCAACGTACAACCATTATTCAACTTACCAACCAAAATACAACTTGATTCATACGTGAGAACCATCACTGTATCAGTGCAATCTGCTCATACTGTATTTATGTTTACAGGGTCAGATCAATGATTATCAAACATAAGGTTGTTATTTAAAATTATACAAGTAAATTGCACAATGTTTTAATTTTCAAGAAAGAAACGAAAAAATAATGAGGTAGAGCATTTTATCGCTGGACAGAAAAAGTGCTCTGAAGTGTCACGTTTTTCAGTATGTTAGGTAACTAAGAAGAATTAAATATATCTTGGGAAAGGGGGATCGTGGTTATCAATGAAATCCTATTTGAGTCCAATCAGATAGACGTTTATTGTTTCAAAAGCTAACTGAGTTTCTGGTAGTCTGTCACTGACATTCACTAAAAATTTTGTTTAGCTGTTGATAGCATAAATGTATATTGAGAGGTTTACCTAAATAGAGCCATTTTGTTACAAGCATTTTATAATAGATGTTTACAACGACTGACCAATTAGTAATAACCATTATCATGTTTGTCTATTTCTGTATTGTGTTAATTGGATTCCATCTATTTAATTCCATTTTAGTAACTAGTCTATGTGATTCAACATTGTGTTCACTATGATGTAACGAAAGATTGTCGAGAAAACCGTAGTGTTCTAGTTTGTAAACTATAAACGCAAGCGTACAGGGTAACTATTCATTCGGGGTTCATGTACATCATGGTTAAAAGTATTAGAATAGCACGAAACATAGGGTTCTATATTTCTAGTCAACAAACCTCGAACGACCTTCTCTTGCAAAATGATTGCATACATATATTAACAAAGCTAGTCAAAATTCATTCCTGGATGTAAACACCCGCATACTTTGAAGACGTATTAATTATTATGCGAAACATACACTATTTCATATGAATATGTGAATTTGTTATCATCGTACCTATTTTGGCTACTATTTTTAAATTAGGATGAATCCCAGGTCCATTTGGAATGAGTTTTTTGAAAACTGAATCTTGTAACCTAAATAAACGAAGAAATATTGAAAATTGACTCAATTTTATTACTTGGATATTCAAATGTAACAAGTTGTGACAAATAAACATAAATACATGTTACGTCATTTTGTGGAGATTAACTTGTATGTAATGTCATCGAAGAAAATACTTTTCGTCATTCGATACAACTGACAAGAGGTCTATTAGAAAATAAATCGTACCGAACAAATGTTTCGTCTTTGTTGAAGATTCGTCAAGAGTAAATACTCATGAATATAAGTGATATGTGATTGGGTTTACCTCCCACCTACCCCCCTACTTTCTATAGGAAAATAAGATTACAATGCACATCTGCGTATATCTCTATTACAGAATTTACATCATTACGAATAATAATAATAACATCGTTGTAATTCTAACGTAGAGAATCATAATTTTGTTGTTAAGTCTCATTAATAGAGAGTGATTTTTCTAGGTTAGTTCATTTTATTTCCATTGCGATGAAATTATGATTGTAAATTACTGTGAAGTTTCAAAATGACACAAATCAGCTGATTACTTATCTGTGTTTATATGTAATTACTTAGTCATATATCTATAAGCGATACAGGTTATCCTTCAATTTATTATCCATCTTAATAAATTTTAATTCATTCACACACAAATGAATAAACCAGTGACTATTTAGATTCAATTGCTTAATGGATAATCCCTTAGTATTTAAAGTTTTAGGTATTGAATTCTTATATTAATGTGTTCATCAACAATTGAATATGGATAGGCCTATTTAACGAATTTCAAATAAAGTAAAATGTATATTATGATTCCCATTTGCATTCAAAAATAAAGATTCTACCTATATTGATATTTAAGTGACAATATTGAAATAGTCTGTGTCAAGATGTACATGTGATAATAAAGACAGAATATTTACTGTTCTGAATATCAACATCAAGAAAATATCAAACTTACAATGTTAATGTTTTTATTTATTTGTAAATAACATGAAATTTAATGACTGTTAGGTTATTTATCTTTCTGTTGATTATTTTCTGTCCACTGAATTACTGTAATCCTTTATATGTACTATGATTTGATTAAATGACAAAATTTTATCACGACGTGACTATAGCTAGGAAATTGTTAAGAACCATGATACGCTAGATGAATGTTTTACCTACCGTAAAGGTATTTAAGAGAGCTTATGTGAAATCCTGCTAGGTATTAAACACCTGGCCTCCCAGGTTTAGTTGAAAACATCCTTTATAATAAACATTTATTGAATGTTGATTAATTTGAGGTGATAATTCTCAAAGTTCTAGTAATCACTACCGATCACTTAGACTCAACTATGTGGCAAATCACCAGATGAATTATTTAAGCTGAATTGTAACTAGCAAGTGCAATCCAGCACATGTCTTTCATCCTATTTGGGACTCGTCGGTTGGATTTACCTGCATCCCAATGTTGATGTTCACACAGGGAAAATACAAGTTCATCCTAGTCACCGGATAAATTGTTTGACTGTCGCACCCTACGGATGGAGTTAGTGATCTAGAGGATAAATGCTAATCACAGGGGTTGTAGATCTTAGGTTTAACCTCAAATACTGGCCAAAGTAAGAGATTACGTAGAACAATTGACACTAACAGCCTGAAAACATAAAGATCTTACCTAGACCATGGTAAATTAAGTAGCTAGATATGTGTAATTTGTATACAGCCATCAAGTTTGGATTGGTGAACCTCTAAATCTTCAATTTTGACTGAAACTCTTAATTAACTATTTTTTTAACTCTGCAGATGATCGTTGAAAGTAAATCAAAGTTGAGGTGCGTGACAGGATTTGACTAACAAATAAGAAGTTGGTTGATTTGCATTCTCTTTAAATTACGTAACTTGTCTTTGGGGACTGTTAAAGTCTGATCATATTTGACAACTTCGTTAAATGACTGTAATGTATACATGTATACCGTTGATCAACGTAAAAACTGTCGGTATAATTCATTGTAACTCCTAAAATAAAAAAGTACAATATATGATAAAGAAAATAAGGTTTTCAATAATGACACTATCGAAAGAGTTGCATACACTTCTAAATAGCCATTCGTTGTAGTACTGTGTTATGTTTACACATTGAGCGAGTATTCTGCGACTGACAAAATATGCTAGGTAGAAGCATGAGTGTAGGTAGGTCTACCTTAACGTGGCTCAAAGTGACAATTTGTTCGTGATATACAGCTAATGAATGTAATTTGTGCAACAGATGAATAAAAGGTCGTTCTGAGATATTTCTTTGATTGTATTTTTCAAGATCTGGATTTTTGGAACTTATTAACTACTATCATATATATATATATATTATTTGGTTTTCATTAAATCTACGTGAAATGTCTTCACAGCTGACGACAAAACTTAAAATAGAATACATTCGTTACGTACCTTATTAGTCTATCTTTATGGGGATTTTCATAGTTTGTAGATGGCTTTAAATTAGGATTTATTATAAAGTAATGAACTGTTGAGATATTCGTTGGACAATAGAGTTTTCCTAGTTTACGACTTCTTACTAATGAGACCTCATGAAATCATGCAGGATGGAACTCACAGCCGTGCGATCCGCTGGTGAACACAACAGTGTTTCAATGTGTATATCCTCTAGCAATAATAACTGTTTATTCACTTTCAGCTTTCAGTAATAAAAAAAGAAGTGACCAGTAGATAGAAATTGGAAATATAAAGGACTTAGAGGTTTAATGGTTAAGCGCCGATTTGAACCTTGGAGGTCTATGGTTCAGCCATTGCTATGGTGGTATATAATCTACTACAATGAAGCTTCTGTCATAGTGCATCATGGATTTTTAAAATCGTAAGTCTAAAGTCAATTCGCGATGTGAAATATTAAATCCTTTTTGTTAATGCCTTATCCAGTTTTATAAATGACCAAATATATGACACTGCCTCCTAATTTTTGCGCTTTTTTTATTTCCCAAGTATGATCGATCACTTTTTTTTCAGTGGATATTCATTTAATTCTTAAAAAGTAAATAAACTCATCAGAATTTTTAGTACTTTTATTGGTTATTTAAACACTGACCAATCAAAATATTTTCTCATATATTAACTCGCCCAATCAGATTAGAGACAATTTCCTTGTTTCCTATTGGCCAGTCAAATTGAACACGTTACTAATTGATACCATGTTGACAAGTCATAATTTACGTGACCAATACATAAATATTTTGTTCTTAAAATACTTATAAGTTGAAAAAACAAACACACTATTCCCGGAACTATTTTCCTTCCTATTCCTTTATTCAATTATTGGAACTATTAGAAAATAAGAAGTAAACCAAAAGTAATTAAAATGAAAAGTAAACACGCAGAAAAACTACACTGGAATTAACTATAGAGAAATTATATGAAATTGTTTATTTTCTTTTACATTACATGTTTCACAACGAAATATCAGAAGATGATAAGAAGATAAAGAAAAGTGAAGATGAATTGATATGATCATTTTTAGCATAATTAATTGATAAGAAATAGATATGAAGCGTTATAGATGATGATAAGCAAATTAACCTTAGACATTTTCAATTAAACGTATCTAAATAGACTCATTAACAAATCATAATAACAATACTGGAAGAAATAATTATCAAGTTAAAAAGGAATTTATGATATTAACAAAGAGATTATTATGAAAGTCAGCGTAAGTAATTTGCATTAACTTTCATTTCTGTTTCTATATCAAAAAAGATTAATGATGGTAACTTAGAGGCTTGTTAATAATATTTCACTTTTTAAATTATTAACTAACTTAACGTGCTACATACTAACTGGAAATCTTGCTTAGCTTTCTCATATTTGCACTACTTGTGATGTAGGCAAGAAATTCAAAACATGGCGTCAGTCCATGATATCTTTGATTGTTGGTAGATGAGACGAGTGCTTGAAGGCATTGTATAACATGGTTCAGAATAAATCACAGTGGCTCAGGTGTATTCACTCTCTACATTCTTATAGGTTCTAAGTTCCAACATTCTTCAACACATACTTTGGCCTCACTTCTTTCTGTTGAATTATAATGTCTCGTTAATTTTGTGAATTTGATCATATCGTGTTACTGTGGTATGGGTACTTGAACCAAAGTGCATACGTGTTGGATTCTACGTTGTTCATGACTGACTGGTTGGTATTTGATCAGAGTAGCTTAATTTTTTGTAATTTTCATGGGAATTAAACAGACTTAGAAGTTTCTATTGAGTTATAGATCGTATTATCAGCAAGATATACGTTTAAAAGATTCCTATTAATGTTTGAATATGAAAGATGGTCAAAATAGACTAGATTTCATTTTATTAGGGATTTCATTACTATTTTATTGATGTTAATAGCTGTATTAAACAAGTCTCTGCTGACGTATGTATATCCTGAGACAATTAACCTGATGAAGCTATATTTACAACAGACAGATTGTGTCTAGTAATAAAAACGAAGACCCATGAGTTGGCTATATTTAAATTTTTGTTTTAGTGTTCACATAGGAACTCGAATACAGTTCATTCACTCTGAATGACGTAACACTAACCAATAGGACAGTAAGTTCAAACAGCTATTCCTCTATCTAAAAGTCACGATGTTTCTGCTACTCCATGACTAAATTCTGATCAATCTGTATCATTTGCTATTAAATACCTCATGCAGAATGCAGATATTTCTATAGTTTAACAATAATAACATGACTGGAAAAGCAATTAGTTTACAGCTACTATGGACCCTATCTAAGTTTGATACTTTTGATTATGATTGTTTTGCAGAAGAAGTTTGGACAAATTTACTGAGAGAGGTGTTAGGAAATACTTATTTTAAATGACTGTAATTTTAAAGAGTAACTTTTCTCCCATGTCATCTATGCACTTGGCTACTAGATTTTTTTTAACAATCGTTCAAATTTGAACGAATGTTCATACTACAAAGATATATTCAGTTGGCTATCTGCAAGTAGGACAAAACTGTTGTCTTAACTTCTATTATCAGTTACAGTCCATCACTTGTACTAACTTATTACAGTATTAATTTGAATGTAATCTGTTCAGGATAAACATATCCTATTGGAGAGGCATTAGAATCCAGTTGTGAATATCGGCAGTAAAATCGCATTAACACTTCATAATAATGTAAAATTTGTAGCTAATAGTAACATATTGTTTAAATATAGTAGTGATAAGCGATTAGATTAAGAAACGATTTAAATCAAATTACTCTCATTATTCAAATGATCTTCCAAAGTCCTGTAAAACGATTTAAATTACTAATTTGGTTGTATTGTGGAGGCATGTAATAAGTTAAGTTGATTATATTCGTCACAGACTTGTATTAGTTAAGTACCGCTAAAATTCGGGGGTGGCACTGGACAACTGATTCATGCTAGTATGAGACTTTCAGCATCGCACACCCTTGATCCCACCAGGAGATCAAATTCAGAGCCTTTAGGTTTCAAGGCGAACACATAATCATATGCACCACTAGACCATCGGATGCACTGATGAGGAGTCGCACACTAGGACGAAACAGCTTATCGACATTAATCTTCACAAGTACATTCAATTAAACCTAAATGACTGTTTAAATATCATATTTTTTTGGTTGTTATGATGTGAAAATTCTGTATTTACCAAGCAGAATTAACCATAATAAGTTTCTTTTCATATATCCGTCACATAAAATGATTGAGTATGGCTAACCTAGGAGAAGCCATGCACACACAGCATTTCATTTATTTACCAATCAGTTAGCTGAAATTGGTTATTCTGTACTGTCCGTAATTGTCATCAGTAAAGCATACTGATGTTCATTGTTAATTTATTGTAATAGGATCTTACGCGTTCACGAAACTCTAACAAGATATGATAACGATAAATCAACAAACATTTAATATCACTTGAAATTGTTGATAAGAATGATACTGGTTGTGATATGTACAGTATACGACAAGATGTATATTTGCTCGTTAGTGGTGACACGTTGAAAATTTTAAACCTTTAGAAACTCAAAGGATAATTTAAGACACTGTAAAGATATCAGATTGAAGACTCATTACACTGTATATAATAAAAATGAATAACATTAATTTCAAGTGATTTTAAACAGTTACATATACTTGTTACCAATTCTGTTTCATCGATTATTTGCTCAACCATCTGTAAATATACTGGTTTTCCTGTATGTACATTTACCACCTAAAATCCTAACATAGTAAAGCTGATGTCTTTCTAACTAATGAAAGCATTGCAATGCGATTGACTGAATTCTATCAGTGCTAAGTTAGTATCCACAATATTCGTCATCACTTAACCTAATTAGAAGCTGTAAGTGATTTTATACTATAAAATATGATAACAAAAGTATTTGCTAATTAGGTTAGTGGTGATTTAATTAAACTAAAGTTAGTTTACATCACCAGTTGATATCAACACTCCAAATCCATTTCCTTTTTCGTGTGCTGCTGTAGATGCACACTATGCACCATGAAAGCAAACCGACTGTTTAGTGTATTTCTTTGATTTTCCGTGGCGTCAAACACAAAAATGATCACTTCTTATAAATCAGCCAGTAAAAATGTCTTGGAATCCCAAGAAATTAGCTTTTTACTGGATCGAATAGTTACAATTTCGCAACTAAATGATGTGGGTTTGAATTCCACAGGGAGAATCATTCCACTCAAAACTTTAAATAAGCATGTCTTAGCAACTATCAACTAGTCTACAAACTAGGCAAATCAGAATTAGTTTCCCATCTCTTTTTATCACCTAACATCACTAGAAAGCCAGTACAGTAAACAAAAGAGTATATAGTACTAGACAGTACTTTGTGTAATAAAGATTTATCTTGATTTGTTACACGTTTTGTTATTGATAATGTTATGACGCGAAAAGAACTGATCTGTTGTGCGCGCGGCCGCTTATTGAAGTGTGCCTAGTTGATAATTCGCGTCTGGCTTAAGCCCACTCAGTCCCAAGCCGGAGATAGAAGAATAAGACAAAGACCAACCAGACAGATCGGGATCAGATTCAAAATCGATTCAAAATCAGATTATATTTTACACATTCCTTTATATATACAAAATAATCATAATGATTATTCATCAATTGAAATTATCAAAACTTTTAATAATACAATTAAATGTTGTTAAATGTGCTCACATACAAGTGATGATAGTTTACAAATCATGCGTACAAAAAATCAATACAACTTGATAAAATGATCCATTGTATTTCTGGGGATTTCGAATCCCTAACAGATAACTATAGACAATGACTACACATATTTACTGAATATAATATTTGTATTCTACAACAATTTATACTTTTTACTATATTCATAAGGTTAATTCCATCTTATCATGATGGTAGAAGTAAGCAGAATAATTGAAATGGATACACGTTCCCCCTTCTCTTACTCCCTCCCCAACCTACCTTAAACATTTACATTGAACACTGTTGACGTGTCTGTTTCAAAATGTTTTTTTTAAAAAAAAAACATGTCTGTTACACATTTGAATTGTTCTGTTAACTGGCGTCAAATTTTATTGATGATTGTCTATTATTATAATTATTTATATACTTTATGTTGAAAAGTAAACCATAGAAATAAACAACAGTAACATGATTTCTATTTTCTAATGTACAGTTGAATTTATGTTACCTTGGCAAACTGATAATTAAGTTCATAGGATTAGAATATTTATGTACTAGTTGTTATGTATGTAATAAATTTAAATAAAACAATAAGAAATTGATAATAAACATAAATATTTGCACTTTTGTTTTTGAAATTTATAGTTGGATTGATGTGGTTGTCTAGAGAAAGGTACTATGTCTAGTTGTTTTTTTATTTGTCATAGAATAATGCTACTTGGATTGGATAGATGTTTCGTACTTTTTCAGTAGTATACACTCTCAATTCCACCGGGAAAACGAATCCAGGATCTTAAAGTTACTGAACGATCAACTTGCTGTTATATTCCTGAGTTCAGTTCCCTAATGGAGTTTACAGTATGCACTATTGATAAGACTGGTATTAAGACGAAACAAGTGCTCTCTAGTTTTCAGTAGTAACCAGCCAAAAACAATCGCTGACGGTTACAAACAACTAAATTTGTAGTCATTCAATGATTGAACACAACTGTAATATGCACCTGACGTAATTTCCTGTTGAATGGAGCGAACTAACTTATTTTATATTCCAAACTGGTGACCAGTTTTCAACGCGGTCATCAATGTTCACTAGATTTTTATTGAAATTAGCTGCTTTTGGTCAATTTTCTGCTTACATAATGAGTGGATATTCCATGCTACAGTGAACCATTAGATCCACTTCGAGTAGACTTGTATCTAATAAAACTCGAGATCGGTTCCCTTAAAGAAAAAAATAGTCATGTTATATAGATGACACATTTATAATACTTAATAATGCGAATGAAAAAGAGTACCATACTCAAGAAATTTATCAGCATTCACCCTAAGGTAAAGAATGCTACGATACAATCTGAACAACCAAACAGGACATTAAGCACGAATTAGAAAAATGATTTTATTTATCTAGTATATCCATTTTCATAGTTCTTTACTTCTTACATACAACAGAAACCTAACAAAACGTCTAATATATCGGGTTAATTACATTTGTAAATATGAAGCAATCTAAGATGAGCTTATGAAAATCAACACCTCCTTCCCATCCCTCGCCTCAAGTCAAACGGGTATCGTATACACATTCACCGACTCAAAAATATAACAAAGGTTAAGACGAAACCTAAAATTATGATCGTTACCAAGAATATAAGATTCTTGAAACTTCAAATAATGTGTGATAATACAAGTAAATCTTAATAAAAAGATGTTTCCTGCAGCCAAGTTACACAGTCGTTTCTACAAACATTCTTTGATTGCAACTAAAGATAAAGACATACTTCTTTCATTCACATTATCACAGTAAATTTTTAAATTCAACTGGTGAAGATAATTACATACGGTTGACAATTAGGTAAATCCTTCACCGAATCCCTAAACACTATCTCACCTAGATAAGAAAGGGATAAAGGGATTATAGTTCCATTCTTAGTCATCTAATAGACACTAGACATAAAATAAGCATCAACGATAGTTTATAAGTGATGTATCATGTTCCAGTTAATTTAATGCACTGCTTACGCATCCGCCTACTGTTCACAGATAAAGTCATCAACAAATCGTCTACGAGAAATTTATACAACCAATCTGATAACCTTTGGCATCTTCATAACCGACGATTAAATGTGTTGCAAACTGTCGTCTTCCTATTCTCTATTATCAAAAGCTTTATAATTTTCCGTATACCGTTTTACATTTTTTTGAACCTGGGTTCGATTCCATAATTAGGTGGTAGATGCTCATTGCTGAATAATCCCACACTTAGATGAAACGGCTATCCAGTTCATACTGGTTTTTAATGGTTGTCTATCTTACACCAATCTGTAATGCCAATTTTATCTGTAATTATTTTGCTAAACAATAGAAATCAATTTCATGAATATTTGTTATTGATAATAATATGCTGTAAAACATCAACACTTGCTTTTTATTATTTCTATAAATTTACATATAATTGATTGAAAACGACATATATTAATGCTAGAAGAGTACCATCAAAAACTAGGGAGCACTGGACAGTTGTTTCGTTGTAGTGTGGAACTCTTGAGCAGTGCGCACTTTAGATTCCACCTCAGAGGCTTCAACTTGGTGAAGGCCTAACCTTCTACATCAATGAGCCGGCCGGCATCCAATGGTAGAATTCCCACTTTCATCAACGACGGTTATTCACTGTCTACTCCCAGTAAGTCTGAACTCCACTAATTGAGATATATATTAGTGTAGAGCTCTAATAAAAAAGTAATTGAGAAGAAATACTTTGCTCTCTTTTCACTAAATGACTAAAGAGGGAATTTTTAAGATCCTAGTAACTCTAGATTTTTAAGATAAAATCATTGATAAGAATTACATTTTGATATGGACTATTTACTCGTGTTAAATAGAAAGAAGAATGACTGAATGTATTGAGTAAAATAGATTTAATTAGGTGTTGTGAAGATTGTTGACTGCTAATTAATATCATGAATTGGTCTGAATTAGGCAACTATTGACCACCAGGTAGCACTGAACAGCTGTTTTTCTTTAAACAATATAACAATCTGTTGATCTAGTGAACACATCTTCTACGTCATTCATCATGTTTCATAACAAAATCAGTTGTTCTCCCTAACTTTAATTATTCCAAATTCTAAAATAGTTAATCTCTTTTTGAAATTTCATCAGCGTAGTGAAACCCTGGAGTTGATCTTTATAACTGTAGTCTATTTACATAAGATCTGCTTAGAATAATTTAATCCTATATCTACTTGTTACTGTATTTACATACAAAAACTAATGACAGTTAACTAAGGTCTAATTAATTCAATGTAATAATTGGAAATAAACGAGAATGGGACATCTTAGGCCTTACAATAAGCTGCTGTCCTCCAGAAAACATTCAACAATAAAACATTATTCATGTTGGTATAAACAAAGTTCGAGTATTCTATTGATTATGTTATCTGTAAATGTAAAAAATGCAGTTGTAACAATCTGTAAGCGAAGTTACAAATTATGCTGTGAAATTAACCGTATATCACCATGAGATAACAGATGTCTTATATTTAACCAACGATAGCATCATGGATAAACACCAGCAAGGGATTGAATACTAAAATGAAACAATTGCCCAGTACTTTTTGATTTTCAATGGTCACTTTAGACTTAGTGAATGAGTGATGTAAATCATACAATTCAACAAACTACATAAATTTTCCTTACTAAAAGATATATTTAAGTTGGATTGTGACTGGCAAACGGAATCCAGGACGCGCGTTTCATCCTATTTGGGACTCATTGGCTAGATGTACCTGCATCCCAATGTTGATGTTTACAGTGGAATTCGAACTCAGTCCGCTTTGTGCAAAACGCCACCGTGTTCACCACTAGGCTACTGTTTCCAGACAGTCAAACCTGTGCAACGGGTATATATATATATATATATATATATATATATATAATTAGGATAAGCTTGTATTTTCCCGTTGATTTGTAATGAGCTGAAACTGGTCAGCCTCTGTTGCCGTATATTCAGCCTGAGCGAATCGCCTCGATATAGCTATAGTACACAAATTATGAGTCCCAAATAAGACTAAACGCGCTTCTTGGAATGCGTTTGCCAGTCACAATCCAGCTTAAACATAACTTGTGTACTATCGCTATATCGAGGCAATCCGCTCAGGATGTATGTACGACAACAGAGGCTGACTAGTTTCAGTTCATTACAAATCAACGGGAAAATATAAGCTTATCGTAATTACCTACTAAAAGATGTTTTTAACCGTATTCACCTATAAGTTTGTCTGAAAAATATTTTTAACACAACTACAGTCTACAGTGAAAAAAAGAAATCAATTCACATGTTAGTTTCTCTTTATTCTTATCATTGAAATATCTCTTTGTACAGTTCCCTTTACTAGTTAAATGATGACTAAATGTGACTTTTCTGTTTGAACCATCTGTTGTAGAGAATATTACTAAGAACACTTATTGTTATGCTTGACATGTCTATATGTTCTTTATATTACATAGTTGTTTCTATCATATCTCTTATTGATAGTTTATTATGATAAACATTTTTGATTTACTTTGATTGTTCTCATCAACAGTGAGTTTTGTTATGCTCATCAAAACATATGAACATAAGTCCCTTGACTAGATTAAAATGGAGTGTTAAACAATCACTTCGATTGATTTTCTTAATGTTTTACATTATGGATTAATTTTAGACAATCAACAGAAACCAGATAGGAATCGACAGCTATTTCATTCTAGTTATGAAACTTCTTCTTTATAAGAATCGAAGACTTTACTTGAAGTCAAACACAAGATTTCCAAGCTTCATGGAGAGCATTTATTCATTATACAAATTAATTAGGTTCCAATTACTTGTATTTCACGCTTTATTCAAATAACGGTACTGCATAACTATCATTCAATTATATAAACTTCACCTTTTCGAAAAAGCAACTACTAATTCAGTGGATCAGGGATAGGATACTAACGATGGCCTCCTCTTTGTGCATTTGCGAATTTAACTGCTAATGTATAGCAAATTACATAGACCGTATTCAAAGGTCTATGGGACCACGCAAATGTATTCCGTCTCCGTCTAACGGAATGTACTACCAGAGGGATTCTTTGCCATCAAATGGACAATCACCATAAAATAAAGATTAATGAAGCCTTCTCGAATATACCAAATGATCTGCCTCAAGGTATTAGAATACGCTTTTTTACATAATCGGGGGGTTGGGCATCAACTCAAAGAAACCTAACTTATGTTTAAAGAAGGAATATATTCAACCTCTTTGTTTACTTTGACCCACATTAAGGTTTTATCCCTAAGAATTTTTTCATCTGCCTTTCTTACCTTTTTTTTTTCCTCATTCTCCTTTCTGATTATGAGACATTCGTGCTCTTCTTTATCACCAGGTTATTCCGATTTTATTTTATGTTCTATCAGTGCATTGCAATAACTTTCATTTATCGCTAATTGTACTGTCACTACTACTATTGCCAGTAGTTTATCCCTACCACGTTGATCTTATTGATTAAATATCACCGTTATCACCTTTGATACATGACACATTCACTTAATCTTGCTAATATTAAATGACCTTTCTAGTGGATTGTTACGTAACCTTCGTTTTTGATAAGGCCGTTTTTATTACTTAAAGAACAGATTGATATGCAATTTGCTAATTTCAATTCACAACTTTGACGTACTCGAGCACAATACTTACCGTATTACATAATCTAATTGTAAAAATGATATTTATGGATTTATAAATGTAGAGCATTAAGAAGAATCTATGGAAAACAATAGTTCAACCGAATATTTAAAATTCTTAACTTGTAACTGTTTCACACTCAACTCTGTTGAATAAAATTTATTATATTTTCTGACTAGAACTCCAGAATTCCCACATAATATCAATTAGTAGTAAGAAAACAGCTTTTATAAATATTGGGTACTGTAAACATTTCAGACATTGTCCAACGGATACAGTTAAATCAGAAATCATCAGAAGTTTTCTTCTTGAACATTCCATTTCTGATGAATTTGTCGAAAGGGTACACATTCAATAAATAATACATAAGTGTTGAATGATTTTGTCTAGTCATCTTTGAATATGTAGAGGGCAAAATATTAGAGTTTTAGAATAGAACTGATAGTATTAATAACTTTATTCAGTAGTATGTTTAGTACAATATGCATTTTCAGAATGCAGTATCTCAACAAGTTACTCTTTTTCCATGTATACATATCAATTTTTGTTCACGGAAGTAGCAACACCACCACACTTTTTCTTCATGATAGAATGATCCGAAGGAAAAATCTAGATACCCTTTAACGATACTAAATTGTTATCATACTAGTCATGTAGCCAAGAATTTCGAGCTATGATTAAACTACAGTTATGGTATGTTTAGACTAAGACGAAATTTTAGGTAGTCCACATTCCCAATAAGAGATCTGCAATTAAGACTAAGAATTTCAGGGATAGACATCTGATGAATATTGATGGTTATTACGGCATATAGTTAGCCACCGTGAGGTCTTCGCTTAGATCTCACTGTATTACTCACGATAGATCATGCACATTTTATATAGACGCGTGAATACATAATGCGGCTTTGGGACATGATTGAGCAATTAAAACAAAACAAAAAGACGAAAAAGTAACCTTTTTGTGATATTTTGAAGAACTGTATCCCAATATATCGAGCAGGCCGCCGAGACAAGTTCTAAAAAGAAGTATTGAACAATAATGTATATAAAAACTAAGCTTCTTAAATTATTGAAAATAAAGTCATCGAAATGAAAGTTTTCATCCACTGAATTACTTGTTTTAATTCTTAATAGAGCATACGAATTTAGTGTAATAAACCATAATGATCCCTCCATGGTAATTGGGGTTGACCAAATTCTCCACTACTTCATCAAACTTGCACTTGCGAGAAATGAGAATCAGTTTTTGGGAAAATGCATAACTGTATGTGAAAATATGCTGGAAATTCCTAAGTCATAATCGTATAAACAGAAATCTTAAAACTCTCAAAATTCACACTATCAGCAATATCAACGCAATCCAGTCTCATCTACTTGAGTTAGAGAGTAATGGTTCACAGAAATCAAATATAATAAATGAACTATCTCCAAATTTGTGTGATTGTATCACTCCGGTTATTTGAAAAAGATTAGAAGTGGCATCTATAAAACTATCGAAAGTGTTGAAACATATAATTGACCATTATCATACAATAGGTGAATCAAATATTGAGAACCTACGAGTGTTCGCCCATATCCCCTTCGTTTTATAGAAGAGCTGGTGATACTCAACATAAGTCAGATTTATGTATACAAAAACAATTCGTAGAATTGATGTCGTTTCTATGGTACTGGTTTTACTTGTCAATTTCTTTCATGCAGTATCCTTGAATCGTCAATTATAATGACCACCCCCCCTTATTTGTGTACTACTTCATTAAACAACAACATCTCTGATCTGGTTGTTGTGTCATTTAACCTTAAGTAACCCATGATATTTTCCACCTGTTTGATGACTTAATTATGTTGTATTATCTGTCGTACCCATCATTACGATTATATACATTCAATAATTTCCACCTATTAAAGGCATATACACTAATAAGTGAAGTTTCTTTATGACATTTATTATTTTGTATGAATTACAACTGTAAAACTGTGGAAAACTTTCTTCACCGAATCACTTGATTGAATTGTTAATAGAGATTATGAACATGATAATGCGACTGTTATTTTTACATTTTTTGAGTAAATTTTTAGAGATTTTATTAATGAACTGGTTCCCAAAACTTTAAACTGACAAGTACCCATTTGAGATCACTCTGTAACAGACAACAAACAATATCAATCATCACAAAAACCATTTGGCCTCAATTGTAATAATTAGTTTCCTAGTGGCTAACTTTAAAATGTTTTCAAAGTCCCAGTACGAAGTCGTGACTGATAAAGTTTAGACATGTCAGGAGTAAAGCACTTATCACCAATCACATTAACTGATCGTCACACTATTGATGGATGTTAGCCTTTTCAGTGGTATTGATAATAAAGCGTTCACTACGAGGCTTGAAAATCCTGTGTTCGATTTCTTGACAAGATTCTAGAGTCCTATGTTGGGACTCACTACCAAAATGTTATTATTATGAGTAACCATTAGAAATGAGAAAAGTAAAACTAGTTTAGTTACGGTTTCTCGTACCATAATTGGTAATTAACAATCAGTAAGGGAATATCAATCTTTATCCGAAATATATATAAGCATAAAATTACGAGGGACAATCTCTTTATGCGGTCTATAACACAAGTAAACAGTTTGTACGTATTCCAATCATTCTGGCTAGCGTATACACAACTTGTCAGCTTCAATACTTTTTATTATTATCTAGTGAATTCTTCTTGAATCTGTTTCGGTATTTATACATGACATAATCACATTGGGTTGTTTATGCATACAGTTTCATCTAACTTTGTGCCTAAAAACAAAGAATATATGAACAATAATAACTATCATTTAGTCCCGTACTAAATAAAGGTAGTGCTGAGATGTGTAACCGCTAGGTTTTAGATCCAAATGTTGGTAGATCAACTTTTTGCTTACTAAATAATATCGCCATTGAGCGAGTTACAGTTTAAGAGTATGAATTGTATGTAAAGGAGTCTCATTGTTAATTATCGTGACTACATTTTACAGTTGTAAATTCTTCATTTTATTTCGTAGATATGCAGAGCAACAGTTTATGGAATTCCAGCTCTACTTTTGAGGGTCTAAATTATCCCACTTATGAGTCCTGAATAAGATGAAACAAACGTTTTGAATTGCACTGTTGGCAATAATCTACATATACCCTTAACACAACGAAAATATTTATTATACTGTGCATATGTTACTAATAAGCGTGTTTTTGATGAAGCAAATTCTTACTAAACCAACTGTTGAGATAGTAGAGAAGAATTGTAGCTCAGAAGGATGGTTTCGAACAATTTCATCAGTGTAACTTCTGATAGAAATTTGCAATGATGAAGACGTCCAGTATAAAAATGAAAGCTCTGTAGTTAAACCATCCAGCTCAGAGAACACAGGCAAACCAAATCAACTATTAGGTAGACCTTGAAATTTATGTATGATTGTTTGAATTAGTTGATGGCATCATTGATTGCTAATTTATAGAGACCATTATTTTATCCTGTAAGTCATACAGGTATATTATCTCAGTGACAATCAAGCTAGCACGTCACTTCCAGTCAGTGTTCAGATCTTTACAAAAATGTAAATACAAGTTGTGTATTATCGACTTTTTGGATAAACAAGCATATTATATACCATTCGAAATAGTCACAAAACAGTTTAAAGAACACTAATTCGCATAGATTCATCATCCCTATGTAACTTATATAATCAAATATAAATCTCATCATTACAACTCCCAAATTACCTTGTGAAGTCAACAATAATAAGCATATAGTGATTATTCGTATAGAGTATCATGGGTAAAATTGATTTTACGCAGTCAACTTAATCAGTTAACGATTGGAAACTATAAAATAATAAGGTAATTTTTTCTAAGATTTTAGATTAGTATGACTCTATGACATGCAGAGTGAATTTATGACTAAATATAGAAATACAAACAATTGAATAACAAGCCAATGATCTGAATGTAATGCAATTGCCTCAAGATTTGTAGATTACAAGTTAGATTTCCAATGGGATTTAAGTTTAATTAAAAACAAAGTAATCACAAAATGATTCATTTAGTATTTTTTTTGTCACTATTTTGAGAAATAATTCTATTGAACTCATTTTATTGTCGACTAATTACAGTCCCTGTTTTATATTATCTGATAAGACAAATTCATTCAATTGTTTATAATCAAGCTATGATTATATTGTAAATGAATGTTGTAGAGATTGTTAAATTTGAGTTTTATACTATGAATTGGCGTGAGTTAGGTAACAATTGTAAACAACTGTTTATTTCTAATATAGGATTTTTCTGAAGTGTACATCCACTACCCCACCAAAAGAGATGGAGCCAGTGATCTTCAGGCTTCGAGATGAACGTTTAATCATTTGATCACGAAACCGATCTGTTTTCGACGATTGGCACTTCTAATTCAGTTAGTTCGCGATATCTTTGATGAAACTCTATGATTACTATCAGTGGGCAACTGCCTCATACTATTTCACTGATCACACCGTCTCAAAGGAACTTCATAATTTAGTAACTAGTAAGCTGATACTGATTTTAAACGAGTGATATGTTGACTGGGGAGCTGGATTTGACATTACAAATTGGCGTGAGATGGGAAACTAAATAAAACAAGGAAGCATTGGACAGCTCTGTCTAGTCAAGCATTAGATTCTTCAGCGATGCACACCCAATGGCTCACCAGTGAATTATTATTAATATTTGTTGTAAACGGATCATACATTTGAAATTACATGTTTCTTTTATATATAACACAGATTCAAAGCTGATTATTCTGTTGGAAAGAAGTAAACGAATTTATGCAATAATGTAAAGTAAATATACAACGATGCCACTTCATTTTAGATGTTGCTATCTGATTAGAGAGCCTTACTTCACTGACATGCTTATTTGACAGATATATTGTAGAATTGCATCACAGATACACTTTATATTTGATTTATTTGATATAAATTATATTAGTTTAGGGGAGTTTGAAAGACCAAAACATTTTTCAATCTCACATCATAGATTGAATTCACTAAGTGAACCATTGGAAACGGGGTTGGATTGAACACCTATTTCATTCACCTCATCTGCTCTACTAACCCAATGGTTTACAAGTTACTTGCTCACTGCAACATCTGAAATTTTTAGATTCACTCACTGGAAGAGTAGTGGATGTGCACTGTTGTCGTGTTACATGCTACAATGAAATAATTATTCGGTAACTTATGATTTTCAATGATTATTGAAAATCTTAGAATGAGTAGTATGTATTCGAAAGAAACATTAAATGTCTTGTTTATTTCATAACATAATAGGAACAGAGAGAATGATAAGATCATATTTCTGATAGGTTTAATTTCAATGATTAAGCCTACCAGAGCAAACAGCTGTCCAGTGCTCCCTAGTTTTCAATAGTATCCAACTAATATCAATCTGTGATGAATTCATTAACTAAAAACTTAATATCAATCTCTATAAATTGATCTCAAATAGATGTCAATGAAAACCAGGGAGAATTAGTGAAATCCTCCATCCTAGTATGATAATCTTCAGGAGTGTACATTCATGACTCAACCAACTATCGATTCAATAATCTTCAGATGTTAGAGCAAGCGCTTAACAGTTAAAACTACTGAGCATGCTGGTGTCATATCGTAGTGTTTTCTTACCAATCGATTTTTGATTTAGCCCAACGTTATTGAATATATGTCTTCAAAACTCCATCAGATTAACTATGATAATCAGTCCATTAGTCGCCTGATTCAATTTTATTTCAAGATTGTAGTAAGAAGCGACTGGTGAGGTTTAGATATACTGACAATAAAACAGTTTACGGTGATGGTATTGGGTGACTACTACCAATGATAATAACTATATGTTAATTGGATTGGAAACCATACGATTGAATGCTTGTTGAATCACTGAGCATTTTCAGTGAGAACTAAAAGTCGTAAGCGTTTAATCCTGTGAAATATCCTTCTAGTACAAAATAGCTGCGTAGTGTTGACCAATTTTCACTAAATCCTTTGTTGATGTAATCTAGTGATGGAAACTATTATTCTATTCATTATCGAGTTATTTGAACTAGCACTTTTGATATGTTTATGTTAAATAACTTCATGATGTTCTCATTTTATATCAGGAGATTGTCTTATAGCCTACTATTTACACAAATAGGCCTAGTTAAGCAATACGTTACCATTTGAAGTGATAAGCAATTAATATGAAGCTCAATATGCATACCATCATTAGTATGATAGTGTATCTAGCTGACAATCCCACTGGTATCCATAATAATAGTAATAATAATAATAATAATAATAATAATAATAAATTTTATGCTGAATGATTTATCAATGAGTTTACATTATTGTTCCCACTTGACTGGTTTAATGTAACATGTCTAAATATTATTTCAATCATGTATTCATGTGATAAGTAAATAATTCAATGAAAATAATATCACTTGACTGTAAATGGCGTTTTTCTTTTTTCAAAATCATATTCTACTCATTTGATTAAAACACATAATTCAGTATAGGTAAGAATAGGCATATTAAACGATAGAAGTATAAAGTTGCAAAATAAACATGGATTATTTAACTATAGTTAAGCTGAATAATAACTAGAAGTGAAATTTAATGCTTTGATTTCGTCTTATTTACAACTCATTACTTTGATTTACTAACATTTAAGTGTTAATATTCATATTAACACTCAAACGTCGTACCTATCAATTCAACTTCTGTAGTGTTATTCATCAAGCTAATGAGTTCACATAAACGTTGACTTGTTCAGAGTGTATTAAGTGAAATTTATCATTCTCTATTGTTATAGATGCATCTTAATTTTCTGTGCAGATAAACAAGTAAAACTAGGATTACATTTTGTGTACACCAACTGTTCCACTTACTCACTAATATGTATAAACAAATAATGTACTTTATAAATATAATTGTGTGAAACCTACATGTACATGTACTGTTGATATAATGTAAGTTGGAAGGACAAAGAGGATGTTATTTAAATGCATTTGATAACTTCTATAATAAAATATCGTATTGCCAAATGAACACATATAAAGACGCATAATGCATATGTACTATTCAATTGATCTTGACACTTTTTTACTAGTAACCAATAGATAGTAACTATTTCCCATTTCAACAAGTTTCTTTGTACATAGAAATAATTTTTGAGTCATCTAAATGTACCATGGTGATTAATTTATTTCAACATTACCATCTTTTTTTCTCAATAGAATAGGTTTACAACTTTATTGTGTTTGTTTAACCAGTAACTTATAACCACTTTCTTATTCCTTTCAATGATTTCCTCCAATGAATGATTATTATAAATAGTCTTATTATTGAACCATTATTCTATAAAAAATAAGTTGTCCCCCCTCCCTCACCACCTCCCAGCCCCTCCCCCTACCCCGAATAAATTAATTTCACCAAGTAATTTTGTTTGATCACATTATCGTTAACTATTATCATTATTATTATCTCCATAATTATATCACTTTATTATCACCTTTAATAATGAAAATCAATTCATTTATTCTATTTATCTCAATAACAACAATTTACAAATGTTTCATACACTTGTTTACGTAACTATCTTTCGTTTATTCCATTCCTCTATAATCCTAATGAGTACAGAAAGTAGATATGAATGTTCTACATTGGTGGACTAAATGATTCATTTCATGTTATGCACAGTTACATTTATACGATATGAGTATCTATGGGGGGGAGGATGAGTTAGAGTACCTGAAAGAATGAAATGAATTGGTTTCACTTCTTATTGATTATTATCAATTTAATTTACTTAGAATATGCATATGCTGTTAGAGAGACTGAATAATTACAGTCTTCACAATTGATAACTACAAAATCTTACTATTACTGTTGACGGAATTTCAAGAACAGTTCATGATGAATGCAGGTAACAAACCAAAAACAATTTCTACCTTATCACTTCAAAGTTATTCTAATAATCAACGTATTAGTTATGTATTTGAAGTATCCATTAAAGTTCTAGTGCGAAATAACTAGCGGAGTTCAGACATACTAGGAGTGAGACAGATTTTGTGGATGGTATTGAGTGATTATTAATGATGTAGTTATATCACATTATTTGAAGTAGGCCGGCTGTTATTGAACGTCTGTGAGGATAGTGACGTTTATGGCTACACTTTACTACGTGATCCGCATGTCATATGTCTGATGGGTGGTAGCGTCTTGAATGTTGAATCCTGTGGAGTGTCATATTAGAAGAAAACAAGTGTGCTGTGTTTCTTAGTTTTCATTGGTATACAACTGAGAATAATTCATGTTGGCCTTAAACCACAGATTAAAGTCAATTATCACAACTTAAGTTTATATTATCCTGAGAAAATAAAGGATTGCACTATAAAGATTATGATAATTTAAAATGCTCACACCCTAGATTTCGCCCCTCAGAATCTTCAGGTTAGCCAATACCTAAGCCCTCTGAACGACTGGGCCGGCATCTAGTGGTGAAATTCATACTTCCATAGGGCGGAATCTAGGGTGTGCACTGCCTGCTGAGGAGTTCGAGGCTAAAGCAAAACAGCTGTTCACTGCTCTATGGTTTTTAATAGTACACTGCCAACATCAATCTCTAACGAATTTCATCAACTAAAACTTAATAACAATCTCCTCATACCATCTCTATTCAATCTAAAATGTCTCAAGAAGTTCGCGTAGTGATCTAAAGATTAATGAAGTGGAATAGTAAGTTGACGACATGTAATAATAAATGCCCACTTATCAGTTTTGTGATTCATACTACTTTGTAACTCACTCATGTAACTATGTACATGACTATGTAACATAATGTACCCAAAATTGACAAAAATATTCGGAAATTCAATTGTTAGTCTCATAAAATTTTACTTTTAATAGCTAAACAAAACAATTCTGACTGATATATGTTTAAGTTGAATTGTGACTGGCAAGCGAAATCCAGGACGCGCGTTTCGTCCTATTTGGGACTCATCGGCTGGATGTACCTGTCTCCCAATATTGATGTTCACACTGGGATTCGAAGTCACTCCGCTTCGTGCCAAACACCACCGCGTTCACCACTAGGCTACTGTGTCCAGACAGTACATCCAGCCGATGAGTTCCAAATAGGACGAAACGCGCGTCCTGGATTCCGCTTGCCAGTCACAATCCAACTTAAATATATAACTTGTGTAATAACGCTATATTGAGGCAATCCGCTCAGGATGCACATATGGCAACAGAGACTGACCAGTTTCAGTTCATTACAAATCAACGGGAAAATACAAACTTATCCTAATTACATAAATTCTGAATGATTTGTTTCGAATGTATTCAGTTTCCACTGTCATTATATCATACTTATTTCTACTTCATTTTGGTAGAATGAGTCAATTTTATTGTATTAAATCTTAATGTGCTTTATAGACGAACTTTAATTCTCAAAGAATTCTTCAAGTTAACTCAACAGAAATCAATAAGAGACTAGAAAAAATAACCAACACCAATTAGATCAATTCACAATTTGAAAGGTACTCTGATAAGGATTCAGCTATCAGTTAGATAATCATAATAAATGATAAAGTGAAATTTACCATAATCACATAATAGACAGATAACCTAGTTATACTTTACTATTTAATGATACAAAGAAGACTTAATCAAAATAATATGATATTTTTAGTTGATTGAATATATCACAGATTGATGTTAGCAGGGTACCATTAAAAACCAGGGAGCAGTGATCAGCTGTTTCGTTCTAGTGTGGAACTCCTTAGCAGTGCGCAGTCCAGACTCCGTACCAGGAACTTCAGGTTGATGACCAACGCCTAACCTTCTGCACCACTTGGTCGGCTACTTGTGTAGAATTCCCACACCCATCAACTTGTGATATATATATATATAGCTCGACATTCATACATTGTCGTTGGTGATAACCATCTTAGTCCCGGCAAGTCTGAACTCCACCAGTCACAGCTTCGCGCTAGAGCATCAGGAACATTCTGGAGTTCGTTATTAGTGAGCTCACTATTGTAGTTCAATTGAGATGGTTATTTTTGTGGATATTGGTAATTTTAGTTGATAGATTGACACAGATTGATGTTGGTAGAGTACTAATCAAAGTCCAGTGGTGCAGAAGGTTAGGCGCTAGCTGAAGAGTTCCATACTGGAAAGTAACAGCTGTCCAATACTCCCTGGTTTTCAATGTTAACCTTCAAACACCAATCAGTGACATAATCAATCAACTAAAATTACCAATATCCACAAAAATAACCATCCCAATTGAAATCATATGGTAGTCAAATTCAATAGATTTAATTTCAATATCTCCATTCATTAATCATAAAATTAGGTCATTAATTGTTATTATTAGTAGTGAGCTCATGAATTATTAATACGTTAGTAGATATCTAATCTTAATATGATAATGGAAAATGTACTGTATATTTGAAGTGAACTATAAAAACAAAATTCATTCAATGAAATGAACTCTTTTCAATGAATTCATTAGTAGGCTGAACAATTGTACATCTATATATATGTGATAAATTCTAGGTCAATAAGTAACTATAAGAATCTGATTAATTGACATGGAAAATTTTCTAACCATGTAAGCAATTTAAATAATCAATTCGTGATTGAAAGAATGAATTTATGAAAATTAGAAATTATGTAATCAATAGGGTGAAGATACAGTAAATAAAAATTGAACAAATCTGAATGGAGACAGTCTTTGTAAAATGACTGTTATTGTGTTAATTATAATAATGGTAAACGTGAACTGACTGAATAGAATGAAATTTAACGCAACATAGAAATCAATCAATCAGATAAAGTGAACTCTAAATTGAGGCTATAACAAAGAAACCAGTCTGACAAATTGCTTTTGTATGCATAAGTTAGGTTTTAAATTGTGTATAGCTAAAGTTTCTGCAGTGTAAAGTAGATTCAGACGTAGGTCTCTTAGTATATTTCACTGAATTTTATAGATTGTGTGAATACGAGGCCAAATGCCCTGAATCTACTGTGTTGTAAAATAGGAGACTTTACTAGTCTGTGCTGTTCATTATTCCACCATCCCGGAAGATGGTGTCAGATACAGCGGAGGAACAGTCTTGACTGACGACCTATATGAATAGCTTGACTTTGGCAGGTATTGGATTTAGGTGTCAGTATTAAGTAACATCAACTCATGAATGTGGCTAGTACGTAGGGATGACTATTCCTAGATAGTAAAAATGCATACTATTGATTATGCATCTAGTTGTAATCCATCTTTTCTGTTAGTTAATATTGTTGTACATTATGGTTAAACTAACTTTCACTATTAATTTTACTATTCAGTTAATCATGATTAAACTGTAAATTGACCTGCCTGTATGTAAACAAATAAGCACTAATTTGACATCATGAGTTAGTCTGAATTAGACAACTATTGGTCACTAAAAAGCACTCGGCAGATATTTCGTCCTAATATGGGAGTTTTGTCTCTACGCCTCCACGACCCCACCTGGAATCTAATCCAGGACTTCCTGGCTCCGTACCAAACCCTTTACTATTAGACCACTGAGATGTTATCAAATGATTCGCGATATGTTTTGAGCTGACTCATCGATTTTCACTGGACATGGTAGAACTCCACTGGTTAAATCATCTCATTAGAACCCCAGGAATTACCTAAAGATGAAGTGTCAATAATATTGTATTGAAGCGTAGTGAAATGATTGGAATTTCGTACGCTTATTTTACAAAGTTAATTAGAAAGTTTCCGTTTAACACATACTGCTTATAAATTTTGCTAACATTTCGAAAATTAGTTGTGGTTTAATGAAATGTAGAGAAATTATGTCATAATCAAGATAGATTTGCTATTCGTACTGACTTTGTAAATAAGGCTACCCAACCATTTACTCTCATGTAATACACCTCATAACAGATTAGTGCAATAAATAGTCCATTATCAGCTGTAGTATGGAGATATTAATTCAAGATTAAGTTTTTAATTAATCTGAGATTAGTACAAACTAGGACATGATAACCGTTGAATACGTTATAGTGTTCATTGCTAACTATACCACTGTACTAATAAAAGGTCGTATGTTACCAAATGTTCGATTATGAAGCCATAACCAGCTGAGTTCAACATTGAAAAGAGTAAGGTAATTACCCATCAATTATGAGTGATTATGGTTTTAAATTATTATGAGTTGATTGCAGTTAGAATTGCGAACCACTGAATTGTAGCTTCGTATGTACCGCGGTTTGAATATACTAAGCTCGATCTTATGTGGATTCGTGGGTGAACATTGCTAAAAAATTTCATTCTAAGAAGAATGCTCAATCCATTCTCGTCTTTTGTAGTCATTTAATTACAAACTTGTTATGATGTAAAATAAGAAGGAACTTATCAATAGTGTAAATTCATTACTCCGTATGATATTCAAATCAAGATTTTCAAGTTTTGATCACTTGACTTTTAGATTACTATGTTAAAATAGTGCTGCTCATTTATCTAATGTCAACTAATTTACAATATAACGCAATGTTACTAATTGATGACTGAATTTATCACAGATTGATATTAGTAGGGTACCAATGAAAATCAGTGAGCAGTGGATAGGTGTTTTGTTTTAATATGAGACTCGACAACAATGTACACCCTAGATTTCACCTTAGGGACTTTAGGTTAACGAACGCTTAATCCTCTGCACCAGTATACCGGCATCCAATAGCAAAAACCACATCCATCATCGTTAGCGAATGAATGTATATCTTAGTTTCTTTGATAACTAAACTCCATACCAGTTACAAATTCTAACTAGAAGTTTAATATTCCATCTTGAAGAGATGAATAAATACATTATTTACAATATACTATCAGCAGTAAAATCCAATATAAACAATAAATATTTGAACAGCTGGAATCAATTCAAGTTTGTAAAACATTCTGAAGTTGAAATTTTACCACTTAATCTATATATGCTTATAGCATACAATGTAAGTAATATACATTACAATCATTAAAATAGTATAAATTCACCCATTTTTTATCGTTTCCTAGTTCCTTCTTGTCTATAGACAGTTTTAAATTCTACTTTTCTTAGTGACATTGGTACAAGACAATTTAACTGAAAGAAAATGTCAACTTTCTATTATCCAACTTACTAATAAGTAACTATCTAATTGGTTTGTAACATGCATTACATAATGACTTTAAGATAGATAACCAGTGTAAACAAGAAAACATTGAGTAAGTGACTTATTACTGTACAGTACTGTTTTTCAATAAGTATTTGCAATCACTACTAAGTACTAAACCCCATTACTTTGAATTACACTATGAGCATTTAAACTTTTAATTGAATTGGTTGAGATCAGTGATTTACACTTTTCATTTCATTCAATTTGTATCATGATACGTCTATCTTCGTACATTGTGTAGTATCTGACTTGCATTCAACATGTTTGGAGTAATTTGGACACAGTTTTTGCAACTGGAACACAGAAAAATGTTTTCACTATTAGGCACATAGTTTCAGGTTATATAAAAGGTTTGTGCAGTGTTCACTTTATAGCTTATCTAGAATATTCAGGAATGGTAGTCTAGTGATCACGGAAAAACACAATAATTCAGCATTTATTTGTCTAAGAATAGTGGTAATATGGATGAACATATTTTATATTACTCAAACAGTTATATGGAATGCCAAATAAGTCAAAATCAATGCAAAATTTTCTATGGTAGTGTAGAAATAAGTCCCAGTTTCGGTTGAGTTATGGGTGATATTCATGTCTGTATGATTCTGGACTGCTTATGTAATGTGCAGTTTCTAAGTGATTTATTCTATGCGCAGTATAGGATTCGTTTCATAGTGATAGCAGTGAATGTGTCTAGTAAGTTGGATCTAGGACTAACGTCTCATCTCATTTTAGACTAGTCGATAGTATGCACTTGGATTAAAGTTATGCCGAGGCAATATGTTCAAGAAGTATACAAGGTAACAGAGGTTGATCGATTGAAGTTTTAAACTTTGTTTATTATAAAAACACAAGCACTTTCAACTAATATAAATCACAATTGTTTTTAGTTTATAAAAAGCCATGAAGTATAGTAAAATATGCCTATTTCTTCAAAGGCATTAGTGAAACGACGTTTGGTGGATACGTTTAAAGACTTCAATTTTGCAAGTGTAAATAGAGATGAAACTAGATTTGTTTTAATATACCATATAAAGAATCACAAAGTAGTTCCTTGAGATCTATTGAAAAACCGTAATCCACTGCTTTCATTCATACAAGTCAAATATTCAGTGATGATATTAAATAACGTCTGTGCATTATTTCGGGTTGATTGAAGTAGGAAATGCAAACCACTCAGTGTCAAATAAACGATTTAAATTGATGATTCTAATGTCAACTCTGGATAAGGTATTGGATACATATTTTTTCAAAAAACCGTAAATTGGGACAAAGTAACTTTGTTAGGGCCTTCTGATTTGATTATTTTAATTCTGTTTTTATACCTCATAGTAACTCCGTCCAATTTTAGTCGTCATAACCAAAACATTGAAATGATAGACAAAAGTGATCGCACAATATAATTTCTCCAGTATTTGGACGTTATATAAACTATCTGGTCTAACTGAACTCAATATCAGGGTTGGTTACATCTATTTAAATGAGTGTAACATCACCATCAATATGCTGATACTGAGTAAACAATTAAATTTTTAACCTTTAATGTAAAACATGACACAAAGTTCCTATACTTCTGAAAAAAGTGCGAAACATCTGTAAACCGATAAATTTCATGAATGTCAAAATCAAACTCTCAGTTAAAAGGAACATGTTGTTAATCTTTAATTTGTATGAGTTTGAATCGTCCCATTGATTTGATATGTACTGGAGTCAGCCAAATGTGCATCATGAGCCTGTTGCCTGAACACTGGGATTCAATTGCATTCAACCGACGAGTCTCAAATAGGACGAAACACGTGTCCTGAATTTCAATTGGCGGTCACAATGCAACTTAAATAATGCCTTCAGTTTATTATTACATTCAGTTTTAATCCAGTCAAAGAAAAACAACCATGAAACTGGATCATTTCGTAATTCACTAGCATTGAAATAAAAAAGATTTGTATGCGACGGTTGTCAGCAATGTTTTTAATGTTCACTGGATGTAATGTATGTAACATTTTCGGTCAAATTTCTATTCATTCAATTGGTTGCTCTTATATGTTACAGGTTAACTGACATTTCACTATCTAACCTTCACTATATTAATCCTTTTCATCGGACTTCGTTAATCTAGAGGTTGTGGATAACTTTAGATGCCAAATGAAATTCCAAATAAAAATTACACTTTAATATACTTCACTCACTCACTCAGTTGACAGAGAGCGGTTGAAAATACCGGATACAATACACTAGGTGGATACAAGAATCGATATGCCGAATGAATATCTTGCGTTATTAGTGAAATGTACATACAACTGCTTCAATGTATTATATTCAATATTTGATGATGCTTAGATATTACTTGTTATTACTATGACTTACTATATCATGTTTTCCTTTTCGAATATGTTTTTGTATTTTATCATTAGAGTGACAAAATGTTATTCCAACCAATTATCTTTGATTGGATTACTTCTATACTAGTATGGTTTACTATGATCCTCAACTATTTACAACTCATAATGTTATGTCATGAACATTCAGTTAACGCTTATTCATCACTACTACCTACTGATCATCTAATAAGTAGTATTAATAATAATGATCCTAATATAATGAATAATATCATTAATAGTGTCAGTGATAACTCCAAAACTCCACAATACAATTTACGTTATGCTATTACAGAGAATCAACCAGTAAATTTTAGAATTGGTAAAATTTATGATGATCTCTTACAAACACCAGAGATTAGATCAACTCGTCTATTCAATTTATTACAATCTTCGCAACAAACAAATTCATATTATCGTTTACGTGAACCATCTAATTACTTTCATGTTAATGAAACAACCAGTGTATTAACTACTAAGAAAGTAATTGATTTAGAAACATTATGTCCAAGATACTGTAAAGAGAATACCTATTATGCACAATTAAATATTTATGTGAATATATGGGCTAATTTCCAATTAATTTGTGTTGTAAATATCGAAATCACAGTAACTGATATTGATGATAATCAACCAAAATTTCCCTCTACTGTATCTAGACCATATCGATTAAAATTGAAAGAAGTAATTTATCGAGTTGGTAAATATGTAGAACTTCCAAAAGCAATTGATAAAGATATTCAACCACATCATGCTGAATTAGTGTATAGACTTGATTCACATCCTGATGATAAATCAAATTCTTTAGAGACATTTCGTTTAGTTGTACGTAATGATTCACGACTTGTACTGGTTCTGCAAAAAGATTTAGATTATGAATATATCAAAGAATATAAATTTTATCTAGTTTGTTCATCACCATATATCAATGAAGATCAACATTTAGAAGATCATTTGGAAATCATAATTGAAGTGCTTAATATAAATGACATTGAACCGACATTTTCACAAGCAGTTTATGAAATACAAGTTGAAGAAAGTATTGCAGTGAATTCAACAATTTATAAAGTAAGTTTCTTTTTAGTTAAGATACAGATGGCTTGAATATATTTTGTTATTGAATTCAATGAGTTGAATGGTTTGTATTACATCTTGAATTATGATCAGTTATAGGGATATGCAATGATAACCTTGCTAGAATCAATACAGCGAATCAGACCCAAAGAATAATTGTTTTTTGCCTACATGTCTACTCTAATACTTCTAGTTCCAACGCTAAATAGAACAACACAAGACAATTAAGCCAAGCAGACGAAGTTAATTTATACTTCAAACATCCTTTTGCTTACATATAAAATCTGATCATTTAATCAACCACTTAAGAAAATAGCATTAATACAGAACAAATGCATCATTGATAGGGAACTTAGGTGACGTGTGTATTTTTAATTAGTTACAGTTCATGAAAGATAAATTACACAACAACAGCTAATAAGTTAGATGGTAGATTAGATAGAGGTAAACATTCAAATAATAGAAATAAAACGTCCAGTATAAATGCAACCTTATATGAAATAAAATAATCTTTTAGAAAGTAGTTCTAGAAGTTAGTCATTAATCTTAATTCGTCTGGTCTAAGAGCATAATTACAAAGATAACATCCTTTTGAAGTAAGCTGTAATGATTTTTTATTCAGTAGTCAACTGTTGCTATATGTTGTTATTACTGCTAATTTATTCGATGTAATATCAAAATTGTGTATCTAGGAAATTCTAAGCATACTATATAAGTTCTTGAAGTACAACTGAAATCAGTACAGATTGTGTAAATAGTATCAGTCTAACTATCATTTTTGAGAAGATCAACTAATCAAAACTACATATGAATCTAATTGAAAGTATCACGATAACCAACCACAAAACGGAATTCATCAAAGAGATGTAACTTAACACTTGTGGAATAATCAAAATTCTTACATTGTTTTGTACTAAATATTGATGATGTTGTTTACAATGAAAACAGAACTCTAACATTTAAGTCATCCAGTATAGAGTATTCAACATTATCAATTACATCGTCTTTCGTTATAAATCTTTTCCATTGCTTTAGAAGCAGTGTATTACTTTATTAATCATGACTATGCTTTTATTAAGTTGTTTTCTATTGGTTGTTATAAATACGGTATTTTGAATAGGTTTATATTATCCTCAACGTTTTCACTGCTTAATAAGTACATCGTACTCAGCATTTTCAGCCACTTTTTCAATAGGAGTTCAATTTACAGCTCCGATTTTCCGTTATGAATGTTTTTCAATCGGAATATGTAAGGATATACGACATCAACATTTTCATAGTTGTGAATGAATAGATCATTAAATAAATAAGAAAATGATTAAAAATATTACATAACATGCATTGAATATTAAAAATGCTACAGTTAAACTCAATTTTTGAGTGTTACTCAATCTACTCAAAATTTGAATATTGAACAAGATCCTATTATTTAATGCAAACTTAACACAGCTACAGTTACAGTTACTTGGATAATTTGTACTGTTATAAAAACAGTCTATGGATTCGAATAAAGGGTTGATCATACTGTAATTACTAGCTAGACTTGTAGAATTCTCACGTGACAGAACACTATTCAATACTTTAAGTTAATAATGGTTATCTATGAACATCTGCAGTGAAAAACAGCTCCATATACCAAAGGAAAGATACAAGTTATGCTAAAAGTGTACGCTTAAAATGAAAATCTTTAATGAAAATCACACTTCAATATGTATCACTAACTTACTGTAATGTAAAATACTAAATGCAACACATTGTGTTTTAAACGTATTGATGAATTTCATGATTAACGTGAAGGCGATGCAATACATGAATGTTAGTCAACTCACTGTACTGATTAAAAATTAAACGTACATTGTATTACAATTCCCAGTCTTTCACTTAATGAATTGAATTTTTAAAAAAACATTGTCGGTGTAGATGATTTTTACAAAATGTGAAACAATCAAATATATAACACCTAGGGAGTTCCAGGGATAATATACAGAATGATAGCGGCAAATGATTTGAAAGTATTTTGAAGAGAATAAAATTGTTCAAAACAAGCATTGATTCAATTAAGTATGCGTATTTATTAAACAACTTATATATATAGTCTAGTTATATACAACAGTGACCAGATTGTCTTTTGGAATACAAATTTCAATTCTTCTAAATTAGATCTCCTGAAAATGAATTGTATATATTGATGTCATAATCTATGGCATTAATTCTTTATAACTAGAAAACTGCGTAGTATTATCTTTTTTTTGTTTTAGTTTAACATTAAGTTTCATTTTATCATAGTGAATTGTCGACTTTTCACACTAAATATTACGTAATATACAGTGATATACAGTTTTACTAAGTAGGAAGCCAATAATTATTTTCTTATCTTCAAATAAATTATACTTTTTATTTGATTCCCTTTGATTTTAATGAGTCTTTTTATTCGATATAATGTGAAACATCAGATTAGTTATGTGAACATCACACTGAATGAATGAATAAACTGTAGATGCTAAATAAGAGAATAGAGACAAATAACAAGTACAAAGAATTTATAGCATCATATGTTGAATGTTCTTTGACAAAAAAAAGACTAGAAGTCCCTATAGCTTAAGTGGGGGGGGTATATATTGGTGGGTGTAAGAAGGGGAAGAAAAATAACTTAATGAAGATTAAATTACTCTTGATACAGTGACCAACCAATGTATAAAGTTCTATGTTTTTGGTTGCTGGGAGAATTAGTTTAATTATCACGTTGCTTACAGACAATACTGTTATTACTATTATTACTGTTATGAATATTCACTTTCTTTCATGGTTTAACAAACATTATTGATATAAAATGTGTTCACATAATTTATCAATCAACTGTAAATTTATGCATATACTAATGTTGTGAATCGGCATAGGGTACGGGGCAATATGTTAGATAGATTGACGAAGTTATGCATTTTTATCTACTGAGACGATTGGGGTTTGTATGACATAAGCTCAACTACAGCCTACCTACTTCAACAAACATAATTGTCTAGTACAGTAGTAGGATGATAGGAACAATGTCAGTCAGACGAAAACATGAGTACCAGTCCGCGAAGTTATGTTAACATATGTAGACTACCTAGTTGCTATATGTTAAGCGATAGCTGCGACCAGTGGTTAAACAGATTGAATGACATGGCAGGAGGGGATCAGTCACAGTATCTTAGAGGCGACCACTCTGTCTTCTAGATCTTTAGTACCATTATGCTTTCTTATATACCATTTTATTATTTCTTCTTTAATTATATATTTCAGTATCATTCTTGATAATTTGATCTGGTTTTACTATTTTGATATGAAAACTTGAGCTAACACACAAACATGCAAAAGATCTACTTTATTTATGATTGACTGATTGTAGTTCACACTAGAAAAATCAGTCAAACGTGACGTTTTCCATTCTCCACCTCAAGTGATTAAAAGATTTCTAGGTTTACATCTAAAAGATAACTAAATCTAAGGTTTATTTAATATGTGAATAGTATTGGAGTAGATGACTAGTTTTTCCTCTTATATTGTACACATCAGATAGAGTTACCTAAGAGATCTCACTGTTGATGCTCACATTGAGATGTAAACCCAGCATCTATCATTTTAAACGCCTACATGGTATTCACTAGTCTATTAATTACAAATAGTCACATCAACTTTAAATTAATGTGAATGAAGGTAATTAAGATAATTATAATAATCCTTTTCTACACCACCACTTAAAAATGATGAAATAACAAAATAAAAGGTCAAGTTGAATAATGCATAAATGTAAAAGTTCATAAAATCAAAATGTTATGTAATACAATTCTAAATGATTAAGGTCATCATAAAGACATCCCCTCCCCTTTATATACTATGAATCAAAGTTACTTTTTATATGACTTAGTAATAAAACAATTGACATAGATTTGAATGAATTCACTTCAGTGTATTCACTTAAATGAATAATAAGTCAATTAAATAATCACTAGTAGCATTTTTATTAGTTTTTTTCTAGTAACTTTCTACACCAATTACATAACATTTTCACATTAAACATTTTAAAAATATCAATTTTTATATCACGAATTGATCTGAATCAGACAACCATTGATCACCTTGAAGCACTGGACTGCTGTTTAGTTCTAGTACGGGACTCCTTAGCAGTGCGCACCCACTACCCCATCAGAGATCGAACCCAGGAGCCTCTAGCGCTTTGGCAAACACCTTACCATTGGACCACTGAGTCGGCTCCTAACGGTTGGTATTTCCAATTCACTCGATTCGTGATACGTTTGCGGTACCTCGTCCTTGCCATCAGTGGGTAACTGCCTCACACCCGACAAGGTTGAACTCCACCAGTCACGTCTTCACACTAGAACTAAAGGAATTACCTCAAGGAGCTAGTCACTAGTGAGCTGATATAAGTTACAATTAGGAGGGGTTTGTGAAATTAGTTAACTGTCACTTTTGATATCACGAATTGATCTGAACGAAATAGCTGTCCAGTGCTTCCAGGTGATCAATGGTTGTCTGATTCAGATCACTTCGTGATATCAAAACTGACAGTTAACTATCTTCACAAATCTGCCCCCCTAATTTTAAAAATGCATTTTATATTAAGCCAATTTACTTTACTTTATGGAAACAGTTGTATTAAGTGATTAAAACAAAAGTTATCCAATATCAATAGCTATGTAGTTTGTTCATTGATAAATTTGTATTGTTTATTAATCGAAGCTGAATGCATAAACTATTCTTTCAACTGAATCAAACAATAAATTAAGTACATTCATTGTTTAATCACATTCAAATCTCATATTGCTGATAATTCAATGAAGTAGAATTTCTTATAACTTTACTAAGATTATCCATTTCTTTCTTAACAATAAACTGATTAAAATAGATGTTTTCTGTTAGAATGATGTTTTCAAGGAGATTAACTTTCATCTAATTGCATTGAGAACACGGTGTGTTCATCAATATAAGTTTCAATAATTTAAGTTATTTGAAATAGGTGTTTTCATTGAATATGTCACAGATTCATGTTGGCAGAGTACCATTGAAAATCAGGGAGCACTGGATAGCTTTTTCGTTCTAGTGTGGAACTCCTCACCAGTGTGCACCCCAGATTCCGCACCAGGGGCTTCAGGTTGACGGCGAACGCCTAATTATCTGCACCACTGGGTCGGCATCCAATCGTACAATTCCCACTTCTGTCGATTTGTTATACATAGCGAGAAGTTCATCCATTGTCATCCACAATAATAACCATCCCAATAGATGTTTTCAGTTAGAATATTTTTTTCAGGGAGATTAACTTTATTTTAATTGCCTTGGAAAGACAGTGTGTTCATAAATATAAGTTTCAGTAATTTATCTAGCTTATTGTACTTTTAGTGAGTTTTCTTAGATAGTTTGACGATACACTTTGTAGATTTTGCGATGATTTTCAATCGAGTTATTGTCTATAATTTTCAGCATTTATGAAGCCGTAATGATGAATGTCATTATGATATTAGTAAGTGAATTATTATTTAGTTTTTTGTGTGCTGTTAGAGGTATGAAGGTGGTTGTCACTTATCGTCTGCCCACATTATGGAAAGGCATTGTTTCTTCATGGATCTGCAAAAAAAGCTGGTTTAGTGTTGGTCTTAGTGACAATAAAGCGTGATCGTTGTTTCCAAGAGAAAACTATTCGAGACTAATCAGTACGGCCCTTTAATGGGAAGTATTACCTCCTCTATTTTAAAGGCCGGAGACGGCAGTTTACCCGGTAAAGTATGGTTTAACATTTTTAGGGTCGACCTTGACCCATCACTTTCTGCCGTTATGAGAAGGCAGCATTGTTGCAGATGCCGGTTAACCTACCGAAACACCTTACTGCTGCAACACCCCACTACAGTCAGCAGTACAACTTTATCCTCATACCTGAAGATGCTGCATTTAGTCTCAGCGCGCTCCAACAGACTTTCCTGGCATAGTAGAACCAAAAACGGCATGAATTCCAGCATATATATATATATATGTATTTAATGGTCGAAGGCAAATAACAAAAAACATTGGATCCATTAATAGAGTATGTTTGTTATTGTGTTCAGTCTGATCATCTGTTCTTGTGAACTCGATCACCTGTATTGAATCTTATGATTCGGAGTATCTTTTAGTGATGCAGGTTTAAGTATATGTGATTACTGATATACCTTAATAATATTCGTCATAATGACACTTAATGGAAGCTTATTATAGCACTTTACATATATCAATTATTAGTAGATGATGGGAAATGTCTATTGTGTTTAAAGTGTTCGTATGAATTTGAGTTCGTTCCATGTAACCTTCAAGAACGGTGAACGTTGTATTATATGACGGAGCGAAAATAAGATCAAGATGTATCAAATAAATTGAAAACGGACTAACTTCCCAGGAGAATTTAATTGAGTGGATAAGTGAATGGTCACCATTTAAATAGACTCATGCATATCTAGTAAGAAAACTAGGTTAAAATATATCGACAATGAAGTGGATGTCACCAATGACATTACTTGAACACAGTGCGAATTACATTTATAAAACTAGTTCATTAAGTTTTAAGTTAGAAGTTTAAATACACTGTGGCCATTGTCCAATCAGACAGATAGGTAAAGTGTTAGGTGGACGCTAGTAAAAACTTTGTACTTGGAGGCTATTTGTCAGTTGATATTATGTCATGACAACTAGAATCAGTAGAACTATAGTGTCATTATTGAGCAATTCTTGAAATAATTTTGATCCATTTTTAATCAGTCAGAAAGCCACTTGTATTAATGATACTTTTCTATTGGTAAACTTACTTAAATATAAGAGAAATCAAAGTATACAACATCAAATTCCGTATAATTAAACTGATTTCAAAGATTATTTAGCAGGTGTAAGTTTCCTACATGATCCAAAATAAGGTCTACAGTACTTTCACAATCTACTGCATATCCTCATGAAGTTGTTTGCATTCACTCTTCTGTCTCCCCCAGTGTATCCACAAAATGATGTTTATGAATAACTATACGATGTCTACATCCATGATGGAAGTGAAACTTATAAAACTTCCGGTCATCTGTAGACACACTTTTATCCGACAAGATATAATGCTTCACAATTTAAAGAAGGGTATTGACTGTTCTGTTCAGTATATTATCAAAATGTGATCTATGAGACCTATTCCATAGCCCAAAATCCTGAAGAAGTCGGCATGCAAATCAACCTAACCATTCTATTTTTATAATTCTGCTCGAATTATTCTCTGTTTTCTAATCAGCACACTCATCAATCTCAACTAGTAGGCCGACGACTTCCACGGATACACGAGTCCTTAAAAGAATTTTGCAGCGTGTATCATCAAATAGACGTGACCTCATTGACATTACGAAATAGAACTTCAGCTGTTACGTGCTACCATACCACCACATACATAATTCATTTAAGAGTAACCTTTTATAAAGAAATAACCCTGTTCTTATCGATCTTAAATAAGAGCATTGATAACATAGGAATACATGTTTGTCGCTTTCCTCCTCTCACCTAGGTTCAGTCATCTTAAGTCTGCAGTCACAGAATCTTGTATTTCGAAGCATACCCTTTTCTTGTAGATACGTAGGTAACACCATTTCATTCACAATACGAAGCATGCTTTCTAGTGTCAATACTATTATTTCAAATGTGCTATATTCTTGAGACTTATTTCTGAGGCCTAATTGATTAGTGATTATAATTTAGTTCTACCGTAAAATCTAATTTAATTAGTCTGTATATGCCTCTTGGATATTAGGAAACAGCTTATCAATTCTAGCCTACTAAATTGCGATTTGTATGGGTAACTAACAATTGTTTAAATCAGTTTACTCCTGATCCCTGAAATCTAAGAAATGAAAAACGCTTTCAAAATTGGATTAGTTTCATTGGAATAAATCATAACATATGGTGCTATGTTTTGTTATTGAACCGAATGAAAAATTCAGTCGACGCCCAACTTCGTGATCAACAGGCCGGGTCTCTTAAGAACCAATCGTGTGTTGATCAACTCGCGACTCTACGGTTCATTATTGAACAATCAATTGAATGGAATTCACTACTTTACATCAGCTTCCTCCACCACGAAAACGCATTCGAAAGCGTGGATAGGACGACATTATGGAGCCTTCTTAGACATTATGGCCTACCCAAGAAGATAGTCAACATCATACGGAATTCTTACGACGGACTACTTTGTAAAATTGTGCATGAAGGTTAGCTCACAGATTCATTTGAAGTAAAGATCAGTGCAAGACATGGCTGCTTACTCTCGCCCTTCCTATTTCTGCTGTTGGTTGACTGCATCATGAAAACTGCAACATCTCAAGACACTCTTGGAATACAATGAACAACATCGACGCAACTAGATGACTTGGACTTTGCAGATGACCTAACTCTTCTATCTCACAGACAGCAGCGAATGAAGGTGTCAGTCAACATTAAAGTCAAAATTTTCAATACAAATGTGAAGACAGTTCTGTTGTATGGAGCTGAAATTTACAGGATGTACTACGAAAATCATTATCCAAAAAATACAAGTATTTATAAACAACTGTCTGAGCAAGATACTTCGGATCCGTTGGCCAGATACCATCAACAACCTTCAGTGGTGGAGAACAAATCAACTGGCTTCCAGCTGAGGATGAAATTAGGAGAAGACTCTGGAGGTGGATACGACATACATTGAAGAAATCACCAGAATTTCGTGAAAAGTAGTACTTCATATCATTAATAAAGTTAAATAATCACCAAATAACAATACATCGTTTCATCTACAATATGCAGTATCAACTATTTGGCATACTGTAAACATATCATTAAACTTTTTCATATTCACTATTGTCTGAATGTAAGCTAAACATCTTAATGTTATAGTTATATGATATACAATTTAAACATAGAGATTATTCTACAAAATGATCAGATTATACAACAGTCAACTGTATGTTAAAATAACCACAAAAAATACATTGTAATTGGTGTCTCATTCTAATAATATGCAAATTTTTTCTAAATGTCTTATGCAAATATAAACGTCTAGTAGTCAAATTTCACTTTTTTTGTTAAACATCGTTTACTACTTAAACTACTTATAATATAAAAGAAGAAATTAGGTAAAAAGTTTTAACTGTCATCTCTATATGTTCATCATTTTATACCCCACCCATCACACACTCATCAATTCATGCATAATCAAAAGGGGGTTTTATCGTCACCATCATCATTATCATCATCACCACCATCATCAGAGTCATCACGTTTTCTATGAAGTTTCTCAGACGTAAGTTTAAATTATATACTCAAAGTATTATAAGAGTGGTTAAGTTTACAAAGCTTGTACAGACGAATATGACTGTCAAACAATTCTGTCTACCGTAATAAATCGAAATTATTTTATAATACTTCATGATATGACTATTTATTATCATTGTGATTGACTTCTTAGAAGTTATAAGTAAATTAAAGAATATATTCAGCGACGACAGAAGTAATATGTAGATAGGAGAAAATCGATACATATGTGAAAGTGACCAAAACCATAACGTACGAAATTTTTCAAATATGTCATAAAAAGTACTATAAGACAAAGGACAACTAATTTATACCTTTTATTATGGGGCTTACAAATAATATTATCTACAAGGAATTTGCTTCGATCCTAATAATTCAATTAACCATAATGAACAATTAAAGCAAAGTAGTTGAATAAACTATAAGATCTCTATAAGTGAGAGAAATTCTTGGGAGTTGGTTAAGAGTTATGATATTCTCTGCTTTTGATAATTCGTAAGACAGTTGACCAGAAGACAGGACACAAGGTTAAAGTAAAGTAGACAGTAATGAAGATCACGGATCATTGTTTATTTTAACTTACTTGTTCAAATATCAATTGAATTACAGTAACTATGAGTTAGGAAAATTGTAAGTTGTGAATAAATTTAACAAGAGTCATCAACATGAGTGATTGTAATACAAAAGTCACATTGTACTAATTTATATACAATTAAATGTTATAAAATTTAAAACTGGCATAATGTTTAGATCTACATGAAGATAATAATTTACACTGAATTAAGGTGAAATACTATGTAAGTTTAAACAAATGAAACATATTAAATAAATCATTATAAAGTTTTATATATCTCATTTCTAAATAAGTATATTCTTAAGGAACTAAATTCCCCAACAAAAACAAAGGTTCTATTAGGAAAGAATATGAAAGCTGAATAAAACCAGTATAATGTTATAAACAAATTAATATTGATCACATTACTTTAATAATCAACAACTGAATTCTTTTACCTGAGTTCGAATCCTTAAAAAGGCATTATTTTCTTGAATTTACTAAACAAATGACAACACATATCTTTACACCTTCGATCGATTACATTCAATGTAGAAACACACTGCATATTACATATCTAATAAATGTTATAGTGATTATTCTATCTTACCATGTATGTAGTTTTGTAGCCTAATACTGACAACATAATGAAGATAAAACCGGTCTATTTTTCTCTTGTTGTCCTAAAGAAGTATGGTTTTGGTTTTGATATTTTCTTTAATTCGATCATTTTAAAATTCTAGAAACAGTTTCATGACATATGATGTAATGGATGAACAAAGATTATGTAGTATTTCCAGATATCATTTTAACCAGAGACATTACAAGATGACAGATCCATGAAGTTAAAACAAGAATTATTTATTTTGGTGAAAAAATTCTTTGATGAAATAAATTACAATGAGGATGATGATAAGTTCATATTCTCGTCATTTCCCTAATGAAAAGTAGGTATATCTGTCAAATGTGTGATTCAATTGAATTCATGTCTTGTAGTACAAATGACATTTATAACAATATGAACCAAAATTGTGCTAAAAACCATTGAATGAATAAGATTTACAATAGTGAACTTTGTAATCTTATTCGAAAATAAGTGTGATGTATCTTACTGGAAATTAAGTGGTTAAAAAGATGTTTGAAATCGACATACAATTAGGCTAAGAAACATGAATGAATATGATATGATAGTCGAAGTGATTAGCTTTTCTTGGATAGGATGTAAGTGAACTAATTAAATAAAAACGTATGGATTTCGCTTGCTAGTCACAATCTAACTTGAACATTACTTGTTACTAATAGCTATATCAAAGCAATTCGCTCAGGATACACATATGACAATAGAGACTGACCAGTTTCAGTCAATGATAAATCAAAGAGAAAATCCAAATGCATACTTATTATATATACATACCTATTGCACAAGTGTGATTGTCTGGACTCAGAAGCCTACTGGTGAACGCGGTGGCGTCTAGCACGAAACGAGAGGGGTTCGATTCCTGGTGTGAACATCAACACTAAGATCAACGTTCAAGTATATACAGCTGAGGAGTCCTAAATAGGACGACGTGCGTGTCCTGGATTCCGCTTGCCAGTCAGAATCCAACTTAAGTAATCCATATAACAGTTTAAAATAGAGTATGAGTTTCTTTATGATATCTTAAATGTTGGTACAGTTACAAATCATAGAACTATATGAGTAATTAGATGACTAAGTATTCGTGATTGACACTTATCAAAAAGGTTTATATGTAATCTTTAAGTAACTCTTAGCACATGATATATTCCACTACATGTTATCTAGTTACATAATATGCTACTATCATGAACCACAACTGAGAAATTTAACTTTCAATCTAAATATTTTTATGCTTAACATAATCAGTTACTAAATATGCTAATGATGTATATTGATTGTAGTCTTCGCGTAAATTGTAATGTAATTTTGTGATTAGTTAAAATTTTAGTTGAGGTCAGTACTGAAGTACTCTTTCGGTTAGTTTGTGCATTACTAATAAACTTTTATATTTAGTACTTGTTTCATAGTATTCTCCTTGTAACTCTTAGTTCGAGTTCACCAGTTGATGATGCATCTTTCATTGTTCATAAAGAATAAGTCAGCTAGCTAAAATTTGTTATAATGTTTTGTATAAAATAAATGGGCTTTCTGACGTTCATAACTTGTGATGTTGTTATGATTTTGTATTACATCTATATAATGATATAAGTTATTAGTCTACATGATAATACTATTTATGATTAGTCATTTAATCTTCTAATATTCTTATTGTAAGAGAACTTGCTTAGTTTATTGATCACAGTAAGTCTAGTTTCAGTGGAGTAAACGGAATGGTTTATTCCCCAAGAAACTTTCGCCAGTTATAAAAGTAATCATAAGTACTATTCAACAAATGTACTCCTTAAAGAATACTTTTCATTTACATACATGAAAATATATCTAATTGAACGATTCATACTATTAATACATTAATGTTTGTCATTACGTATTGATGAAGAAGTGTGTGCATTAAAATGGTATCATCTTATATGCATTATAAATTAAGTAAACTAATTCTAGCATATGAATCCAGGGCATTAAGGTTAGCGGACGTCTTACACTCTCCACCAATGACTAGCCCTCTATTGGCAGAATTCCTACCTCTGTCAGTTTATAATATAGCTTGATGATCATCCATTATCATTGGTGATAACTATGTTACTGCTGACATATCTGAACTCCACCAGTTACTACTTCTCACTAGAACTTCAGGAACATTCTGAAGTCAGACGCTAGTGAGCCGACTGAATTAAAGTTGTGTTTGTGGAGATAGGCAATAAGTTTAGTTGTTTGTATTCGTCGGTGTATTTTGCGCTTGCAAATTCGAAGGCTCTGATTTCGATTTCGTGACTGGTTCAAGGGTACACATTAATAAAGAGTCCCATACTAGAATAAAAAAGATGTCCAGTTGCTGAGTAGAGAGATTTGTGGATACCTTCAAGTGGACACTAATTAAGTCAAAAGGGGAGGAGACGCCCATCAAGTCATTACAGAACTTGTTATTCGTTTATCGAACGGCTCCAGATGATGCACTACCAGAGCAGAAGTATCCAGCAGAGGCCCTTATGGGTAGAATACTGAGGAAAATACATAACCTGATGCTGACAAGCAGGTTCACACGCACATTGACCAGGAAGGGTGTCCGGTGTACGCTTGTGATTAAAGAGCTAACCACAGCCCCTATACGGAGGCCCGTGTGGTAGAAAGACGCGGCCACGTTATGTACGAAGTAGATGTAGGGGTGGGGAGAGATAAACTCGGCACTGGAATCAGTTGCTTAAGCGAGTAGCTGCATATCGACCGACATCAAACCTAAATCTCCCGCATGAAGTCCTTCTAGATACTTTCAACCTAAACCCATCTCCAGTGGACGTAACACACCGAAAGCTAGTCGACATAGGTGCCAGGAGACGGTCACTCAGACGACGTCAAATAGTCGAAATGCAAGTGATCCCGAAAACTGGTGCTCCCTGGTCTTCAATTATGCCTAACGGACACTAATATGTGACGAATACAAACAATCAAACTTATCATGCCAAGTGAATTTTCGAATGGTCATAGTTTGGATGTTTGCTATACACAAAGTTTGTCTTCGGTTAATTCTAGTCAGGTTCTGCATGTATTGTAAATCCATATTAATTAACAATTCAAAGTAAATAGTCAATTTTACGGTGGAAATATCTTTCAAATTAGATTATGGTTTATGAATCTGGTGTTGTTGATGTCAAAATGACATGTTTACAATGCTAACTTCAATCGGTCTATGTTGCAACGAATTATATCTAGTCGTATGTTACTTTGTATTTCGGAGAGGAGGAATGCAGTGTCACGCACTTAAGAAGAGCAAAACAAAACGAGTGAACAGACGACTCAGTAATCACATTATGTCCACTTACATTTAGTGATAAAAGCAATCTATCATAATGGAGAATGATAATAGCTTGAAACCATGACAATCTAATAATCAAAGGAGATTTGAAACCCGTTACATATAAGTCAATTAAAATTGGCCAGGTGATCACGATGATTGACAGAGTGTTAAAAATATCAGTTGAACAAGAAAAGTTAAGGAGATTCAAGGGGTAAAAGTCAGTATATACATTAAATGAATTGGTTAATATTATTAATATGATTAATGACTTCCTTGGCCTAATGTTAGACATGATAAGAGAAATTTCTTTATTACTCACATATCACTAGTTTTTTAATGTGAGTCAATATAGCTTCTAGTGTTTGGAGAGATTTGAGTCTCACCAAAGTTGGCCGACAGTTATTAACGCGATAAACTAATTGAAGTCAGCATCATAAACTAGTCATTTTGACATTAACAATGCCAAATTTACAGATTATAATCTAATATAGAAGATATTTTTACCTTCAGTTTTTTTGATTCACTTGAATTGTTAGTTAATATGGGTTCATAAAAAGTAGTGAACCTGACAAGAGTTCATTGAGAAAATTATTCTTCTTTCATATTTGATTTGTTTTAATGCAGATGGCAATTTTTAAAAGGGGCAAAATTTGTTTCTATGTTATATGATCAGTAAAAAACTTTATTACTATAACAAAGTGCATAGTATTAAATCAACAATATGCCCACTACATATTGACTAGAGGAGGTAGTGTTGATACTGTTGAGATGAGACATCACAAATTAAGTTCAACCACTACTGGCTTTTGATGTGGGAGAAAGATTTTATCAACTAACTGAAATTGAGAGAGTAAACTATCTAATACCAACTCAGTGATGTAAATAATAAGAGCAAACTGCGTAGTCTTATGGTCCTTGGTATGAAATCTAATTTGCTAATGTGGAAATCCCTACATTTTTTTTTCTTTAATCACCAATTTCCTTTGACTTTTCTCTGGCTCAGCAATAACTCTTATTGTGTTTGTTTGTCACTATTGGAATAGTTATTGAATTCTTGATGACGAATAGGTTTTTATGTTTTTGTCGATATATATTGCTTCTTACTGATGTCTACAGTTTTGTTCTACTTGACTTCAAGGCTTTGTTGCAAGTCATATTAGTTTGTTGTTTTGTACATTTGTATCGAAGTGATTTGATTCAGTTAGTTGGTTCCAGACAGAATCTGGTTCCTTCATTGTTGGGAACATATTTCTTCGTAGAAATTAAGTGATTTATTGTTGCCTACTACCTGTTTATTATACTATAGATTGATTGTAAGAATTACTTGAATACTTCTGTCTGTATAGAGAAAGAGAACTGTTGAGGTATGTGTTCATTTCTAAATATAGTACCACATCTGCATAGATTGTGCGTAATTCAAAAACCTGCCATCCCTACACAGAAAGAACAGTACCTTTCGAACGAAGACGCGACTCTCATCTTTTCACCATGTACAATTACTCCCCTACCCCTCATCCGGATAATGACACTGATGCACACAAATGAAATGCATCACAAGAAAACGAAAAATTATGCAGTACTTTATAGTTCTCAGTTATTGTCTAACTGATCATTGGTTAATCACTGTATAGTGATCAACTGGCTGTTTGTTAAGTCTTTTATAGTGCTGATAGAATTATATCGATCTAGTCATAATGTAGCCTTAGTGTAATTGATATATATATATATATATATATATATATATATATATATATATATATATATATATATATATATATATATATATATATATATATATATATATATATATATATATATATATATATATATATATATATATATATATATATATATATATATATATATATATATATATATATATATATATATATATATATATATATATATATATATATATATATATATATATATATATATATATATATATATATATATATATATATATATATATATATATATATATATATATATATATATATATATATATATATATATATATATATATATATATATATATATATATATATATATATATATATATATATATATATATATATATATATATATATATATATATATATATATATATATATATATATATATATATATATATATATATATATATATATATATATATATATATATATATATATATATATATATATATATATATATATATATATATATATATATATATATATATATATATATATATATATATATATATATATATATATATATATATATATATATATATATATATATATATATATATATATATATATATATATATATATATATATATATATATATATATATATATATATATATATATATATATATATATATATATATATATATATATATATATATATATATATATATATATATATATATATATATATATATATATATATATATATATATATATATATATATATATATATATATATATATATATATATATATATATATATATATATATATATATATATATATATATATATATATATATATATATATATATATATATATATATATATATATATATATATATATATATATATATATATATATATATATATATATATATATATATATATATATATATATATATATATATATATATATATATATATATATATATATATATATATATATATATATATATATATATATATATATATATATATATATATATATATATATATATATATATATATATATATATATATATATATATATATATATATATATATATATATATATATATATATATATATATATATATATATATATATATATATATATATATATATATATATATATATATATATATATATATATATATATATATATATATATATATATATATATATATATATATATATATATATATATATATATATATATATATATATATATATATATATATATATATATATATATATATATATATATATATATATATATATATATATATATATATATATATATATATATATATATATATATATATATATATATATATATATATATATATATATATATATATATATATATATATATATATATATATATATATATATATATATATATATATATATATATATATATATATATATATATATATATATATATATATATATATATATATATATATATATATATATATATATATATATATATATATATTCTACTTGACTTCAAGGCTTTGTTGCAAGTCATACTTAGTTGTTGTTGTACATTTGTATCGAAGTGATTTGATTCAGTAGTGGTTCCAGACAGAATCTGGTTCCTTCATTGTTGGGAACATATTTCTTCGTAGAAATTATAGTGATTTATTGTTGCCTACTACCTGTTTATTATACTATAGATTGATGTAAGAATTACTTGAATATCTTCTGTCTGTATAGCAGAAAGAGAACGTTGAGGTTATGTGTTCATTTCTAAATATAGTACCACATCGCATAGATTGTGCGTAATTCAAAACCTGCCATCCCTACACAGAAAGAACAGTACCTTCGACACGAAGGACGCGACTCATCTTTTCCACCCTGTACAATTACTCCCCCTACCCCTCCCTACCCCTCATCCGGAAATGACACTGATGCACACAAATGAAATGCATCACAAGAAACGAAAAATATGCAGTACTTTATAGTTCTCAGTTATTGTCTAACTGATCATTGGTTAATCACTGTATAGTGATCAACTGGCTGTTTGTTAAGTCTTTTATAGTGCTGATAGAATTATATCGATCTAGTCATAATGTAGCCATTAGTGTAATTGACTCCACATAACTTGCACTCAATAGCCACTTATTTCAATAGAATACGATCAACAGTATAAAGGAGTTGACAAACATCGCATTAGTTACTAAACAGTGATCAACCAATATATACAGATCAGACCTACAGGAGGTTCACTTAAGGCCCAGATAGCTTAGGGGTGATGACCTCTGAATGGGAAGCTAAGTGACAGGGGATCGTATCCTTTTAAGATTATGAGTCCCTTTGAACAGGCAGGCCGCGATGACGGGTGCCATATAGCACAAAGCCTAGATTTGAAGTTTCCTTCAGACTACTCTTACAACAACTTTCCATTTCATAATACTTATTATAAATTAATCATGCTATGCATAACATTCTATTTTGTTTAAATTAACAGTTAAATGCAACTGATAAAGATGTCAATTCAACAATAACTTATTCAATGGAAAATGGTATTGATATAAATACTACAATGAAATTTTACATTAAATCAACTGGACATGTAATTATTCAAGAGAAATTAGATTATGAACAACGTAATGTATACAGTTTTACAGTACGTGCTAGTGATGGTGAATTTTTTGCATTAGCACGACTTATTATCACAATTATAGATGTAAATGATGAACCACCAGAGTATGTATTAAATCCACAACAATTAACAATTATAGAAAATAAACCATCACGTACATTTATTGGTTATGTAAGTATTTATTCAATATAACTTAAATGACTTGATTGATATATATATAGAGAGAGAGAGAGAGAGGGATTACACAATTAGTAGTCCATACTAAAATAGAAGCTTAATATCAAGTAAACAAATTGATAAAATCACTTGTGGAAAATTTCAAGTGAGGAGGAGGAGGAGGAGAAGAGCAACCAACTTTCTTTCCTAGATATATTAAACATACAGAAGTATGATGGCTTAATCCAACGTTCTGTCTACAAAAACTCTACATAGACAAGGCAGTATGTGAACTTTCATAGTTACTGTCCGGGGCAGTATAAAAAGGGTCTAGTAAACTCTTTATTTAATAGGATCAATCGTATTTGTATTTATGATACGATTGAAGAAAATGAGAATCTGATGACAGAAACGATAATGCTGAACGGGTATCTAAAATAGTTTCTAAATTGATGGAGACGTTGCAGTATGGTGAAACCTACTGTGGTTCTAGCAACTAAAAAATCTATGCCTTTTAGCGGTGACTTAAATAGCCATGTATTAAAACAAAGGCTTCAGTCGGTTGTCAGCAGGACATTTTATGCAACTAAGGTAGTTGTAATAGAGAACTTAAGGGTAAACCTAAACAGCAAGCAAACGAACGCATCACATCCCACTGTGTCTATCAATTTACGTGTATGTGTGGACGCACATACATAGGAAGGAGTAATCGTGATCTACATGTGATGGTAGCTAAACACGTACCTAAACGGTTCCAGAAACAAATGAACTCGGATGACAAAATAAGAGTACAGGATAAACAACCTTCATTGTCTATAGCTAAACACCTAGTTGAGACAAGTCACATAATTAACATCAAATCATCTTTTGTGGTGTTGTATAAAAGTGCTTTGAGACGTATACTATGGTTTGTTGAGGCATTAGCTACACATGTTGCTGTATTTTCAACAAACAATTGCTTTACTTTGCATTCGCAAACTAACATTGGATAGCATAATATGTTGTATTTGGCACATTACTGTCTTAACAGATAAATAAGGTAAATATCAGTGTTCTATTTGTTCTATGACTATTGTGCTTAGTATTTTAGGGTTACAGTTAGAATAATCGATTATTTGATTTGGCTATCTAAAGGTAAAATGGAATTAATTAAAGCATTATACATTGCTTTCCCTTAAGTCTACGGATTCATGGAAATGTACACCTGAGGCATTAAATAAGATGGGAAGCCGAAATTTTAAGTCCGATTGCACTCATGGCGTGTTCAGATCATTTGATTAAAGATTAACAATTGATTTGGTATTAAGGATGATTTGGGTTGAGTTTATAATTGTTCACCGCTTTGGAAGTTTAAACAACGAAATTATTTTAGTATTCTTGACACTTAAAGTTTTTGTATTAAATATTGAAATCAATATACAAAAAGAATTATGAACGTGTTATTAACTGTTGATTCGAACTGTATTGGTTGGTACAGACTACCTGGTTAAAGTATGAGCCATAATCACCATCACTAGTTGGAGATACTATGCGATACAATTGAGAATCAGTTATAGTGACACAGGCACATTCACGCCGTAGCATCTTCTAAATCTTACTTTTGATTATTTCTTCATTCATACATTCTTGTTGAATTGTATTTTGGTATTAATCATTTGATTTTGTTTATGACTATTTCCAAACTACTTGGAATGCATACAGGATTCCTATTTTTGAATGTTTGTAAAATTTATTGCATAATGCGAACAGGAAAATTTTAGTGAAAGTACCTTTAAACAAACGTACATATACCGTGAGGCATATAATACATAATCTGTTGTATTCATGTCACAATCTCTTCTGATGCCGAAGACTTTTTCTATGAATAATCGACAATATCAGAGTAAATACATATCGTTTGTTACTTGTAAATTTATTTAACTTTCAGCTACTTATAATTGATCGTGACAGTCCTGAAGTCAATGGTCAAGTACAATGTGATGAACCATCTGATTTAAAAGGCAAACAACCTGTAGTTTTAGTACAAGAGTCAGTCTATTCACCTCAACGTCAACAACCGTCACCTTTGACAGAACTAATATCTGGTCTAAACAGTAACAACAACAATTATCTACCAACAGGTTATTCGCCATCGTCAAGTTCAGAAAATCATGTCTATCAACGTTTATCACTATACAGCTTTAGTGAATTCGATCGTGAAAGTGGACCAGATAAATATGAAACAGTTCTTTATTGTTGGGATGGAATTAAGTCAACAACCACTTCACAAACATTTTATGATTCATCAGCATATATGGCATTAAATTCATCAAAATCTTATTTAACAAAAATATCACCAAGTCTTACAGCTACAATGACTATTACTTTGCATATATTAGATGCAAATGACAATGAACCAATATTTAAAGAACAATTCTATAAAGCAGAAATTAAAGAGAATTCACCAATAGGTACTAAAATCATTAAGGTGAGTTATTTTCCAATTGATGCTTTTCTAATTCATAACTGACATTGTTGGTCACATTGTATTCATTGTCATTTATTCATTGATAATACCTTCTGTTATATAAGACAATATGATTCTTAACATTTCGATTCATTTATGCAATAGATATGATTTAAAGACAATCTCACTTCAAGGATGTACATCAAAGAGGTGGGATGGGGAAGAGAGATTATTTTGAAATATGAGATCTTGGCTAGTTGTTTCATTCTAGTTCAAGACCCTTTATTAGTGCACACTTGTAAACGCAAGAGCTACATGATTTACAGTAGTTTTCAAGAGCTGATGATATTCTAGAAATGAAAACAATGATATTTTGAAATATTATTAAATGACATCATTCAGTTGGATATGTTCGATATATCAAGCAGATTGTGCAGAATTAAAATGAACTCATTATTATAGTATGAGATTATTTACCAACTGTAGATAGTCTTCGGTTACAATGAATTATATATATATATATATATACATTGAAAGTCACGTTAAGTGAACGAATGAAGTCAAGGTAACTGTGTAAGTATCGTGGAAGCTAGTATATAATGACAATAAAATTGAAGTATATTATTATGTATTGACGTAGTATGGATTAAAGTTAATGTATTGTTTGAGTATCAATAAGACTGTATCAAAGGTAAGGATATATTCATACTTATTATGATTAAGAAAGGCTTTCCACATTCCCTTTCTGTACATACAAGTTACATCAAAAAAGTTTAAGAGCAACTGCTTTTTATAAGGCAAGGTAGACTCTATTTTAGTTGTTTATTAATAGTCTTAAATCTTTATGAAGTCTAAAAAAAGTATATAGGACTGACAGAAGGGAATTCTGTTAGTCATAACTCTAAGTAATCAGAATTCCATACACAAATTAGCACAGTAAAAAAACTATCAGTAGTAATGAAATTCTATTAAATCAACTGTCTGTAGAAATCGATACAGTCCCACAGACAGTTCAGTAAAATATAATTGCATTTATAAATTTAGTTGCCTTAAATATGAATCAATTTAAGAAGTGACAACGGAAAGAATTATTGATCGGTATGGACTAAGCGTTCGCCAACTTGAAGTTCCTCGGGGGGCTGAATCTAGGGTGTATGCTTTTGAAAAGTCTTATATTAGGACGAAACAGCTATTCAGTGTTCCCTGGTTTTATATGGTACCCTACCAACATCAATCTGTGACGAATTCGATCAACTAGGAATTGATGCCAATCTCCGAAATCACTGAAATCAAAAGAAATATGAAAGTCAAGTTAACGTAGTACACTAGAGCAATGTAATAACGGAAATCAACAAGAAAACATATGAACATCCACACATGTGAAGGAGTATATAACACATAATAGTCATATTACATGAAAAAACTAATATTAATAATAAGAGACTAATCACGTGAACTCATTTTTAGAATTAATCACAAACTTTTACAAAGTTTTCAGAGCATGTTTTTAGAAACCTATGTTTTACTAGTGCATTTGCCAGGGTTATTTTAGATAGTTAACATAATTTATACATGCATAAGGAGTTCACCATAGTTGATAAGTACCAACATTGCTTTTTGTAGCGGTAATCGCTAACATACACCTACGAACTGACCTAAGCATACAGGAGGACAAACGAATAGACTTTTCATTGCCACATAGAATATGATTTAATATTTATTGCTTACTCAGTCATACTGATGTTCACACGTTAAACTGACCTTCGTTTAAGTTATGTCGACTAATTATTCAATCACATTTTTAAACTTTTGTAAAGTAAGAACAATAAACATTGTGAACTGATGTAAATTTATTTGCTTATTTCAACTGACTGGTTAGTGACCAATTTCAGGTTTATCAAGCTCATCATAATGCTGAACGTATACTTTTGATTATGTTTCATTGTAGCCACTGGTCTAAGTGACTTAACATTGCTGGTACCACGTTAATATTGAAAGTTGGTTTTTTATTGATGGGGAGGGGGAATAGTTAGTAGGAAACACTGTATAACATAGGTTTCATGTTGTGTAGCACTTATCGGTGAAGGGAACTATAAATCCGAAGTCACTTAATTTCACAATATGTGATAATTACCACTGAACTTTTTGAGCTACTACAAACAATTTGAAGGAATTATATTCAGTCTTAGGTTATATGCAACTTTCTAAGTGTACATCAAATGTATTGTATTCATTATCTCCACCCATTTCTACAATCGCTTAACAGATAAGTAATGATCATTAAAGAGTTATCTGTGCCTGTCTTTATTCAACAGGTCAGTGAACCCCAGCACAACATAGGATGTTTGGAAGACTAATGTGGGGGGGGAGGGGGGATTGAATCATGTTATAGGAATAATTGCTGTGTAGTATTCAATGACGAAATATACTGTGATCAGCATAATGAATATTGAAAACGTTGCGAATAACCTTAGTTAATTCTCATTATTCACTAAATGGAAAGCAACTAAATTAGAAAATATGGAAAAATTTTTTATGTTGTTATGAGTGAAATACAAAAATATCTCTTAGTAACAAAAATAATCTTATGTGAATTCTCTATTAGATACATTAAGAAGTTGGCGACGTATTATCTAATTGATTTGTATCAATTCATGTCTCATTACGTAAGCAACATTATGACATTCAAAGTAAAATAACATTTCATTCTGTACTTATTATACTAGATGTAGTGGATAATAAACACCTTAGCAACATCATAAAAGTCGACAACCAGGACACTAATAGGAAACGGTTAATATTCTTCTCAGTCTTAAATATACTGCTTAAAATTGGTAGTATAACTCATGATATCCGATGTAAAAAAATTCACTTACAATAATCAGCTCACTAGTGACTAACTTCATATTGTTCCTAAAACTCTAGTAAGAAGTCATGACTGATGAAGTTTAAACTTGACGGAAGTGAGGCAGTAATCACTGATGACAATGGATGATTGTCGCTCTAACTATCACAAATTGATAGAAGTTGGAATTCTACCATTAGATGGCGGACGGCTCAGTGGTGTGTAGTGTTAGGTGTTCGCCACCCTGAAGCCCCTGGAGCAGAACCTGGAGTTCGCACTGGTGAAGAGCTCGATATTTGGTCAAAACGGTTATCCAGTGATCCTTGGTTTTCAGTTGTACCCTACCAAGATCAATTTGTGACGTATACAACCAAGTAAAAAAATTATGTTGAATTGTGACTGGCAAGTGGGATCCAGAATGCTCGTTTCGTCCTATTTACGATTCATCGGCTGGATGTACCTGCATCCGAATGTTGATATTCTTACTAGGATCTCACTTGCCAGTCACACACACACATTACTTGTGAACTACCACTATATCGAGGCAATTTGCTCAGGATGCACATATGGTAACAGAGGCTGACCAGTTTCAGTTCATAACTAATCAACGGGAAGACACGAATTCCTACTAACTAAAAAAATTTATTGAAAAAGACAATCTAATATTCAAAATAGACATCATTTATTCTCAATCCACCAAATGATATTTGTGTATAATAATTCACTGTTCAAGTCATCCAGCTAGAATCAATTAGTCAATGCTGGCATAAGTGGCAGTAAAGATACTGTGATGGTGAAGACATGTAGCACCAAAAGATAACTGTGTCTAAATTGAACTATTTGAGTTGAATAATTTAATTGTCAAGTATTTTATTGCTTTTATAGATAACGTTGTTAGGTAAAACTTTAAGCAGAAGTAAGTTATATGATTTTCTTATATCTTCTTGCATCCACTTTAAAATTAATCACTAGTCAACAAAGATGACAGTAATGATAAGATTGAGCTGTTTCCGACCAAACCACACATCATTGTGACTGTAATTTCAACCAAAAGGAAAATAAAGGTGATTGTCTAGCTTAAGTTATTCAGTCTAGGAGCTACAGTAGATTGACACCTGAGAGCCATATTGAAACCATTTGTCGAATAAAGTTTCCTGTTAACTAACTTTAACCATCATACATGAATCTACACATGTGAATCTACAATGATTTTAAGTAGTGGGTGTGTGACATTCATGAACTAATTACAACCATGTTCCTTTTGACTGAACGTGGTAATGAATATAGTGTGGGGAATTGCATACTGTGATATCATCGACATCCTGACATCCATTGGAAGTTCTTCTAAGAATACTTTAATAAATACTGCTGCCCCATTACTTGCTTTATGATTGTGTAATTTCACAAAACAAGAACATTTCAGTATCTCTACGTCTTTCTCATTTACGAAGTGACTATTTTCTTGATAGATGAATAGATCATAACTATGATTCAGTTTTTCATAATCCATTATACTACTGATTTAATTAAACATAAACTTTGATTATTATGTATCACTAAAACCAATGCCGACGTTTTATGTTTAATGTATTAACATTAAAGTGAATATTAATTCCTTTAAAAGAAATCATGAATTCATCGCTCTACATCAGAATTCAGTAGTATAACAGGAAATAATGAAGAATATTTCTACTTGTTTATTTTTTGCTTACAATTAAGAAGTAAAATTAAAAAAAAGCACACACTAACAAACGGAAGCGAATAGATTATTAATTAGTAACCAAATTCTTCCTCCCACTCCCGCTCTCTCTCTCTCTCTTTCTTTCTTGCTCTATATATACACGTATATGAACAAGAGTAAATAATCTAATGAATACGATATGTATGCATAACATCATGAATAAAAACTGAATTTATTCATGCAAGAATAAATTTCTGTTTTAAAGATATTAGTCGTCATTAGAACTAAGTCATAGAACTATCCTTCCTAATGAATAGAATCACGGAATAAAGCGAAACACTCATGAATATGTATACTCATTTAACCGGATGTGTAGAAGACTATTAGATTTAAAATAATTTTATAACGAAGTACGACATTATATTAATGTGTTGGTAACAATTTGTTTAACTTATAAAAATATACAAAAAGATACTTTAAAAAAAGTACAGTTTCAGGTGAATTATAATGCCTGTTTGGCGGTAGTTGGTACAAAATCTTTACTTGATATTGGTTTCAAGCTTAGTTGACACACGTCAACAAAGTGTTATTACAATACCCATTAAACTGATGTTGTACGTTTGATTCAATCTTATATCACCTGGATTACACAGTTTAAGATGTTACCACTGAGTTATTTGGGTATATGAAATAAAGTGGTACGTATATTAATTCGATACATCAAGTATCTAGTGCTTTCTTTGATGTGAATTATTGTGAATGAATACAATTTTCATGCTTACACATATCACCTAATTCTACTTGATGATCTTGATTTAGGAATACAAGAGTTGCTCATTCTTAAATTGGTGCATTTATTCAATTATAATGAATGAGGAATTTGTGACTTGGATTTAGTTAGCCACACTTTTCATGAATACATTGAAAGGGAAAACGGACATACTGAATGTTAGGAATCTGAAATAATAGGAATGTCGGTGATGATAACTAAATGCACACATACTATACTGTTCAAAATATAGATGAAATTAATGAATTAATACTCAATCCTACAAACAAATAAAAGTATCAAAATATTTGTACCAGTGAGGTTTATTTTATGTCAAGTCGCGCGAATCCTTCAACTGTAGGCAGATGAAATAATTATCTCTGCAAAAGACACAATAGTTAGATGGTAATCCTCGAGAAACGCTATACATTAGAGTCTTAAAAAAAGGTTATTTATTCCGATCATAGTGTTCATTTTCGGGTCATCGAGTTTAGCGATCACTGAGAGTTACCACTCAGGTATTTCTATCCTCCAATAATTTCATATAAATCAGTAATATCTGCTCGTGTGAGTGGGGGTTAATGTCATATCTGTCTAGTCATAATGCCGACTAAATTTTATCAAACAAGTTAACATGTGATCACGAGTTTGAGTGAGTCGACCTAACGGGAACTATGTTGATATATAAGTTGATTAGCGCAGTAGATGACAGGGAGCCCTGTTTGACCTAAATTTTGTTCTGCTTGACACTCCACATAAAGACTAACCTATCATCCTAATAATGCATTTTTGTCATTTCATGATAGTAAACGTCTATATTATCGACTTCAATCTAACCGACAAACACTTTGTTTATGTTGACGTGATCATTTCAAGTTTCTCTAATTTTTTTATTAATTGATTAATTTTCCTCCCTGGAATAATTCAGAATCAATCTATTTTACTCAGAGATCTCCACACACCTTTTAAGTATCCCACTTAACGTTTAATTATCAATCTCCGCTCAATCAAAGCTTGATACTGTTTAACGTTTTGTCATGCAGTCCTATTTATGATAACTATTGCAGCCATGACTTATCAGAACTCCATCTATCACGGTTTCTCATAAGAACTACGAAAGTATCTCACAGTTAGTAACCAATAACAAGTTCGATGTAGCAGTAAAGATTATACAGACTGTGCTCCACACAAGATTTCATTCGGAATAATTAAATCTTATGAAGTAAATATATCAGGTTTAGACCTAATAACATAAGAATTATTAAATGTGATTTTGTTAGTAGCTCTTGTAATATTCACGATTAATAATTGGAGATGTTGAGTGATATGGCTCAAAATCGTTTATAATGGTGAACATGTGTTCAATGTTAATGTGAATGTACTACATGAATTGAAATCTCGATCAGTTAACACTAAATTGCTTGGAAGATAGAGCTTTAAAGAAGTTGAGCTTGTAGAACTGATAAGTAGAGTAGATGATTATTCCAGATATTTAAATAAGTAATATAATAAGGAATCATTCTTAATATAAAATTAACACATTAAATAGGTCACACATAGAAGTGGTTTTATTATGCACTTATATAAACACAAGTTTATAGTGAAACAAATTAGAAATAAGAGAATAAAGCTCCCTGAAATGTAAACATGAGATAAGTGTGAAAAGGAAAATGGAATCATCAATTTGTTTGTTACCAAGGCAAGTGAATGTTAAGCATTGAAGTGTTAATCTTCTCAGCTTATTTCGAACTCATTCACTTTGTTTACTTAATGTCACGTGTCTACTTGATAGCACACCGTTGAATTTTTAGTAGTTGTCCATCATTTTAAACATCGGTTATTCAAGACAAGTTTAATAAATCATGAAGTCGTTTAACCTTTTGTCACTTAGATCTATCTGTTATATACAAGTAAATGTCAACTGGCTAATGCGTGTTTAACAGCTATTTTGAGTCTTTGATAGATTTCATTATCTTTTGCATGACTGTTACTGAGTAACTATCTTGACTAAAATAGTTTTATAATATCATAAATTTAACTTTAAATTTATCAGTAGTATAAATTGAATAACATTCATAGCCTGTTTGAAGTCATGGGATACCATTTTTCCAAATATCTCAAAAAAGGTTACTTTTTCGGCTTTTTGTTTTGTTTTAATTGCTCAATCATATCCCAAAGCCGAATTGTGTATTCACGCGTCTATGTAAAATGTACATTATCTATCGTGAGTAATACAGTGAGATCTGAGCGAAGACAACACGGTGGCTAACTATACACCACAAAAATCATCAATATTCATCAGATGTCTATTCCTGAAATTCTTGGTCATAACCTCAGATCTCTTATTGGGAATGTGGACTACTTAAAATTTCACCTTAGTCTAAACATACCATAACTGTGGTTTAATCCCAGCTTAAAAATCTTGACTACATGATTTGTATGATGACAATTTGGTATCGTTAAATGGTTTCCACATTTATATTCATTTAATCATATGTATGTAATAACACAACTATTCTTCATAGATTTATAGATAATGAAAAAAGTCAAATCAGATTATTTCACAATCTCTACAATTTAATCATTGATATTAATGCAGTATGATTGATATCAATGTAATTAACCTAGTTTTTTTTGTAATGAATGTACCGATGATGTATCACAGACTAGAATGATACAGTTGTCGATTATTTATCTTTTGTCAGCGGTATTCAAGTCAAGATTATTCCATGATGAATATGCATAACTATCATATTTTATTAGATTATTCATAACATAAAATCTATTCAATATTAAATAGAATAAAAATATTTTGCCTAGATTTGTTCATCAGTTACATATCAAGTATACTAAAAAAGTATATGACTAAAAGTTGTATCAAAAATTCCGACTTGAAAACAATAAAACTATTCAGTTTAATGATTGGATTCGTCACAGATTCATGTTAACAGAGTACCACTGGAAACCATGGAGCACTGGACAGCTGTTCCAACTTTTCGACAGTCTGTACCCTAGATTCTGCCTCAGGAGATTCAGATAGGCAAACACCTAACACTACACACCACTGGGCCGGCCTCCACCTAATGTAAGAATTTCTAATTTTATTGATTTATGATATTAAGAGCGATGATCGTCAATTGTCATCAGTGATAACTATCTCACTCCCGTCAAGTTTAAACTTCACCAGTCACGACTTCTCACTGGAGTTTTAGGAACAATATGGAGTTAGTCAATTGTGAGCTGATCATTGTAATGAAATGGAGGTGGTTTGTGGATACTGGTATTTAGTTTAGTGGATTAAATTCTTGATATCATAAATGGATGGAAGAGGAAATTCTACCAGTGATTAACAACCCAGTGGTATAGAGTGTTAGGCCTTCGACAACCTGAAACTCCTAGAGCGTGATCTGGAGAGCACACTACTGAGGAGTGCCACACTAGAACAAAACAGCTGTTCGGTGCACTTGATTTTCAGTGATACTCTACCAACATCAGTCTGTAACGAATTAATTAAACAACAAAATTTATTACCAATCTCCACATACTACTTCAATTAAATATTTAAGATAATTCGCTTGCTAAATACATTTTTATCTATTTAGCTTTGTGGTATAGTTTATTTGTGGAAACCGATGGTATTACTTGACTGTAGCAGGACTTCAACACATTAATTAATAGCTGAAATTTAAAGTTTTAATTGCAGAGCCACAGATTTAATGATCACTTGCAATCTTGAATATTAACAACTAGTAACATAATAAAATTGAACACCTATTCTAAAGTAGCAGAATGTAGTATATGAAACTGTAATCTAAAAAGCTAATATAAAACGAGTTAAACAGCACATTTTTTCTTGTAGCAAGGTGTATTAAACTTGACACTGCACAGAAGCCTTTGGTATATAATGTAGATTTCATTAGTAAAGGGTTTTTAGTTCGAGTCTCGATGGTAACTACAAGATCAACTTAAACGACGTTAAATCTATTAAGAATACTATTAGTAGATGATCATATGTAAATTCTAATCACATACGTATATAGATCATGAAATAATTTTAGTAGTACTGTATATTTCATGATAAGTGTTGTTATCTTTTTATTAATATGCCGAAAGTTAGCATTAGTGTCTACTTCATCATCAAGTGAGTTCATACAGTTACGTCACAAGCATTGGTAAGTACGTTCTGATAAGTAACAAATGAAACCATGAAAAATAATTGATTCCACGACAGCTGAAGTGATTCCTACTAGTTGAAGTACATGTTAATGATGTTGTGCAGATCAACAATTAAATGTTCGTAATTCAACTCAAAGACCATTGAAATACCATAAAGTCGAAGGTAATATAAGAACATAGTTATGCCATTTTCAAGTAATGAATTACCAACACTTCATTACTAGTACAAATTTCTGATCGATATTCACCTTAAAGACAGACTGGCTAACGTTACAGGTGATTTTGAAGAGTCTATTTAACAAAGTGGTTGAGAAAAGGACCCATACTGAGTAACGTTCAGCAATGCATTTTTAAAGAATATGGTTTATTCGATCAACATAACCCAGTCTACAAGAACAGAATGAATTCATAGATACACATTAAGATGAAGCAAATTGATCACTTACCCTTAGAACATCCTTGATTTGTTTATCAATTAAAATCCTGCATGAATTACAAATTAACACAAATCTGAGTAGCATTTCTTATTTATCATTTCATTATTGAAACCGATTAGATCATTCTAGTCAATGAGCTTTCACTTTATAATTACTACTTTATAAATAATAATAATAATAATAATAATAATAATAATAATAAAGCAAAATTAAGCTCTAGTTGAAAACAATTGAATGCATTAATGAGTAACACCCAGTTAAATGGTTTTAGTTAGTTAATTAGTTTATTTTTTTGTTCCTTTTATTTTTTTAATAACAAGAAAACAATAAACAAATGAATCAATAGAAATAATTTAATGTTAATTTTATGATGTTTAACCTAAATGTAGATGAATTATAAAGCGGGAGAAATTGTATATATCTAGGCTTAAGCTGATAACATAATTGTCCTCAATCACTTCATTTTATAAGTGTTAAGTATATTTCATTTGTTGTAGAGGGTATCTACCAATTTTAATAATGACCTATTACATTTAACTTTATCCTTAGGTTCAATTCAATATGTTCTTAATCAATGTTGAATAGTAGGTGGTTATTGGTATACAAACATAGAATATGAACATAAGATTCATTTAGATTAGTTCATGTATATATAGTAGAATATATGAATGAATTAATAAGGCAATTTCATGAATTGATTACTCACCTCAAAATGTTTGTATGACCTAAACTATAGAAGTTATTAGTAATATATTGCATTCACTTTGAATCATATATGATTTATTATATTCTGTTATCTAGTTTTACTGGTTAGCGTTTTTTTTTAGTACGGTTGTTGTTTTACGGGATGGGGTTGCTAACCCTATGCCCAACCTTCCTCTTTTATCCGGGCTTTGGACAAGCAGCACCCTTAAGGGACTTCAGGCGGAGTACGAAAACTATCCTTCAGAAGATACAAGTATTTATTAACAACTATCTGCGTGAGATTCTTTAGATTCGTTGGCCAAATACCATCAACAACAACTTTCTATGGCAGAGAACTAACCAACTTCCAGCCGAGGAAGAAATTAGGAAAAGACGCTGGAGGTGGATTGGACACACATTGAGGAAACCATCAAACTGTGTCACAAGACAAGCACTGACTTGGAATCCTAAAGGCCAAAGAAACAGAGGAAGACCTAGGAACGAATTGCGTCGGGAATCAGAAACAGACATGAAGAGAATGAAGAGCACTTGGGAAGAGCTGGCAAGGAAAGCCCAGAATAGAGTTGGTTGGAGAATGTTGGTGGGCGGCCTGTGCTCCACTTGGAGTAACAGGCATTGATTGACTGATTTGATTGATTGTTATCTAGTTTACAATAAATAGTAGTATGTATTTATTAACTAACTAGGGGTCGAACTGTAGATGTACAGAGTTCATTTTTATTGGGTTAGTATTCGAATATTTAGATTTATAAAAATTGTCATTGGTAATAGTTGACACATCACGAATGTCATTGAGGTTTACAAACCATTGTTTCGTTTGATATCTTGAAAAAATTCAGTAATGTGAAACGGAGAATCAATTTAAAATAGGACTGGTTATCTTTTAAATAGGATTCCTTAGGAACTGTTAATAGACGTTTTAGTTACGCGCTGATCACAACCACTATAGACAGTTACTGTTTAAGTTGAATTGTGACTGCCAAGTGGAACGCGAGATGCGCGTTTCGTCCTATTTACGATTCATTGGCTGAATGTACCTACATCCGAATGTTGATGTTCATACTGGGATTCCGCTAGCCAGTCATAATCCAACCTACAAATTACTTGTAAACTACCGCTATATCGAGGCAATTTGCTCAGGCTGCACATATGGTAACAGAGGCTGACCAGTTTCAGTTCGTGACTAATCAACGAGAAGATACAAGCCTAACCTAATTACCATAGACAGTTGTCTGGAAGTAATAATCATTTACATTCTTCAGTGATAAAGGCTTCATTTATAATAGGATTGAGATTATTCAGTCGTGAATTTCACGGGTGTTTTCAGGATCCACTTCAAAGTTAGCCATCAGTTAGTTAGTTTAGTTAAAATATGATGCTAATCACTAACTGATATCTATCAGAACTCATTATTTTATTCATGTACATCGAAGGCGTGGTGGTGGTAAAGGGCATAACTTACTCATGGATTGTGGATTGAATACCTTGTTAACCTGGATAAAAGCTTTCATTCTGCTGATACTAGGCAAACTGAAGTCCAATATTTTACCAAATCAAGTTGTCAAGCCACATTAGCTGTCATGTTGTCAAATAGGTATAAGTAAAGCTTTCTATCGTTAACTAATGACAGACTGTTGTCTAGTTATTTGTAAACGTATACGTAATTGTATTTATACTAATTACCTTCAGTCAAATCAAAATATGTAATTTTTTTACCAGTGAAGTCATATGTTAGCTTTTAGAGGAAATTGTCCAACAACCAATGTCGATTGTTGTTTTTATTCTGTTTTTGCCGTAAAACTTAACATATCATACTAGCTAATACTAATATGTTGTTTGTTATTGTTAGGTTGATTGGAAGTAATCAACGTGAAGACTCACTTGACCTAGGTTTCCTGTTATTTGGTACTCATTAGGAAGGTGTACCTGCAATCTTGACAGACTTGTTTTAAGGTCACACAGTCTTCCAGTCTGCAACATTTATCACTCAAGTATTTTAGTTTTAACTGATTAATCACAAATTAATATCTACTGTCATACTTCATTAATGCATCATGGTGTTGATCGAATTCTCTCAGTCTGCTTACACTATGGCCACTAGTTTAATTAACTTGACAACGCGTAGATTACGCTTTTGTGTTAGATGATTCAACGAATTCAGTGTGAAACACGATTACATCAGAATTTCGTTTTATTCGATACTTTTAGTAAAGTGTACTAGTAGTATTGACGCAACTGATGCAAACCACTTAATTTCGTAATCTGCGACCATTACGCTGATTTATTCTGACGGGAAATATATCTCTTGTAAGACTCAAATGTTCTCAAGTTTACAAAATCAATATCTAGATAAAGTTCTTAACAGTAAACTTGTACATATCAAAATTAATTTCAGATTACTCTTATGTAAACTCAGTATGTGAAATAAACATTGTAAATGCTAGTGAGGCATAATTATAAACATGCTACTTGAATTCATTACCTGTGAGGAAACTGATGCTTTTTTTTATTGAAAATAGTATATTGGATCCAGTATATGAGTGTTACATATTGACGTATGGGTTATAGTAAAATTTCATTCTGGGTATTTGGAGGCATCTGTTACTGACTCATATGAACATATAAATGCATCATTGACTAACACGTTTGATTAAATACACAGAAATAGTGGGATGTTAGAACATTAGGGGAAATTGTACCATTCTAAACAGTAGTCATGAAGTCATACAGTGAGAACTCAGAAGTAGTAGTAGAACTCTATTGTATTAACCATTAATGGTCAGCACTCAGTAATCTAGTAATCAAGCAAACAAGGAAATCCAGCTCATAAAGTTATGATAGATCTAACTAAGAATATATGTATATACCATAGGGATGAGAGATAGGCAGCCAATGACAAGTAGGGAATGTGAAGGTCAGTTTGACCAACTTCACCTTGACAATGTAACAATAGAGATGAATAGATAAACAATCACATACAGGGGTGGGGATATATAAATTACAATACACAGTAACAAGTTTATAAAAACAACAGGAATAGGGGTACATATAAGTCGTATGATCATCTAGGTTCACCTGAACTAATTATTGGTGATTACCACAGAAATCTTTATTGAAAATTATACTGTAATATGCAGTATTGGTGCATATGATCAAAGATCCTGAATATATCACTTTGAAGACATGGTGGATGACCTAATCTTCAATTTGTACACGCAGGTTTTACATATAGGGAAGTGCGCCTTACTTCATTAGATATATTCCTTTGGAAGTAGCATTTTACAAAATGGCTAACATAATACTAACGCTGTAAAAGACATATACTAACACTATATAAAATACAGTTTTTGACAAATTTCATATCATTCATCATTCAGTTATATTCCAGACTAACTGATATATGTTGGCTAGTCTAAAATGGTTATTTGCAGATGGGTTTTTAATTGATCGTTATTTATTTGTCATAAATCGATCAAAGATGGAGACTATTGAAAACCATGGAACACTGGACAATCGTTTCTTTTTTAATACTGGATACCTAACCATCAACATTACCTAGTTAACAGATATTCAATGATAGAGTTTCCGAATTAATTACTATGTAATATGGCTCAATGATCATTCAGTGACACTGATGAACTTTACCACTCACAACTTATTACTAAAACTTTGATAAAATCTTGAAATAAGTAACTAATCAGATAATTGTAATAGTTCATTTGATGAAGTCTTATGGAGGTTGAATTGTAATTTATTATTAGTAATAGTCACAAAATAATCTCAATTGAAACTCGTCACGTTATATATCACAAATAAGTTAAAGTAGAAATCCTACTGTTAAACAACAGGCTAATGAAACTGATTATTTATTATTCACCGTTGACAGGGATTATTCTTAGTTCATAATGATTATTTATAGAGTAGTACAATTGACAAAAACTCCTATTACAGCAGTATTGTATGTATATAAATATCATTACGATTAGTTTATTTTTCTTTTTGTATCATCTTCTTCTTACTTCAGAGTTGGTTGGAGAATGCTGGTAGGCAGCCTATGCTCCACATAGGGCAACAGGTATTGATTATTGATTGATTGATTCTTCTAACTTCTCTACTTTTCTTCATTCTGTTATTCCTCATGGGAACTACATTATGAAACAGTCTTTTATTTTCATTTGTTTACAATTCTTCTTCTTAATTTATTTTATTTTCATTGTATTTTATTCTGTTATTAGATGAATGCAATTGATAATGATATTGGCATAAATGCACAGATATACTATAGTTTAGAAATCAATGAATTGTTTACGCCTTATTTTAAAATTGATCCAATTATGGGTTGGATCATGAATTCAGCAGAACTTGATCGTGAAGCACAAGTAACATTTCAGGTAAATATTGAATAATTATTTGATTTAATATGTAATGTTTGTATAATTCGTACATGATAGCTTGATGAATAGTGGACAACTTTAGCACACGAACTCCTTAAACCATCCTAGTAGAAACTTCAGAAGATAGAGGATAAGTAGGAAGAAATCTTCATTCTAGTAAGAGAGACAAAAGGTTAGGCACAAAATATTCGCATATTTATAGTTTTCTGTAACAACAAAATCATCATTATAATTCATCCCATCTGGACTAAGAAGTCTCAGCCATTACGCACTCAGAACATGCCACGTCGAGATTCTGGCAAGTTATGTAGACCGGTGATTGGATGGAATGTCCCCAGTTTTTTCAACGGTTCTAGAGGCTTAGTTGAGATTTTTCGGAGCTGTCTCAACAAATATGATCAATTAATAAATTGTATTCATTAAGATTTTAAGGCAATCAACGACTCTTTTAGTCCTCAAAAAGCCTCAATAATAATAATAGCAGTAGTAGTAATAGTAATAACAATAGTAATAATAATGATAATGAAAGATACTTTCCTCAGGTTGTGTTTAGACCAATGCAAAATTTGAGAATACAGTGGTCCAACAAGTCAAGGCATACACATATTTTATGCAATCAGAACCCTTTATAAATTTGAGTGACTTAAGAAGAACGAAGGATTTCTAGCAGGTTTTCTGAACATATCCGTAAGAACTTTTATCTAGAATGCATCATTGTTCTCATAAGTGTAATTTATAATATCTTTTTCGACAATGGACATAATATAAATATTACAGAAATATTTAAGATTGTCATCAGATATGTAACACCATTATTGCTACGTTTTTCCGAGGTCATCTCTGTCAGTCGTTTCCAAACTGAACTTTGTATACAGAAAGATGACATGATATGCCTTTCACTAGTGTGATTAGTACACCAGTTTTGTCATACGTAATCACTCAGATATTTACAAACAAAAATGACTTTCGTTCAGAATCCATCCAGTAATTATTTATAATTCAATTTGGATGGTTATTTTTGTGGAGAATGGTTATTTATTTGATTGAATATGTCACAGATTGATGTTGGCAGAGTACCATTGAAAAACAGGGAGCACTGGACAGCTGTTTCGTTCTAGTGTGAAACTCCTCAGCAGTGCGCATCCCAGATTCCATACCAGGGGCTTCAGATTGACGGTGAACGCCTAACCAACTGCACCACTGAGTCAGCATCCAATGGTAGAGTTCCCACTTCCATAAATTTGTGACATATTGCGCGACGATCATCCATTATCATTAGTGATAACTGTTGCACTCCCGACAAGTCTGGTTGATATTTTATAAGTGTGTCTAAACCTTTCCAATGATTACGTTACCCCACTCCTCTCTTTCAACTCTTAATTCTCAGTATATAAATATTCATTAAAATTATTAGCATACCTCTCTATTCTAATTATTGACATATTTTTATCCAGAATATTCATATCGACCTAAGCAGACAATGTATGTCAAATATTCAATTTCATATAACTCCACTTAATTTTAGTCTGTGTTTACAGTCGACATGAAGCCTTGGAATTAACTGATGAATCCATTCTATTCTGCAAATATTATTCTTCTTTCGTTACATATATATATATATATATATATTACTAATGTAGACAGAAATAAAGTAGAAGTACTGGATGCATGTAGATATGTGTAAAATGAAGATAAAGGTTGTCGTGAAGTCAAGAAACTGTTTTGACTGATGGGTATGATCAATTAGTTGATGTGACCTTATACTCACGAAGCTACAATAACAAACACCAATGAATGACTAGCCAGTCCCTGTTTGTCTACCCATTGTCCAAATAGTCCCTAGCCTTTAATAAGGACAATACAAGATTGATGAGCAACCACACACACTCAAACTAAATTTCAAGCAATCCTTTATATATACATAAAACGTGACCACTCAGTCAACCAATTAGTTAACTAACAAAACATGGGTAACAGTGATTGTAAAGTGGAGTAACGTGTGCACAATTCATTAACTATAGTTCATCAACAGAAAATGATGTACTCACAGTCAGCGTGATAAATAGGAGGATAGAACAAGGCCAAATATTTTTTCACATTTAGATGCTTGTCGTTTTTAGGACACGTCATTCCATATTTCTTAACAAATTTCTTCGGGTATCGATTATTCATAAGGCACTGTTATATTATGGTCATTTCTTCATCAATTTTATCATTTGAGCATAACATTCTAGCTCTGTTAAACAGCATTTTTGTTTAACTAACCCCTTTTGTAACTGTTAGGATAAAAGATACTATCAAATAAGCACTGTCCCGTTTATGTTTCATTTCTTTATATACAATTCTCAATTGTCTTATCTTTCTCTGTATTATATTGAAGTTTAAATAATTGTTATAATCATGATGTTCATGTTCGATTGTAAACTGGATGTTTTATATCAGCACTACTAAAATAATGAAGTATGCTCAAAGTATAATTCATATCATCACATAAAAGAAAGGAATCATTAAGAGTCTTTACAACAACCTGTATTTTTGAGAGCATAGATTGCAAATTAAATCAGTCTTTACAGCATATTTAGAGCACTGTATGCATGTTAAATAGGTAATAGTATAACTGTCAAACTTTTTCATGCTTGTGCGAATTCTAATGAAGTGGTATTTGTTCCTTCCAGAAGACAAACAAGGACAATAATGTGAATGTAGTGAGTTGTTTATATCTTACTGAATAATACTAGCCATTTATTTTCAGGATTTCTAATGTTTATCCACGACTATATTCATGACAGAGTTGAATGTCCCTCCGCATACTCTACTGACAGTCTTCAATACTCTATACAATATCTCGTAGTCTTTTCTGAAAAGTCCAGGAAAAATAATGAGGGATATAATGGGTAATATACAGAAACTGACAAATTGTGATAATAAGTGTCTGCTAATGTGCAAACTACATGGTCTCTTTACATAATAAATTGAACAGAAAACTTTGTTTGACATTAATAAAATGTATGAAGTTCAGAGTAGATCAGAAGTATGAGTTACGCCATGACAAGTGACAACTGATATAGTCTTAATCTTCTATGGTGCGAACATCATGCAACTTAACAAGGGTATTTATTGCCTTTGGTATCTTGGACTAAAATTAACAGTTTGATATTTGGAAGGATTAGATACAAAAACATAAAAACTAGACCATCGTTCATCATTCGCTATGAAACGCTTCCTTTTAAAACAATTCAGGGGTGAGGAAACAGGTATACAATAGTGAAATCATCTGTATACTTAACAAAGGTATTTTTCGTAGATGAGTGTTATTAATGCAAGAAAGTGAGAGTTAAAAGGGGGATTAATTGAACCACAAGGTTCACCAACGTCTATTAATCCATAAGTTGAACATTTCCTTTTATACTTAGTCTGTTTCGTTCCAAACGCCACCGCGTTCACTACTAGACTACTACATCCTGGTGTGAGCATCAACAATCCAATGCAGGTATATCCAGCCAACGAGTCCAAAATAGGACGAAACATGTATCCTGGATTTCGCTTGTCAGTCACAATCCAACTTCAGATAAAATACGTTTAAGAGCAAGGTCACAATAGTAATGAAGCACTTTGCTCGATTTAGAGAATATAAACTACCAGGTGAACTAAACTTATTACACGACACTTTTGTTTGGAGGGAAGGACAATGTTGAGAATAGTGATAACCAAATGCTCAATCAACAGTGGATATCCGTCAAATATTACTAAACTGTTTAAATGAATCAATAACCAAAAACACCACTTATACCAAGATCTTTACACATCACTGTTATCAAGTACTTCTGTTTCAACACAGTACACAGAAAGTAACTATAGTATTCTCCTAATTGATATGGTATAAGTACCTTCATGATGAAACGTGCCACGTATTTATTATTGATCACGTGAACCCTCGCCTTCTCAATTCTTATGGTTTCATTTTACAACATACAAACACTCTTCTACTTAAATTACTATGGTGTTATCTTCCTGTTCAACTTTGTAGTTAATATCAATGATTAAGGAATGTAAAACATTCTCTTTACCCATTGTGTCCGTAGGTTGTATTGCCTCCACAATATGCACTGAATTCATTCTAATATTCTTGCTTTATACATATAAGAATGCTATCTCATGTAATTTATTGTTGATATAGTGAATATTCCTGCATTTATGTAATTCATAAACCTAACAATCAGATTACATCATCATCATCATCATCATCATCATCATAGAATGGAGTGATACATAAATTGATATCAATTTTAGAAACATTACGAAACATGAAAATAATCGTTAGTTATAATTTTGTAAAATTTAAAACTGTTTATCAATATTCAGCCAAATTTTAGCGTGAAATCGAACTCAAGACATTTCACTCCCGAATTTGTACGGATTACAGTTGTGTAGATTATAATTCATTATTAGAGTTTATATTTATGCACTGAATAAAAGACGAAAACGCTATCGAAGAATTAACATTTTGCATTTAAACAATCTATCAATATTACTACTACTATTACTACGTACGTACAATCAACATAGAGCCTGGCACATGTGTGCATCGGTTCAAGTTGCCATACCACCATGGCACCGCAAGATTAACACCACCACCATTAATAGAAGTTACTTCAATAAAATAAAATAATAATAGTAACAAGGAGTGTGGATATATAGAATATGGTTCAGGAAGCGTAGAAAGAAAGTTATGGAATAATTTAAAGCTCATGAATTAAATGGAGGAAAATGAGTGAATACATCTGCGCCATTGTGACCGATTCTGGGCCATGTCACACAGTGTTTCTAGCCACTGGTTACGGTAATCGCGAGGACCCCATCCAGGTAGTCTGCAGCTACCAACACGACTTAAACCGGCAGTCAGTGACTTCATGGATTGATGCTATGTTTTAGTTTGTCCGCCTCTTACTCTCTTCCATCCTATTCTTATATCAGCCAGCATTGCGCGTCGAGGAAGACGGTGGGTGGGCATAGGCAACACATGTCCCAACCACCTCAGTCGATGAGAATTCACAACCTCATCGACCGATTTACCACATTTGCCTAACACCCGTCGACTAGCCTCGTTATTACTTACTCCGTGATCCCAGCTAACGCGGTCGATGTTTCGTAGACATCAATGGTCAAAAACTAGTAACCTTCGAGTGTCGTCAACCCTTAATGGCCACGTCTCACACCCATACAGTAAAACAGAGCGAACTGTTGTGCAGTACACTCTCCCTTTCGTTGAGAGACGAATATCTCGTCTATGCCATAGGTGACGTAAGTTGGCAAAAGCCAAACGAGCTTTCTGAATTCGTACTGAGATTTCGTCAGAGACTAACCCATTAGGGCTAATCAGACTTCCACGATAAGTGAAGTGGTCGACGTGCTCAACTACTTCACTCCCTATCTTTAGTTCAGGGGTTGACGAAAACCAGTCCTGGTATTAATAACAATCTTGTGAGTGACTTATATTCAATAAAATCAATGGATAAAATGTCGTTTTATTAATTAGGAAGAAATTCAGGGCAAGACATAAAAATAAGTACTGTTGCTTTCACACTAAATCCTTTGAAGCGCTTACTGATACTACATGGAAGTTAGATATCTATGTATCAATACAGTGACAATTAATCAGAAGAGTTTATAAAACACAAATAAAAGCATGGTAGACTAATTAAGTGATTCATTACTACAGTAGTAGTAAGTGTTGTTGTTATTATTGTTCTTGCTGATGTTGTTGTCAGAGAGAGTAGCAGTATTACCAATAATAGTAATAATAGCGCTTCCTTAGTCAAGTTTTCATGATCAATAAAGAAATAAAAATATCTATGAACAGATAGGCTACTTTTGTTACTTAGTTCGATCCCTGTTACTTAAACTTTCTGTATTACAATGAATTAGAATGAACCTATTTATGTCTTATAGTAATAGAATTTTTTAATGATGCAATACGTAATTAGTGAACTTTCGATATATAGCTCAGGTATTCTCACTGTTTATAGTGTTAGTAAATATATCTCCAATGGATTGAAACTTTAGGGATAAGGATATTTTATGAACAGCCAGCATCTTTTTTCTTGTTTGTTTGACTCAAGTATACTTCCAATCAGTATATTGCCTAACAACTCAAACTTTTGGTATGTTATCATCGGCGTAGATCATTCTAGTTCCACTAGAGTTATGCTTTGCATATTAAATGGTTATCACTTACTCATGATACGACTTTTTAACTTATTTTATTGTTAATATAAGTTTGTGTGCGTAAATTATTGAATTTTGCAGTTAGAATCAAGAACTAGCAAGGCCACAAGTGAAAACCAGGAAACATTGAACAATTGTTTCGTGATATTATAGAATTCCTCTCAATTGGTTCAATCTTTCCTTTGAACGCTTGACATTTTAACTATTTCGTTAACTGTTATCTTCAGTCAACCTATGATATTGTACAGACATCATTCCATGCTCTTTATGGATAGCTGTTTTACACACAGTTTAGTTGAACTCTACCTAATACGGCCTCACATGTGTTCATTGGCCACTAATTTTGAGAGGCGATTCCAGAATGTAATGAGGAACTGTGATTGGTGTAGTTTAACTATTTAGGCAGTAAGACCTATTAAGAAAATTTAATAATCATCGTGAGGTGTCACGACTTAATTAAAGTTCGGGATGTTAAGCAATGGATAACATCTTAGTGATTTAATTGTTGTGAGTATGTTGTAAGCATCGACGGTCATACGTTTAGTTTCTAATGGTAATATAGATCCACACTGCTTAAGAATCTAATATAACAACAAACTAGTCACCTAGTATTGTTCGTCTTGTTACACTTGGACCATGATAAAAACTGTAGAAAGATCGATTTATTATCATATCAGAATGAAGTCAATGAATGGTCTAATACTGACATTAATTACATGACGTATTTCATTAGTAACAATAATAACTTAATTGTTTTATCTATGCTTTGATTGAATGTTAAACATCGGAAGTTAAAAGCATTTGTTGCCAACAAAAAAGGGACATATGAATGGGAAATGAGGGTGTACTGAACAAAGTCGATATTCTTATTTCATGTATCATGAAAACAATATTAATAGTAGTACTAATAATAATTTAAAGGTTAATATGATAGTTTGTAGTTATCATTTTAAAACTACACATACTCTCGTGATTTTTGAACAGTCGATATGACTTTAAATCTTGTGGCATGAAACTGATCAGCCACTATTACCACATGTGCATATTAAGCAGGTTGCTTAGATATTTCCATTTAAGCAAGTGTGGTTAGTGGCTAGCGGAAGTTTCAGGATGTACAGTTTGTCCCGTTTACGAATTGTGAGGTAGATACACATATACAAGACATGCAAACAATGTGCATCTACTATTTGATATTAGAGAGCATCCTAGAGCAGTTGTATAAAATATTTAGACAACTGTAATATACAGAGTTCCAGTCTTCAGTATTACTCGATTAACAATGACGTTTAAAATTCAATCTGTTGAATTTAGTTTCAATAGTTTGAAGATATTGTGTTTACACGGGGTCTGAATATCTTACTTTGAACCTCATCGTATGTTGTAGGTGCACACTTTTAAGAAGATACAAACAGACCTCTTATTTTGACTGATCTTCAAAGTTGCACTAACCGTTGTGAATCATACATGATGATCATGACAACATTAAATTTTATCAGACAATCTCTTTATCTCAACCTAGTAGTTTCTAACTAGAGACAGAAGTCTAAAACTGTGTTTTGAAGCTGAAAATAAAACTGACTACACTAAAAAAAGAGATTGATATTTCTTACAGCTACTTTACTATCATTGGGAATTTAAAAATGAATTTTACATAACAAAATATAACTTGTTTCTGTTAAATTCCAATTAAATTTTGTTGATTACATTGTAGAAAATGAAACTGTTTCCAATTAGTCATCACGAATTCATGTGAATGAAATAACTGTTGAAAACTAGGTAGAATTGGACAGTTGTTTTGTCCTAGTATGAGTCTGCTTTGTAGTGTTCAACTATGACTCCACCGTTGAGTTCAGAACCCTCATATTTCATGACAGTCGCTGAACTTTCGGATCGCCAAGCTAACAGACAATTGTTGGTATTTCTAGTCAAAGTCAATTTACAACATAATTACACAACCATGTTCACTTTTATCACATTACCTCACAGTTAGTTAGGCTGAGCTTGGTTGGTTACATGTATTAACCAGAATTCTGGAAGTGATATCCTAAAGTTTGTCTCTGGTGACTTGACACTTATTTCAGTTAGGTGCTTTAGAGATTGTTGAATTTATTGCTACTAGTTGACCTAGGTGCCAGCTCAAAGGTCTAATCGTCAAGCGTTCATCACAAAACCTGAAAGATGTTAGGCTCCCTAATGAGATCACTTATACACACTTCTGAGATACCCCATATTAGGACGAAACAACTGTCAAGTGTTTCCTAGTTTTCTATGGTTATTTAACCAATGTCATTTTGTGATATCATATACAAACTTATAAATCTCTACAATACCCAGTTAGGAAGTTTACCCTAGTAAATGATTTATGAACTCTTGTCCTTGTAAAATTATCTACAAATAAGTACTAAGTGACATAACACATATTATTATACACAGATTAGTTTGTTATAACATCAGTCTTAGAGAAAGTTGATCATAAATACAACAGCAGTGGTGCTTTTGTCTATGGTACATGGTGGTATGTGGTCTAATTTTTCAAAAGATTATTTGTTCCCTGAAGATTTCATGTACAGTATCAATGGATATCTGTCATCATATAAGATCAAAGATCCTTGTTGATTATTACCATGCATCAGTCTGTTGTGTAAAATAACAAAATTTACCAGTCATAATAATCAACCGTATAAAAATATCACCAAGAGGTTGTTACCGATTAACTTCAAGAGGTGATTCCCTGTAATCTAATGGAATGTTATGACCTACAAAGCTCATTCATATTGGTAGTTATACAGATACCATCGTTAACAATCAATGATGGTCTTGTAATGTAATGAACTAACTGAATCTACAAACGTAAAACATTGGATGGTTTAGATGTGAATTAATCAACTTAATATGTATGCAATCATTATTTGAATCAGTTCATAGGAATCCTACAAATTGAGTCTTACTCGATTTGGCTGCATTGATCATAGCTAAACAACGCAAAACTAAGGTCATCGAAAGCCATTTGCCTATTACCTTCAAATAACTCATATCACATCTAGTATTATGCAAACGTGAAAGCACTTGGACTAACGGTCACTACACAAAATGTTAACGGCTACTAAAATGCGGCCAACTTTGTTATGGTAAATGTGGCTGATGAATATCGACAGTTATGTTTCTTATTTTCATGTTAAACTTGGCTGTGTAGTCAAAAAAGTTAACATAATGTTTCATTTTAATAACTGTAACGGCCCAGTATTTGATGCAGATATCAAGTGCGATGCAGGAAGTGTGTTTTGTCTCACTTGGAACACATCAACTGAATGTACTTAGATTTACATTCATGTTTACTTAAGAATTCAAACAGAATCCATTTGTGCTGAATGCCATTGCACTACTTACAGGACTACCGAGTTCGGACAACAGCACTTTTGAAACAAGTATGCAGATATATGTCTCTGATCCTGTTCGTTGTTGTTAAGGATTGAGATTGGTTAGTCGGTGCTTTTGCGTGTGTAAACCTGGCTAGTATGACAATCTTTGTCAACTATAGGAAGGTAAAAATTCTTACACACTTGACTCTGCATAGTTTCAAATATTACTCTGTATGCATTTCAGTCACGATATTGTTTTGAATCATTTGGAACTTAGTTAATAATCACCTGACTTAAATGCATACATAAACTTCCTCTAATTCATTTCTGTTTATTTAGCTTACAGTTCTAGCAATTGATGGTGGGTATGATGCGTTAGATATGAGATCACAGAAATCAGCTGGCAATATGAAAAATCGTCATACAGCCACAACACAAGTACTTATACATTTATTAGATGAAAACGATAATCCACCGGAATTTCGTGGTCCAAGGCAGTTTGCTATAGAAGAAAATCAAGCATCGTATACATGGATTGGTGATCTACAAGTATTAGATAGAGATGAAGGAATGAATAGTGAAGTAGTGTTTAAATTACTGTTCGGTAAAATGAAGAATAACATCAGTACTGAACAAAATGCAAAGAATATTTCACATCAAACTACTGTACCTATACAGTTACTTCAAAATGGAAGTTTATTTACTACAAAACCGTTGGACAGAGAAAAGCAGGTAAGTATTTATTGAGTAAGAATTGAATACCATTGAACGTTTAAAGACCGTAGTAGTCCTTTGTTGATGCAATCGCTGAAAATTAGTATTTTAATGTTTAACCCCAAAATCCCTTCACTAACCTCCCCCCCATATTTATCCTCATTCTAGTCATAATGATAATATTCATGTGAAAATATTTATAAATAAAAGGTTGATTTCGTTAGAATCGCATGGTGCAGCTGGAAGTGGAATCCAATTTATGCTTTTTTGTCTCATTCGGCACTGCAAAGACAAATGTGCCTGGATCCCAGTGTTGGAACTCATTCTGAGAATCTAATCAAATATCTTCACATTAGCACACAAATACGACACTCATTAAACTGTTCATGTTGGAAAGCCACTAACTTGTTCACCGGATATACATGTACATATATATCCACATAAGTGGATAATTCTGACTATAATATGTTCTGGAATATTGTTAATTTGGTTGTGGAATTTTTATTTCAGTCCTGGTCAACATATTAACTATTTACTATAAATTGATGTGTGAACTTTTGATTTTACCATAAGTAATTAGCCCATATATTCTGTTAACTTTGTACCTGAATAGCTGTTTTCATCTGTCTGTTTGTTCATGTTGCTTCGACTTATTGAACTTTGGCTATTTGGGCAGTTGAATTTCTCCATATAGGTTAGTAAGGTGAGCTTACGTGAGTATATGTATTAGTGCCATTTAGTCTGAATGCCTTTTTTAAGGCCTCTTCAATATTTTCGAAACTTCCTCTGTCGAGAATTACAATGTATCTTTAATCAATGTACCGTGATTCCTGAAATGTTTTCATGTACATCAAGACCATCTATCTATTGAATTTCTGAGAGTGAATACAGTTTGGTGACAATCACATGTGAGTGACTAGATCATCGTGGCCTATGTATTTTCCTTTTATAATGTGTGATTCTGCACTCGTAACTGTTTTTACTAGTGACAGTATAATAAGTATAAATATCATGTTGAACTTATCTAGTTCTTGATCATTCAGTTAGTTTGTCATGCGTCTGATAGAACTGTTAAGTCATTTGCAATACGTATGAAAGTTTTGATTATTCCAGCTTGAAGCAAAATTCTAAAACGCTTGTTCTAGATTCTGCAGATAGCAACAATCCATTCTTACTAAACGAACACAACTAAATAAAGTTAATACCCAGCAAATCTACAAAAGATACACATGTAGGGTCATTATAAAACTTTTTTTCTGGGTTTTTTTGCCGGCTGACACTCACCAACAAGGCGTATATGTAATGTTGTGGAAAATGAAGCTGTTCACAGGAATTGACTTAGCAACACATAGTTTCCTACTCTTTTAAACGGCTACTGATTTTCTGCAGGACTGAAATATTTACAATGATTGATTACTGAATCACAATGAAGCTTGATCTCTAAAATTAAACGAGTGTGATGAACTAGAAAAATATGACAATGATCACTACTCAATTATCTATTTATGTATTTATTAGTTATGTACTCGTTAAAACAGATTTCATTACAGCTACTAACTCATTGTATCGTATGCGATATAATCATAGCAACTATCAAGTATTACAACTACATGAAATACTTAAATATTTAAGTAGTTGAATTTCTCGATAGGTCATATGTATCATTTATAATCAGTTACAGTAAAATGCTGACATGTTATTACTCTTAGAGAAAACAGAGTGGGTGGTATATTATTTTTCTCTATCATGTCATTTCAATACAACACATCTTTTGACGCATACACCTATTTTTTTTCTTATTTTGTTTCTTTTATTCTATTATTCAGTCATTATATTGCTTTGAAGTTGTTGTATCAGATAAAGGTGTAGAGAAAATACATTCAACAGTGGATACGATTTGTGTACGTGTATTGGATTTAAATGATAATAAACCATACTTCATTGAAATTAAAGGCTCTGAACCAAGTAAGATAAATTAATTTTAGCATTTATTTATTGTTATTCTATCGTTTCGACTTGGTATATTCGTACTGTATTCTATCTTCATTACGTCAATTGTACCCAATGTTTTCCGTCATTTTTCTATTCTTTTAGTAGTTGAATTACTTTCATTGAAGATATTGTTGTTTTACCATAATGTTTACTATATATGCATTTTTCATGTGATAAGTCAGTTTGAACTATAAAGTCTCGTTCATAGGCAACAGCTGAAGATAACTCCACGTAAATCGTTTGCTTGAAAATTACGCATGGATGTGCAACACTCATCCTCTAAATGAACGGGAAAGTAGGTGAAAATGTATTTGACTTAGTGGACAAACAGAAACGTTGCGGATAACCTTTAATTGTATATAAAACCCTTCTGAATGATTCGTTTATTTTATGCATTTATAATCTTTATATCTAGGAGATTGTAATGGATTATTCTACGAAACGATTATTTTGTAGATTTAATCACTTTAGAGTGACAAATTTCTCCTGAAAACAGCTTTCGTCATGAGAACCAATTAAAACTATGAAGCACTTTAGTATCAACATAAGATCCAACGTGCAACTATAACTCTCACAGAACTAGACATTTGCAACGACCTATGTTAAGCAGACATTAGAAACCAGGATGCATTAGGTTGTTGCTTTATCATTGTATGTATCCCTTCTCTGTTAATCATTAATGACAGTAATACGGAGTTAATCCGAAAAATATTGGTCTCATTGTGCGCCTTATAACCCTCAATAGTTTACATTTGTATGATCTAAACTAAAATATTCAATAATCTCTGTAAATCTCATTTACCGATTATTGATTAGAGGAGTGGATTATAGAGATTAACTTACTTTGAAGATCTAGTAGTCCTAAATTAGATTTCATGTGTATTTATGAATACATTATACGATAGTAGAATATCAGCCTTTGTTGACGATTTCTCCAACTCATTTAAATCAATAAAGAAAGTTAAACTCTTTTTTACAAACTATCGAACGAAGCAGTTTTTATTAGAGATTAAATTAGGACTTATATAATGATTTGATCGGTAGAAAATCAAGACCATTACACGGAATCCTTTGGTTTGAAAGCTATTTCATTGGACAGTTTACATACCTTTAATAATCAGATATTTGTATGCATAATGTATTAGTAGTTCACCAGTAATAGATCTATTGTAATAACTTGTGTCTACTTTTGTCTACATACTCATATTGTTTGTTGCCTAGATGAATATATTATTCAGTAGATATAGAATAGGATAGTATCCATCCAATTTTCTACATTATTTTGTTGACAATATACTTATTATACTACTGATTAATTTATGTCATGTTATTTTCATAAACATACAATTTAATTTGTCTAATCAGTACAATACCTTGTTATTATTTGAGAATAACTACATTAATGTCAACAATTCTGCAAATTACGCCAATTATTCAGTGGAATGAATAACCATTAAGATCTGCCGACAAATGAAAAAACAATCAAAAATGCAGTATTTTTTAACATACCCATTCCCCACCCCCCTCTAATCGATGATATCACAATTGTGTTGTTGATGCCAAATACTTCTACTGCTATTTATCATTGTAGTCAAGTCATTTGAATGTTTTCTTTTGTGTAAACAGAATCAAAAGGTAATTTCTTTCGCATTAGTAAAGAGGGATTAAACAGTATATACAATAACTATACGTTGTATTATTGTTAGTTGTAATATAATATTGAAAATAGGACACGTTTTGACTGTCTTGTATCCTCCGGACTGAACAACTTAATTACCAAGAAGGACTATATCACAGACATTTACGATAGATAGGGAGAATCGAGCTGTGTGGCTATTCCATAATTATAAAACCACACACGATTTAGAATGAACCAAAACATCCTCCAATGCTTCTGCAGCCTGAAGAAGGTGACGAAATATATCTTCTGGTTGCTCTCATCATCAAAAAATGCTCAGCAAGTTAATACACTGCTGTCATCCCACCTCCAAACAAAGAAAACCAGAAAACAGATTGTTTTAAAATACACAATAAACATTATGGAAAAACTCGCAAACAGTACAGTGTTTTATGGAATCAAAGGCTCTTAATCTAGCAGAATAAGTTGGCCTCAAATGTAATATCATCTACTGAATAAGTTCCGTTAAGTATTACATTAGATAAACTGGATACCTCATTAAATTAAGGAATGACAGTGGGCTGTTGTAAACAATCCATAGACTTGTAGATATAGACTATGTTTATCAGTCTATACAGAAATAGTCAGAGACCAAACAAACAAGAGTTATCAGAAAAACGAAGAGAAATTAAGCTATTTTCTAGTCCTGTGACAGTGCTTAATTAATGTTTCAACGGTATGGACGAAACAAACGCAAATTGCCACCGCGATAAGTACTTATCCATATACTGTCAGCTAACAATTTAAACAATCTACATTGTAAATCTACAGTGCAAACATCCAATATTTCATCACTGTGATGCTTTTAGTATATGAAGGTTTATCACTGACTATCTAATTGGTTTCAACATCTCAGAATCTCCTGCTTATGACCATTGAATAGAAAACGAAAGACAAAAGTTTTAAGTCAAACTCTACTTTGATATCATTGCCTAGCATGCTAACTAAATGTCCGATAGGATATGGCATCTATTTTCTAGACGTTTCTAGAGACGTTGATTGAACGAAGCATTTTTAATGCTTTCTGTACAAGGAAGGCCTTTCTCACGATTCCTTTGGTAAGGAGTTATTAACATCATATAAAAAATTGTGAATCAATATCAAACCCAATCTAATTTTGTGATTGTTAACGACTAGTCTACGATTTAAACGAATAAAAATCCTATTCAGTATTTAATGAGATTGATTTCTCAGATGCATCAATGAGCTGTTTGATTGTATCTGTTGTACGGAATTAAGATGATTTTAGGAGTTTTTTTTGTTTCATAGAATCTAAATATCCCTACTTACTTACTTACGCCCGTTACTCTACACAGAGGAGCATAGGCCTCTGACCAGGATTCTTCATTGAACTCTGAAATATCCCTACTGGTGTACTTATAAAGAATATGATACAGGATTGGAGAATATAGATGATTTACAAAAAAAACACAAGTTCTAATAGATAGTACTGAAGATTTATCTTCATCGACATCTATGCATAGTAGATGTCGTATGAAACGTAGTTGTTATAAACCAGTAGTTTTGTTTCATAGGTGAGGGTAATATGGTTTCCAATTGTTGATATGCATGACTGAAACTGGTCAGATTCTTTTGAAGAATGTACATTCTTAGTTCAGTGGATTGGGACTATATATCTTCTAGTCATGTGGAATGTTCACTTGTTCGCAATTCATATTCATGTTTAGAATTATGTACCAAACTGAAATTGATATTCTTCATGTTAGAACTTAGACTCACAAGTAATTCAGTTACAAAATAAATAATGAATAACGCTTCTTAGCTTAATGTATGTTATGATATATTTTATTCAGAGACTGTCATTTACTTATTCGTAACATTTTAGTTGGCGGTAATAAAACATTCATGAACGAATCCGTATCACCGACGACTGATTTTACAAATTTGCAAGTCAATACAAACAAACACAATGAAGATAATAATTCACAATATCCTATAGTACGTGTGTCATACAATGAAGTACCAGGTTATTGTGCTTTAGTTGCTAGAGCAATTGATAAAGATGAAGGTAGAAATGCACAACTACGCTATGATATAACACGTCAATATTCACATATTACTCATAAAGAAGTAAAATATGAAAATGTACTTGATGCATTTACAATGGATCAATCAAGTGGTCGTGTTATGTTAACAAGAAGTTTGAATTTAGATGAACTTGGTTCATATAAAATGGTAATAACTGTTGAGGATAATGGTGAACCAGTTCAGAGAGCAGAAAAGGTAGATAAAATGAATAATCAACTGATTAACTTTTGAAAATGTGTACTAGTGTTAATAAATCCACCTAGAAATTTACTAAAATTGTAACTTTGATGTAAGGTGACTTGGAGTAGTTGATAGAAAACTCTGTATTACAAAGACTTTATGTTAGTTGGCACTAATTGACAAGGCGTGTTTGAAATCTTGAGGAAATTTTTTAATTGTATGGAACTAGAACCAACCGTCCATTAGCTTCATATTTTGGGAATTTACTGCTGAGCACTTCTGTCTGTTTGTACGTAACACTTGAATTGTGCCTATCAAAAAAGACGGACCTTTGAAATGATGGAATTGACGATTAAATATTTTAACTCCCAGGACGTAATAACACTAAAACCCTTCACTGAACTACAAACCTTCTCTATCATTTCAAAGCTTGTAGTATTATCTGGTTATACCGCTATCTTTATGTTTGATAGTATGTGGGTAAACCGTTTGGTAATGTAGGTTAGTCAAATAACTTAGAGCCTTACATACATGTACGTCTTAAATGGTAATGTTATACAACACCATTGCAACTAGGTCAGAACAAAAGAAATAAATGCCAGAATATAGTTCGGCAAGAAAGATTTCGAAGGTATTTATGAAAGAATAGTGGAACTTATGGCTTAGATGGAAATGAAAAGTGTATGTACCCGCCACACTCTGATGAATTCTGATATCACGCGATGTCTCCAACCACTACTCATAGTTTACACTTGGACCAAATCAGGTAGTTTGTAGCTATCGACGAGGTTAAGCCTAGCAGTCAGTGACTTCATAGACAGATGCCACGTTTTAATTTAGCCACCATTAAGTTTTCTTTAATTCTAATCTAACATCAGATATCATCTTGTATCAAGGTAAGCAGTAGCTGGGCGTCGACCACAGGCGTTTATGATTACAGGCATGAGGCTAACGTATGCATCTATTTTCATTAAACATGTTTCACAACCATAGGTTAATACAAAGTGGACTACTTAGCAATACACTCTTACTTTGATTGGCGATATTAACTGCCTCACTCTTAACATGTCTAAATTCAGCTTAATTAGTCATCTCACTAGTGACTAACCCTTAGATGCTCCTGATGTTTTAGTAACTGGTAGTGTTCAGACATTTAGTAAGCTAGTCAGTTATCACTAGTGACACTGACTGGTCATCGCGCTACGTAACAAACTGATGGAATTAAGAATTATATCGATGGACACCTGTCCAGCGATGCTGATGGTAGAGTGTTCAAAATTGGACCTAAAGGTTGTGGGCTCGATCTTAAGGTGGGATGGAAGATGCCTACTGCTGAAGCTTCCCGTAGAAGGACGTAACAGCCATCTAGTGTTCCTGGCTTGCACTGGTACCAAACCAATATTAGCTTGTCATAAATTCAAATAATTAAAATTAATATCTATTTCCACAAAACTCCTCTCATTTTCAGATTTATAACTCTAACGCCTGATAACGAAGTTACTGCGAACTGATGTTCCCTAAATACCACCCGATTCTGAATACTCTATTGAGATATTCAAACGATTTTACGATGTATAAATATGTGGACGTATTTGCAGAGTAGGCACTAGATGTCGAATCTATCTCTAACTTTCTTTCAGCCAACGATTTAATAGACAGCCTTTAGCTAATCAGACAATTCTTGAAAGAGATTATATGTGTCTTATAGGGTACATTTAAAAGTTATTTCGATAACAGTTCGAGAAATACGCGTTAAAATTTATTTTAATTTGGTATCACGAATAAACCCGTGCTAAACAACCAGTGGAAACCCTTACCCAAAGGACAGCTGTTTCGTCATAATATGTAGTTTTTCAAGAGTACACACCAAGAGTCGATAGTGTCGAAATTATTTAAGCTTAGCTATGAACGCTTGACTTTTAAATCACTGAACCAGCATCGAATAGTCATATCTAACCCCAATCAACTCACAATTACTACTAGTAGTATTTGTCTCTCATCTGGCACTTTTGTGCTCTCTTAGTCACGTCTTTTTATACATGATCAGGAATTCCTACCTGAATTTAGTCTTTAATGGAGTATAGCAGAGTATAGCAGAGATTGATAAATCGCTTTCATTCATTTTATTCTATTTTCTTCCTATACAATAAAGACTATACAATTGATTATTGAAGCAAGTTCAGCACGTGGCAATTGGTTATTCCCTGAATTTGAACAAAGTCGTGAATTATCATTATTCAGTTCAAAGTATGGAATTACTGAAGCCCATACAGTTCTCATTGTAATTATCTTATCTGGAGTATCAGCATTTCTAGCTGCCTTGTTAATAAGTGCTATTTTATGCATGATTAAACCATGCAGGAGATCAAGACATCCCAATCAGTTAAACAAAAATATGTCAAAAACGATCGGCAGTAATCATGTTGTTCATATTAGTATGAATAAAGAATTTGATCCTACGCTATGCGATTATGATGGTAGCAGTTTCAATATGTACAATCATCATCAGCAACAATCACAGTATCAGCCTAGTGGTTATACATCTGTAGGAAATATTGACAGTTTATATAGCCCAATGTTTCCATCAATAGGTCAGCATTATCATGAAGGATTACCCATGAGTAATAGTGAAGGAATGGTAGTGTCTAGTATAGATAATTGTTATATACCGCCATACAGTATGTTTAATATCAATAACCACATCGATATCAATAGAGTTGATAATACCGTTAATAATGATAATCAAGCCGAACCATCAACGACTGTCTCACTCCAAACAACGGAACTACTCGAAAATGGTAGAACGCCATATGTACAAGGTACTTCGTCACCGGTGAACGCGCTTCAATGTAAAGTGAGTTAATATTATTTTAAAATATCACTCCATGTTAATCAAAAAGTATTTACCATAGATTTACAGCATTTATAGAACCATTAGGAATAAAGGAATAGGGGGAGGATATTTCATCGTATTTGGATTTTCCTTCTCATTCCACACCAATGTTTACAAACGGGATTATGTCCTAGAGTTTTCAAACTTTTGGTGCAAACACGAAATCTCTAGATTGTTAATCCAAAATTCACATTTTCAGTAGATCTGTGATAAATGTCGACTATTAACTGAACCCATAGGAAAAGTAATCATTGATTGGTCTAATGTGATAAGAGACAACTGTGAATGCAGTTATGTGTATATGTGTTACCAGTTAGATTACCATCATTTATCGTTCCTCTTTCCTGTATATCTAACAGTATATGTCGGTCCGTATTTATCTATAACTACAAGTCCAGTACCTTTGTTTTTTATAACAAGTGGCAATAGTGTCTGACAGCTGAAATGAATTATACTCATTTTAGTCGTTGGATTAAAACAAATTCCTAAAGATAGTGGAAATTAATTTAGATTGATTGTACACTGAGTAGTGGCTGATGTTATGCTTGATATTATAGTAGTAGTATATCACGAGTTGAATAATTTGGGAAATGTGAAGGTTAAGATTCCAACCTAATGATTTTAGCTTATCATGTTTTTTGCAAAAGACTTTAAGTATTGGTGTTCATGCTACTTAGGGGGAATCCATGCAAATTACTCAACAGTTAGCAAAAATTCCAAAATAAATCAATGTTTATTTCTTTCTTATTTTCAATAGTTCGAATTGTAAAATACTACTTCAGAGGTACAAATTAACTTTAAACTAAAGCATTCATAGAAATCCATCAACTAAGAAGAATTATTTAAGGGTTACTAATTTCCATCTATCCTACATAACTTATGATCTGGTAACAAAATACATGAGCCCACGTTGCTATACCACATTAGATAAAATGGCCTAATGAGATTTACAACATGAACATCAAACGAGTCAAAAATATTCATAGCAGCGATCATAGTGATAATGACCTAACATAGAGAAGACGATACGAAAAGACTGGATGAAAGTGGTGTTCATGATAAATTACAGTAATCTGTGTTAGAAAACAAAGTAAACAATCGATGAATTTATGTCCGTGTGACAGATTCTGGTCCACGATACTCAACGTTTCTAGCCACTGTTTGCCATTAGGTTGCTGAATGAAACTGTAGGCATACAGTTGTCTTTAGCGCATGATGATCGCAAGTTCAGCATTAAACTGTTATAGACATTCTAATTAACAAAACTTCCTACACAATTATAAACCAATAGAACTTTCACTAACTGTGTGTGATACAATCTTTGGTTTGGATATTTTTAAGTTTACATCAGAAGAAGAGAGATCGTTGACTTATCGCACGAACAATCATAGTGAATATGTTTAACGAAATTGTACCAAACTGTTTCATATCCTCAGTAATTCTCTTTATAAATTGATCAATATAAAAGATCAGTTGAGTAGTAGAAATTCTCACTTTTGCTAGTAAATTACAAATGTTGTAACTCAGTGATCCTCCGAAATGGATTGTCCTAACAGATGTAAAAACGAAATTTAGTATATTCAGTTAATATATTACGATTTCGCTTCACGAATTCACCTTGGTTAAACAACCATTCAAAACTAGGAACTGATACTGGACAGTCGTTTCAACATAGTATAGGACTAGCCTGCAATGAGCAACAGTGAACCCACTACGGAAAGGAACACACTACTTCCATGTTTCACGGTAGATGTTCAAATCTAGGACCACTGATCTGGAATCTGACGGTATTCCGATTGCAGTAAAACCTGAGGGTCATGGATGTGACTCCATGGTAGAGTTATGAATGCTCATTGCTAAGCAGTCGTGTACTAAGTTGAAACAGGTTGTCCAATGCCAACTCTTGATTTTCAGTGTTTGTATAACCAAGGTGAATCCGTGATATCAAATTCTAATTTAACAATCTTCACAACTTCTTATTATGAAAGACTATATTTAGTTTCCCCTAATGATCCACTTAGAAATCAATTCCTAGTATAATACAACTAGATTTGTATCATAGTATCATGTTCTCGTCTAACTTGTTTCAAATGTAATAAACCGAACATGATTGGAAAAAATGATATTTTAAGATTAAAATGTTTAAATTAATAGAGTCCACAATCCCAACTGAGTTATCTTCATATGGAATATACAAATAGTGATGGCCAAAATTTCATATCGAATACATCACCGTGTAACGTGACCCCGAGGTGTTCAACATATTCACCACAACATTTCAACTCTTACTACCCAACATTCCAACAGTCAACAATGCCTGTTACTTCGCATGCTTTAGTATCTTCAAATGATCTTAATACTAGACAGGATCTCGTTGTTCTGCAATGTACAAGAACACCACCCCCTTCTTCGACGTATTATTATCAACAGAGTAGAACAGATTCATTATCACCAAATTCTCTATATAATACAGCAACAATGTTTGATTTATGTCCAGTTGGTTTAATGCATCCAAGTTACATCAATCAAAATATTCCAGTTATTGGTGAGTGTATTATTAAAGATCCAAGAATACATGTTTCAGTAATTGGTGAAGAACAAAGATCAGATAGTGGTCGGGGTGCTAGTGATGAAGAGAATTCTAATCAAATTCAATTAGGTAACATTTTACCGCCTCCAACAAAAGCAATCACTACGACATCATTATCAATTACAAATGAAAAATTACTTGACGAAACAACATTAGGAACACACGTATATCAGTCGAACAAAAGTCATAAGTTTCGATCAAATACCCTGAAATATTCTACAGAAAATTCAAGTCATATTACAAGTGGTCTTGTGTTTCCCAGTCTTCCAAGGAATAATTCATGTAAGCGTGAAATATTACTATTTTTAACTTTTGTTTTAGATGAACATGAGATTGGTCACTATTCAGAGATTAGTCAGTGTTTTTAATATGGTTACCTGTATCTCCAATAACTCATTGGTAACAACCAGTATACGCATGGTTAATGGGTGCTAACTTTGTATAAAACCTGCATTCAGACCTTTCTACTGACTGGCTCCAGCACTCTAATATCGAAACATAAAACACCTAACGAAAAACCACTTAAACTTGTCAGCATACTAAAACTTCATTGGTAAGAATTATTCAACAATAAGTTCTGGCCAAGTATAAGTTTGACTACTACTAAGTGGTCGCTTAATGTAGTTAAATGTGTAAGATTAATTTATTACAACACTGATTAGAGAAAATTTCCAATCCCATAGTTATGTTGATTTACTAAATGAGTTGCTTTACATAAACAACTGAAAGTATGCAATTTATAAGGTATTTAGTCACAATTTCAACAGAGTATTACTGATTAATACTACAGGTGGTATTTAACCAATAATTCTGAACATTTTATAACAGATTGTTCAAGGAACTTCAGATATCACTGTATATTTTCAGACCCTACTATATGTAGAATCTAATAATAGTTATACCATCCAGTAATGTATACCAAATTGAGTTGATTTTGCTGGCCACTTGCTTAGTGTCTTATATTCTTCTGTTTAAGAGCTTCATGTCAATTATTTAGTTTCCATATATTTTACACCACAAACTGAGAGCAATTACCAGACACTGGAAAACGGAATACATTAATATTAGGATGAACTTGTATATTCCCGTTGATTTGTTATAGACTGACCAGATTCAGTCTGTAACAAATCAACGGGAATATACAAGTTCATCCTGACACCAATGCACCCGTTGCACAAATGTGGCCGCCTGAACTCCGTAGTCCAGTGGTGGACGCAGGGGCATTCGACACGAAACGGACTGAGTTCGAATCCCACTGTCAAAATCAACATTGAAACGCACGTACATCCAACCGACGAGTCCCAATTGGGACGAAACTTACGTCCTGGATTCCACTTGCCAGTCACACTCCAACTTAAAGGAATATATTAAGTAGCTATGCCATCCTAGTCGAAGGCACACTTACGCGATTCTCTAGTGGAAGCTACAATCGCACAGAAAGCATTTTATATTCGGATCACTAAGTTATGTTATCATTTTTAACTTCAACTAATTTATTACATATTTTTACAAGCAATCATTGATAGGTAACTACTTCACATCAATTATAATTAAACTTTACTGATTATAGTTTTAATTGAATAATCTTTACGTAGTTAATTAATTAATCGTGTGGCCATAGCAACAACATATTTTTATGCTATAACCATTAAAAATGAATTTTCATAAAATTAAAACATGTAATCTATGTTCAATTGTTTCGAAATTTTTAATTTAAAAAGAAAAAAAAGAATGTAGAAATATATTTCCTCTTAGAATTCTATAATTCAAATAAAACACAAAATATGCTTACTAACACGGCAACAAGAATAAGAACAACAACAGAGAAACATGTTTTTATTACACCATAGTGAATAACTAGTTTTTTTTCTCGTGATAAACAACAGGTTTTTCATTAATTTCTTCTTTTTTACTTTAATTCACTTGAATTTATTCATATGAATTAATGAATATGGCGTTCTACATAAAAATGAAATATGTATCAAACCATGTAATAATTACTAGTTCATTTTCACTGAAAACTAGCTTCTTATGAAGGAGAAACAAAAAAAGAAATTTTTTCGGGGGGGGGAGAAGTGAATTTCAAATGTTATTGTGAGTGTGGATTCAAGTAAAAAAACACGGTTTAAAACAATGTGTCCCATTGATACATTTTGATAATGTAATATGAAGATGAAGTTTATCAGAGTTATGTAATGTATTTGCGCAATACATTTCGAATAATTTGATCACACATACACTTGTTAAGGATTTATATATGAAAAATTAAGGTCACTAGACAAGTAAGAGTCTAAGCTAAGTAAACAAGATTAATACTGCGAAGAATGTGAATCATACTCTACCAAGGTAGGTTGAGTGAAAGTACAAGTTGTTTTTTGAATACACAAGGAGAGAGTGTGGGTTTGAACTTCCGTATGGCTAAGGCTTCAACGAACCATAGTATACGTCTCAAAGCACTTTTATACAACACCACAAAACATGATTTGATATCGATTATGTGATCTGTCTTAACTAAGTGTTTAGATAGAGACGATTAAGGTTGTTTATCCTGTACTCTTTTTTTGTCATCCGAGTTCATTTGTTTCTGGAGCCATTTAGGTATGTGTTCAGTTATCGTTACTTGCAGATCACGGCTGTTCCTTCCTATTTATGTGTGTCCACATATAGACGTAAATTGATAGATGCAGTGGTATGTGATGCATTCGTTCACGTGCTGTTTAGGTCTATTGTGAATCAATGTCATAAAGATTCTCAAATCGGGTGATAACTATCAGTTCAGGTACATATGCTATGGGTATAGAAAAATAAAATCCAGGTGAGAGTGCCCCCTTTTGGTAGGCAGATAATACAATCGATGATAAATTAGTCATATATTTGTCGGAACTGGAAACAAATCAACGTGGTTCATGTCATTACAAGATATATCCAAATTTTTCGAGTTCTATCTATAGTTTTCCCGATAACGATACTGCACAGTTCATTAATTTAATGTGACGCACTAGAGATATAACGGTTTTCTCAGGAATTCTACATTTGTATGCAACATAACAAAGATCATAAAAGTAAAATTTACGGTTGCAGACAGACGTCCTTATATTCCTATTTAACTGATGATGGTGCTAGTCACTATGACCTAGCTAAGATGTTGAGGAAACTTTAATGTGCCAGAGGTCACAAACCTGTATCAACTAATATCTTAGTTGAAGGCTTAGATAAGTGATCATAATACAACGTGACTGATCGAATTTGATCAATACTAAAATGAAACGACAAGTCTGACAGTGACATATATATATATATATATATATATATATATATATATGGATTGCTACGAGTAAACAGAATTGACATTTTAGTTAACCACTAAGTTACTGTAAACTTACGGTAAGCAGATAAAGTTCCGTTTTGTTTTATATTATTTGCAGATTGATGTTAGAAATGTATCTTATTGGATGCCAACATAAAATTTAAGGGTCCTGCGGTTGATGTCTATCAAAATCGTATATAGGCACTGAAATGTAATTGCATACTGCTGCAAAACGCGCATTCATTCTACCCTAGTTTTCATAGTCATTTAAGCACGGTCATTCTGGGATATGAAGCAAAAGTAACAAGTCCTGCTGCATCTACTTCAGTCCGAGAGGAAGATTAGTTATCCTAGCCATCATATTTAAACTCTGATTTTGTAAGTACGTTTGGTCATCAATCAGTGATATGAAACTTTACACAATATCGTCCAATAACAACGTTAGTTAAAATAGCAGAACATTGGTAACAAATCTGTCGTAACACCTTAATGAATATTAAAAGTGAATTTCTAATGTTTTGTGATCTAAAGTGTAAGACCACCTTTCAGTAATTAATCAGCTATTCCGGAATTAACACGAGTTTAAATAGTGCAGAAATAAGTCAAATAGAACATTTACCAAATGCAATCAATCCTTATTATGCTAATGTTATTTCACTCACATCAAAATTGATTCTATAGGAGACATGGTTTGGCGTTTTTCCGAATGACTGTAAGAATATGTGATACTTACTAGTTAAATAAGTTATTTTAATTTTTTTATATCTCAGTTGGGTTTAGGTAGTGTTGTGGAGACTGGTATGCAAATTTTTTGCTGGTATTAGTTACAGATTAATCTTGACTGGGTACCACTAAAAGTCAGGAATCAATAAACAGCTGTTTAGTCTTAGTATGGGACTCCTCATCACCTCGACCCGCCCCAGTGGTGCCGATGCGTTGGAATCAGCTACGAGGTCTGTAAAGTACAAGTTTAATTTTTCAGAGGAATAGACAGTACGGACTGTTGGAGAAGCCTCGTACTAGAACAAAACGGCTGACTATTGTTCTTTAGCTTTAAGTGGTACTTAATTGATATCAATCTGCGACGAATAAAAACAATAAAATTTCACTTTATGTTCATTTTGTAGTATGATTTTAAACAAGTTAGGTATGACTGTTTGAAAAAGTTGTTCATGTTGGGTGAATGTCTGAACATTTTCTAAAATGCGAAACACTCGTCTCATTTTTTTTTCGGAGGGGGGATGAGGGATTGGTCAAATGGGCTTACCAATATCCTACTGTAAATATTCTCATTTAGACTAAAACTCACTAGCTACCACTTTAAATACGAATACATTATCCTCTGGATCATTCATTTTTAATAGGCATTAATATGTTCAAAGTATATCAAGTTTGTAATTCCATACAGTTGATATTCAGGTCTAAAATTAATTATTTCTAAACCAACTACTAACTTTGTAAATTTTATAAGTGAAATGCGATCTATTCAGGATACTCATATGTTAAAGTGATCAACTAATTTCAATCCTTCTTACCAAAGAACAGGTTTTTCAGATCCTTCTTATTTATAAGAAATATAGTATAATCATTTTAAGAAATGTGGCAGAATAACTTTGTATTAGGCTCTAAGTCTTCTCCTAATTTCAGTAACTAGATAATGATGTTAATATGTTTATCCAAGTAGTCAGTAACTGTCATATTTCAAATATCTATTTGATGATGCACTTCGCTTCTCTTTGTAACGTTTCTATGCATTCATTGCTGAACATTTAACTTGCTATGAAACCACCTTTTTCTAATATTAAATCACTAAATGTCTTTTTTTATTGTTGATGTCTAAAGTGATTCCATTATCAGTAGATTAAAGTCCAGAAAATGTTGAAGCAAACGTAACGCCTGCTCCCCATAAACGAGAGAGCAAGGGTATGATTTACGTCATTGTTAGATATATAAATCTAATATTTACTTAGTTTACAAGCAAACTAAATAGCAGGCCAGATGTAGCTGATACCAGTGTTTCCTATAAACAGACATTTGTTCTCTTTCAATTTCAAACCTAGTATATATATATATATATATATATATATTATTTATGATGAAGAGACCAAATGTTCTGCATTTATTTAACATAGTTATATTCTCCCCAGGGAGACTACTACTGATAACTATATAATTCAGTAATACTGAAACTATCTGTCGACTGTATTTTTTACTTACATGTTTATTTATCTATACCATCTGGTAGAACCGAAGACAGCATGGCTTTATAACAAAATAAATATATGTTCATTAAAGACATATTTATCTGATAAATCTAACTACTATTCCCCTAGTGAGTATTTAGTAGTTCAGGTAGTTGAATAAACATTAAATATTAAAAACAATAGTCAACTTTAGTTAGAGACGAAATCAGCTAGTGATTTCTGTGTTAACTAACTCTTACACTGAGTTGTGAATTTCAATGAATATCCATTTAATGTTGCTATCTTCATCATCTGTCGTATGTTTTCTGCAAGCGAATCTGCTGTGCGGATTTATTGGATGGTTTTTAGAAACACACTTTATCAGGACTCGTTTGTATTTTAATGTATAAGAGCTATGGAGATTTGAATATTGATCAGTTCATGTTGGCTATCTATAAATTGATCTCTTTATTTAACTGTCATCACTTTGACTTAGAATGGTGTCAAGGCGAGGCAAAAGGTCACTGTTCTCTTTTTCTTGGTTTAACATCATATAACCTTTTACTGTGTTGAGTCTCTCTAAAAACTGGGATACATCAAGGTGTTTTCCATAATTTATAAGAGAATCATCTATGTATCTTAGATACAGAAGAACTTTCATTAGGAATTCAGATGTTAGGTTTTCCACGTGTGAAATATAGACATCAGCCATAAGTGATCCTAATGCGTCTTCCATAGCAACGACATCAATCTGTCATAAATGACCATCATCAAATATGAAATGGATTTTCATGGTACATAATGAAAGCAACTCCTTCAATTATATTTGCCAAATGGTGGTGGGGGAGATTTGACAATGTGGTTTTGAAGCATAAGTTAAAACTTCGGTTCAAACAACATTTTATGCGGCTAAATTCATCATTAAGAAGTCAAGGTTCATAATTTCATATAGGCTTCATAAATGTATGATTGATCACACCATATCCCGCTGTATTCGTCAGTTCACATGTATATGTGGATATACATACATAGAGATAGGTAGAATAATTTAACGTTATCTACATCGTTTCCAATTTTTACAAATTATAAGATGAATTGTGAATATTAAAATCCACTTTTAATCAAAGTTTTCTAAGTGTTTCAATAAGAACAGAAGAAAAGATCCAATTCACCTCTACTTTCTACATTAGTGAGTCATCCTGATAGATCATAACTTGTTCCATGGAACAAGTAAGTTACACAAAACGACCTCCCCCTTAATCCATTTAAGCTTGAAAAATTGAAAATCAGTAATAAAAGTACATACCATTTACATTAACCACTATATTGACATAAATACAATCCAAACTAACTAGAAAGGTTTTTCTAAGTATAGAGAATGTCGAGTAGCTAAAGTATTTCACAGTTTGTCTAATCCTATTGCATTTACTATTAAAGAAGTGATCATTATCATCTTACTGCTACTATGTATGCAAATTACTACAATTAAATTTTACCAATAACAAACATGAGTTATCCCATCCTCCTCACTTCACAACACCATATTTCACATCCCCCCCCCCAACAATACAAATATGTTTCGATGCGAAACATCTTGACCCAAAACCACATGACCTCAACACATACAGATTTTGAATTGTATTTTTTAAACTTAGGTTAATTTAATTCGGTTAATTATTCTTTGAAGAGGCAACTTACACCAAGTAACAAAATTATAATTTAAGTCAATTGGAATATTACAAATCTGTTACGTAACTGAAGTTTTAATTTCAATTCTTAATTTTTACTGTATTTGTGCATTTCATACAACACTACACTGATTTGTTCATAACAGACAGTTACAAATAACTTATGATGATTAAATTCAATCTTTCGTATAGTTTATACTCCATTACATAACACCTGTTGGTTAAATGAACAGAAATATGATACAATGTGTAAAGTATAACAATCATAATGAATACTGAAAATTTGAAAAATAATCGAAAATTGTGAGTAATAACATGGGTTCATTTCATTTCGTTTGGTTCTCATCAGCTGCATACACCTTATAATATTACAAAATAAATTTACTTTTAGTATAGTTTGACGTACTTACAGTGGTTACTTTAGTTGAAATTTAGACGGAGAACATTTTAACATGATTAACAAACATCTAAGAATAGTAGTAAAGATTACCCAGAATCTTATATTTACAAACAAACTTAATAAGAAAATCGATTGATTTAGTAACAAAAATGAGATGATCGACGTTAATTGATTACATAGTGAAGAAATGGTAACCATATTAGCTTCAAATGAGATTGATCTGAGTTAATATCATTTATATAAGTTATGTCTAACATAGAACATGATGAAGCAACAAAATAAATTAGATAATCAAATGAAAGTTGAGTTACTAGGGTAAACACAGCCTGACAACTATTCCACATCAAGCACATAAACAATTTTAAGCGTTTAATAGAATTGGTTTTCGATTACCTACCTAATTTCCTGAGATGTCAAGGTGGCTAAAGATGTTGTCTTGTCCACTTACTCGTAAGATATGTTTATGTTAATGTTGTATTCAGCCTTCTACTGATTGTCAATACAGTGTCATCACCTTTAAAATGACAAAAAATAAATACCTGTATTTTGTCAATCGTAGTTTCTATAAAATGTATGACTTTCAATTGTTCTGCATTTCACAATGAGCTTCTGGGATATTCGTTGTTTCTTAAGGATTTCTGGCCATTCATGTTTTTTCCATGTAACATGATGTCTATACTAATGAATTTTTGTAGTTGACTAGGCGAAGGCTATTAAGGTTAAATTAGAATTTATTCTATAAATTCGTTCTACAAATTGAACTTAGAATCGAACTATGTTCTTTCCGTTGCACATCAATATAATGGTATGGTAACTTAATAGACATTTTCAGCTGAACTCAGTAACTCAGTAGACAACTTTGTAGGGTTTGATAAAACTAGAAGGAGTATGAGTCCCGGATTGCTTAGAAACACTAGGAAGTGGCAGGTATATTTCAAATAATAACAGATGATTCTGCTTACGAGCTGTAATATTTGTGAATTAACACAGAGACTGGTTAATTTCGGTGCGTACCAACAACAGAAAAATACAAGCATATGCCTATAATAATTGGATACGTTGAATTGGACGTTATTCATTGGATAATTTGGTTAAACCTATGGAGTATATAATGCAGGCGAAAAATGCATAATCAAAGATGAAATTATGCTAGACAAAGAGTTGTTTCCAGAATTAATCTTGTAAGCACAAATTCATCCTTATGAATTAGTGTATAAATACTCAAATTCACCTAAGATGTGATGCAGTTACAACATCAAACTTTTTGTAACGTTAAATGTAGCATAGGACATAATAACTTGGAACCGGCATTTGATTATTAAGAAGACTGAATGTGAATCGAAGTAGTTTTATGCAGACAAGTATTAAGTTTAACTATTTGTGTTCGTCGTACGTTGATGTTGATTGGTTACTACTGATTGTATGTTATATTTCCAATGAAAAGAAGACGGAATAGTAGAATCAGATTGTCCTACTCCTCATCTACAACTAAACTATATAGAATGTGATAACCAATAGCACAGAACAATACAGAGAAGAATATACGTAGGAAAGAACTTGAGCTTATTCAGTATGCAGTAAAAAGTAGTTATATTACAGGTTTGCAATCAAGTATAATGATAAAATATCATCATCAAGCTAATTTTAATAGATACATCTAGTTATAATAATAATAGTCACACAGTTAACAACAAACTTATTAAATAATACCTGTGAAGTTATTACAATTCCAACTGATGATTTATTAAATCTTTCATTTAGGTAAACAATCCAATGATTCAAGTGTACTGAATACCTTTCAACGTAAACCTTTTACTCTCAATTCAATGAAAGATTAGTATACCAAATAATCAACAGATCAACTAACTAACTAACTACTTTACGTTTTGTGTCATTTACTAAAGATCAAATATACATTCAGATGACAACACATGAATATATAACAAAGAATAATGTAACCTCTATCTCACCCTAACATGAATACAGAGAAACATTTCTATGATTAGGTAAGCATTTCTACTTAGATACAATGCAGTTAAATTGATACTTTCATTCAAACAGTTGTTCACTTTTCTTCTTTTTTTTTCAGTGTGACTAAATGATTGTCTAACTAGTACATCATTCACTTTGCGATAGCTTAAGTTGAAAATAATCTCAGTTAATAAGTTATCTGGTCATATACACATTATCACTTTACTTTACCTATGATCACATGCTTTAAATGTATACAAATAACAAAAATATGGATAGAAAGCATTTACTATTAAACATTCCAAGTATATTACAATACTAATTACTATATTATCATTATCATTACTATTGTATTATGATCGTTTTGCGTGTTTTTATACTAATTTTTTTTTTTATCTCTACATTTGTATATGTTGTGTACATTGAAATAAAGCTTCAATTGAATGATTCTTATATTGTCCATGTTCACCTCTTGTTTTCAGTTTATTAACTTAATGAAATAATACAACCGAACCCTATTTTCACAAACACTCTCACATAAACATATTCACTTATTCACATATATAAACTATTAAAAGTATAACTTTAAGAAAACAATAAGTTACCGTTGTTATAAATTTAAACAATTCGAAACGTTCTGTTCATTTTCTTTTTTTTTAGTTTTCATTTTCGAAACTTTAATTATGATATTTCCCCCCCCCTCCTGTTTTTCCTTCCCTACTCACACTTTCATCAATCTGGGTTTGTTTAATTACTCGAAAATAACTATGACAACAGAAAAAAAATAAGTGAATAAATAGATTTTAAAGTAATTGATGATAAATTATATACCATGTGAGTATTCGTCTTTTAAAAAATAAACAAACAATGAAGCTGAAATATTTTGTTACATTGTTGTCAAGTGATTATAATGAAAGAAACTAATTGTCATCATGATCTACATTCCATTTTGTTTTAAATGAATATATTTGTATTCTGTACATTTAGTGTGTATGTTTTTTTCTTTCTCAATTTTTCCTTTTTTATTTTCTCGAAGTAATTAGTTAACAGTACGTATAACAGTTTCTCTATTTGTTTCCTACTAATCACATTGATTCGTTGTATACTCCGAAGAACATACAACTTAATAGGAGATAAAAGTTTTTCTCTCTCGCTCTCTCGCCACTTTCCTGTTTTTTTTTCATTATCTTTTTGATAGGGTTTTTATTTTTAGTTGTTTTCTTTTGCATATCAACATGAATTATGTTTCGATAGTAAATAACACAACTATGTCAGTTTGATCGACTTAATGTTGTTATTGTAATCCCTTGGCTGTTCAACATAAAATCGAGATATTCGTTTACTTACTTTCATTTTTATGCACATCTTTATTAAATGTTACTTCATGAAACAATTGATCTACATATTTCATGTTTTTCTTTTCTTTTTAATTCAATTACAAATTGACTTGGTCTATAATAACACTTAACTTAGAGTTTCGTTGATAGTAACACTAAATGATCTAATGAAATCAGCTGAAGTAAGAAATGTATTAACAAAAGTATATTATGTAACATATTCTAGTTGAATGATGATAAATCTATTGAATAGATACAATCTAACAACTTTCTATAGGATATAATCTTGTTAACAGATTATCAAAACTGTTCTTAAAGCTACAATTTAAATGTATTTTTACACTGTGTTATGTAAATTATAATTGATTGACAATATTATATGCATAATAATAGGAAAGGGAAAAATTCATTTTGTTTGGTTAATCCAATTTGAATAAATTTTCTTTTTGATTGGCTAATTCTCTCTCCCAAATTAAACAATTAACCAATAACGATTGGAATTGATCAAATGGGATTATTTCAAAGAAAATGCAATTAATACTTATTTGTATTTGTGAAGTTTTATTTTGTGCATTTTGTGTATGTGATTGCTTTTTATCTTCTGTTTGAAATAAATAAGCTTAATTAGATCTGCTTAAATGATTCAAACAATAAACAAAACATTCTCATTCTAATAAGTTGATTAAAATGGTAATTCTATGATTGAATGCCATCCTTGTGGTGCTGATAGTGAAAAGTTCACTACGTGACATGTTAATCACATATGCGATTCTCTAGTGGAAGTGAGAATGTTCAATGTTGAGAAGTCTGATAACAGCAATAAATAACTTTGGAGCACTTTCTAATTTTCTATGTTATTCAACAGTCATCAGCCTGTAACGGTTAAGCAAAACAAAATTAAATACTAAACTCTACGAAACCACCTCGAATAATTATTCGTTTATTTGAGATTATATAGCCAAACTTCATACAAATTAAATTTTGAAGTATGACATCAGAAAATGATTTTAGTTGAACAACTCTTAAAAAATACTGTGCGTTGGATACCTGTTTTAGCCTTATATAGGATTTTCCAACTGTATGAGCTTAGCTGTTAGACTATTAGGCTGAAATCTAATGGTTTAGACGATCACTCACTATGACTATGGAATAATTGCTTTACATTCGATATGGTTACGATTTAAATGGTCATTTCGTCTCACCACAGATTCAAAATCATCTTTCTTACCAACAGGTATTAATGGACATTTTGTAGATTGTTGAAATTGAAGTCTCATATCATGGCTTTCAATGGTTGTCTAACTATGCCTATTTCTTGTTACAAAGTACCACATTCAACATTCAGCATCACGCCAATCACAATAATAAGCAAATTTCATCGATTAGCCTTAAATGTAATGCATTTATACATATACAAGAAGCTGTACTCAACGATAAGGTATCTTTCTCTATGTTAAAATTATCAGTTGGTTAACTATGTGAATTTTAAAATTTCCTACTTTTAAATTCACTAATTAGTAGTATATTCAATAAGAATAAAACATTATGCATATAAAATTATTGGGAAAATTCTACTGATTACTAAGTAGGATAAAAAAAATAAAGCTCATTTAAACATTAATTAACAACATAGTAGTCTCTACTGACTAAATTGATGAATACTATAATCCTTGATAACCTGGTACGTAAATACATTGATGTATATGAGTATGCAAAACAAAATTGTTTGATATGATCAGATATGTGTATGCTGAAAAATTTTTCAAAAATATAAAAAAAAAAAACAAAAAACAAAATAACTTTATACATTTAGGAAAATATTTATGTTTAATAAATGTACTGACAGTATAACCATAGTGATATTTAATACAAATGTCATGAGTAACTAAGAACAATAATACATATGAGTAGTAGTAATAGTAGTAGTATATAGTTGAATGTTTAGATAGTAGTAGTAGTTAGTCATTTGAAGAAAAAAAAAACAATAGTTGAATGAACTTATTACCAACCAACAATACTATACAACTAAACAGATAATAAAACTTATTGTAGTAGATTAGTCAGGTACACTCGACACGGTATATTTATTTATTTAGACGGTTGTCTATAGTGAATGTAAAAGTAAAAGTAAAAAAAAAAAAGCAACTGAAATTATTCATGATTAGAAGATTGAAGACAAAAAACAAAGACAACGAACACAACTAATAAAGAAGTAGAATAAGTTAAACAAAATAAGAAAAAAAAGATAAATATTTAATAAACTTATGGAAAATTATCAGTAGAAAAAAAGTCATACAAAAAATATAAGCGGCGGAAAAGAAAAACAAGAGTGATGAACAGAAAAATCTAACTAGGCTATGACATCAATGGAGAAAGATAAAACCAATATTGAAGTAGGACTAATGGTGTATAATAACAATGGTAAATAGTCTATTACTTGCACACTTCTAATATATCCAGGTCATATAATACTTCATTACTTACTTACTTACTCCCGTTACTCCTCACTGAGGAGCATAGGCCACTCCACCAGTATTCTCCATTGAATTCTGTCCTTAGCAATCCTTTCCAGCTGTTTCCAGTTGCTATTTATCCTTTTAATATCTGATTTCAGTTCTCGACAAAGTGTGTTCTTTGGCCTTCCTCTTTTCCGTTTTCCAACAGGATTCCATGTTGATGCTTGTCTCGTGAAGCAGTCTGATGGTTTCCGCAATGGATGTCCTGTCCATTTCTAACTTTTTTTCCTAATTTCCTCTTCGGCTGGAAGTTGGTTTGTCCTCTTCCATAGTAAGCTGCTGCTGATGATTTCCGGCCAACAGACATTCAGTATCTTTCGTAGACAGTTGTTTATAAATACTTGTATCCGTCTGATGATGTTTTCAGTAATTCTCCAAGCTTCAGCTCCATACAGCAAGACTGTCTTGACGTTTGAATTGAAGAGTCTGGTTTTGAGGTTGGTCAACAGTCGTTTTAAGTCTGGTATGTTCAACTGTGGGAATGCTACCCTTGCTTTGATAATACTTGCCTTTACATCTGCACAGGACCCTCCTTGTTCATCGATGATGCTTCCAAGGCATGTGAAAGTATCCACTTCTTCAAGAGTTTCTCCATCAAGTTGAATTGGGTTGGTGCTCCCTGTGTTGTATTTAAGAATCTTGCTCATTCCCTTATGTATGTTCAAGTCTACTGATGCTGAAGTTGCTGCTACACTGGTTGTCTTTGCTTGCATTTGTTGGTGTGTGTGTGTGTTAGAAGAGCTAAATCATCCACGAAGTCCAACTCATCGAGTTGCATCCTACTTGTCGATTGAATTCCGTGCATCCCCTCAGATGTAGAGGACTTCATGATCCAGTCAACCACTAGGAGGAAGAGGAAAGACGAGAGTGGGCTACGCTAGTTGTCTGACTCCTGTCCTCACTGAGAATGCATTTGCCAGTTGGCCTCCATGCACAAATTTGCATTGTGCTCCGTCGTAAGAGTTCTGGATGATGTTGACTAGTTTCTCTGGTACGCCACAGTGTCGAAGAAGTTTTCATAGTGTTCTCCTATCTACACTATCAAACGCTTTCTCATAATAAATGAAGTTGATGTACGGTGACGAGTTCTACTCAGTTGATTGTTCAATGATTATCCATAGTGTTGCGATTTTGTCCGAGCACAACCGATAATTACAGAAACCAGTCTGTTGGTCTCGAAGTTGACTATCCATTGAATCTTTCATTCTGTTCAGCAACAATCTGTTGAAGACTTTCCCTGGTACCGACAGTAATGTGATCCCTCTGTAGTTGTCACATTTGCTCAAGTCTCCTTTCTTTGGTGTCTTGATAAGATGTCCTTCTTTCCAGTCTGCCGGCACTTGTTCTTCCTCCCAGATCTTTTTGAATAAAACGTGGAGTATCCTTGCTGTTAGATGGATATCTGACATGAGTGCTTCAGCTGGTATATTGTCAGGTCCTGCTACTTTCCCACTTTTGACTTGTCTGATGGTAATCTTGATTTCTTCCATCGTTGGTGGAGTGAGATCTATCGGAAGATCTGTAGGTGCTGCTTCGATGTCCGGTGGGTTCAGTGGGGCTGGCATATGTAGGAGTTCCTCAAATTGTTCTACCCACCTATTCTTTTGTTCTTGAATTTCAGTGAGTATCTTGCCTTCTTTGTTCTTGACCGATCGCTCTGGTTTACCATGTTTATCTGCCAGTTTCTTCGCTGTGTCGTATAGCTGTTTCATATTTCCTTCTCTTGCAGCCTTCTCCGCTGTCGTTGGAAGGCCTTCGATGTATTTCCGTTTGTCGGCTCTAATGCTCTTCTTTACCTGCTTATTTGCTTCTGCGTATTCAGTTTGTGCCTTTATTTACTCTGCTCTTGTTAGGCTGTTGTTGATTTCTATCTTCGTGTTCCTTCTTTGTTGAATTTTGCTCAATGTCTCAGTGGAGATCCATTCCTTATAATGGTGCTTCTTGCAGCCTAGAACCTCCTGACACGTTGGCGTTAGTGCTTATTTGATTCCTTTCCAGTTGTCCTTCATAGAGGTTTCTTCTTCTTTCGGTAGATCTTGTAAGGCTTGGAACCTGTTGTTGAGAGCTATTTTGAATTCCTTGAGTTTGCCAGTGTCTCGGAGAAAGGTTGTATTGAACCGTTGTACTGCTGTTACTTCAGTTGTCCACTGCTTCTTTAGCTTCCGTTTCATTTTAGCTATGTCAGCTCCTCTCCTGGCTCTTACATCTTCCATCGATCTTCTAAATTTTTTGTTGATGAATATATGATCGGTTTGATTCTCCGTAGTATGATCCGGTGAGACCCACGTAGCCTTGTGTATGCGTTTGTGGGGGAATATACTTCATTACGTTAGTAGTTATCTGGTGAAATCTATCAAACTTAGTGATGTGCAAACATCAAAAGTAATGACTACATTAAATCAACTTCATTGATAAACTGATGACCACATATTTCAATGGTCGTTTTAATTACAAAGTGATCTAACTAAGTGAATTTACAGCCTTGTTTATTTTATTTCTAATACTTATTATTCATTTACAAAATAAAGTTGATAGTGTTGAAATGACTAAGTTGTAAGAAATGTATTTCTACGAAATTCACAACACAACGTTCATACCGTAAGTATGCGATATTTCTTTATGTACCAACTATATACAAATAGTATAGTAGGTGAAATGTTAGTGTAGAGATCATTTATTACAAGAAGGCTGGGACTAAAGTTCACCATACAATTGGTAGTAACATCGAGATGCTGATTTCTAAGCATTCACTTGTTCCTCTGACTGATGTTACACGTCGTTGCTTGTTAAAACATCTTTCAGTGTGACTAAAAAAGATGCAATTTAAAATTTAAATAACTCCATACCCTTCCATAGACTTCAAAAAAGTCATAAATGCAGCACAAATCAATTAGTTCCAGTCATTTATCTTACTGTTAATTATTTATCAACATCTGTTGCATTCGAAGTTATACAAACAGCAGAATCACTGGTTATTCAAATCAAAGAATACCCGAGCTTCGTATACATAAGAAATTTTATCCATCTGTTTCATTTACTTTACCCAGCCTCAGGCGAAGTAATTCAATATTCATGAAGAATCTAATTAGTAAACAATTTATCTTATTGTTTATTACTAAAGTTATATTCAATCACTTGATCCTAAAATATTGATTATCTTTAGGTTTCATAAGACTCATTTAACACATTCCCATGAATGACTACAATAACCACTACCATTAGACTTGGACATCATTGTGGCAGTAATTTCTTTACACCCAACTACCAAATGTAGATAAATAAACTTGTTATAAATAGATTGCCTCCAACTCAATATACAATCATCAGTCTAACTTGTTCCTGTGGATGAAGTTATATTTTCCGACCTAACTTACTCTTTCAACAGGCATTTCTGACCACTTTTAGATGTAAAGGCATGCTGTAGATTATTTATACAATTGGACAATCTGGCTATATTTATTTGATGACAAACTTACTAATTCTGGTCATCTGTAAATATGGTTTTATAGCTTATAATGGTGTAACGATATTCGAACTAGAAGCTTTATTTTCGAAGAGTTCATTATTGATCTCTACAACATCGTCAGTGCCAACTTCACGTAAAAGTGATGTTTTTATTTGTAGAATAACTGTTAAACTAGAAATAAATTGTGGAGTATTAGTCGAATAGAAAATCTTTTGTTATTATTTGTCTTCTCTTCTTTTTCCGTCATAGTCTTCGTTGTTTTCAAGACCAAAGCACATTTCACCATCTCTCAGTTAGTTGCACCCTCAACAGTAGCAACCATCAGAAAGTACCATTAAATGTGATATGCATAAACAAAGTGAACATCCCAGTCCTTTGGGTGTTTTAAGCTACTTCTAAGGCAAATATATAATGATTACAGTAAAAACTTTGTGATATCAGTTTGTTTGATAATGTAATCATAAAATATTTAGTTGTCGATTAATTTTAACTGAATGACTTATTATCTACTAGTGTGAAGGTAAAAGGTAATGAAGGAAATGGAGTTGGGTTCTCTGAAGCCAAAGGCATACAACTGTGATGTTTATTATCTCCAATGACAACAGGATTAGGTTAGACCTTAGATAAAATCTGAACTACTAGGATATCACGATACGTGGTTGTTGTAAAGACTTGTTCTCTTACTGTCTACAAATTTGAATTAATTGTCACTTTATACAAAAGGAAAGTTTGATATCATTTGCATAACCATTTGATGCCGTCCTCCATGCACAATTTTGCACTGTGTTTCGTCGTACAGATACTAGTGAATTTCTCTGCTGTAAAACTGGCTGAAGAAAATCTGCGAGGTGAATTCATCTCAATCTACCACTCTCTTTGTCGAAAACTTTCTTTCATTTCAGTAAATTAGTTTATTTGAGTGGTTTCAAAATAACTTAAAGAACTAAATGAAAATAGTGAGGAGAGATATACATTTTAGTTAAAAGTATGTTCTGTGTCAGAGTTAGTATTTCATATTATCACTTGGAAATGGTTTTGTTTCTGTTGTTGTCAAGTTAATTATAGGTTATAGACGAAAAATAACATGCGAGATGAATAATTAGTTATATCAAAGAAGTAAAAAGTTGAAAGGGGCCGTGTGAAACAATTCACCTCTTATCATTTGAAGTGTCTGGGCAAAAATATTGAAAAAGAAACGTTTAGTAGTTTATTAGTGTAGTGGACCAATTAGTATTATGGAAATTAAAAGTGACAAAGTAAATAAAAGATGTACTGGATAGATAGCAATAATACTACATCAGAAGAAATAAGCTGACTCTATGTCGATACCAGCTAACTGGCAAATGCTGTAAATTGTCCTCACTGATAATAAGGCAGTTAGATGATTATAAATGTGAATTCGACCAGGAAAACGTTAAAATATTTGATAAAGAAAAGTTTAGGAATCAGGGCATATTTCAATCAAATTACACATGCCAAGTCAACCAGATCTATTAGGCAGTAAGACGGAAGCCACAGATTAGGACACGGGAGATGACAAATATACAATCGACTGTAACATGGACTTCATGCAGATAAAGTTCTTCGTTAGTCAGCATTAAAGAAACATTAAAAGTTTAGTTCACTCTAACGTCAGTCAGTTGTGGACAAATTCCCTCAAAAGTATTTACTCATTGTGTTGTCTAGTAATCCAACGTAAACTTCAAGGTGAAACCGTTCAGGATCAAAAATATTAAATTCTAACGACAGTAAAAACAAGTAATTCAGCAGGGTTGGATGAGTTCACTTTATTTTGTTGATTTCTCTTCAGTCAAATGTAGTGTCATGTATGCTACCAAGACAAGAAGGAATAACAATTCTTCATTTTAAATGCACAAATCAAGAATTTTCATCGTTTCATTGCCACTATTTCTATGTCTTACAATGAATATTTGTGATTGTTGCTGTAGTTGTAGTCTTTTCGACACTTCACAACATTCCTTAATTCTTTTTCCATTTTGTCACCGAGACATGCATTTTCTAAGTGTTCTTATAACAAGTCGAACAGAAACTATTAAAGTTCAAATGCAAGACATTCCAGTCACAAAGTTAGTTGTTAAATCAGGTGTACTTGGTGTATACTCTTTACAACACTGAATATATTACAACTAATTACCTTCTTTTACCTCAATAGGACGAAATAATTATAAATACTACTTGTATACACTGACGCACACTTACAAATTATGGCCATCGAAAGTACTGTAGATTTCAAATGGAAACATGGAAGTTGTCAGTTTATTTTCCTCCTTGTTAATTTCATGAAAGAATGATACATGAACAGAATGTAATGCAGGCATCTTTTATATGACGACTAGAAGATTAATTGTAACGAATGAATTGATAGCAAGCGTATCGCAATTGCAAATGAGTGACAATTACTGACTGATACAACTTGAGTCCACGTCTTCTTCATTATTGCTTAAATGAAGTTGAGTATTTCTTACTGCAACAAAAATTTGTGGTAATGAGTGAAACAGTTAGTATTATTATTATTGCTATTATTATTATTATTATAGTTTCTGGTAATGTGGCTGTAAGATAGTTAAACGCACTGACACGTACACACAGATGAAGTAAGGTACATAAACCAAAGTACAAAGTTGATCGTATGAAAGGGTACAGAATAACGAGAAATGTGACGTACATTACCACCACATTAGGATATTCGATTTATATAGTCATAAGTTTGCAGAAATCTATTTTCATGAAACCATAATATATTAACATATATATTGCGATGTGACTGAGATTAGAAAATGTAAGATATCGGATCCTGATTTAACCATTAAGGTTAACATTTTTCTACGAAAGCACTGTGGGATGAAAGTTATTGGTTTGAGGTCTTGGCTGTGAATTTTTGATTAACCTCGATTTGAAACTACCCATCTATCAAGCACTTCTTGATTTTGAATAGACTTTCAACGAATATCACATTGTGATGAGATTATCTTCATGCATATAAACATATATAGGTGTTCTCAGATTACTGAACTTATCTGTGATTTTATGATTCAATGTGCATTTCACAGGAAGCTCTATTCAAATGACAAAAGTACAAGTTCTTTTGAATAAATCTTTGTATATCGATGTATATTTAATGGATTCAGTAGTCGATTGATTGATATTAAATAATGCAATAGATCACCTTGAAATTGGCTTGCTTGAATCGTTGCCCCTGTTCATATGATTTAGCAAAGTTGAATTGGCAACTCGTTTCGACTTAGGTGAAACCCATTAATTTTAAGTGCATCCTAGTGTAGTTATTCACATTGTTACCTGAATCTAATACCCTTTGTTTCTAATCCAGTTAACTACTCCTTTGTGCGTAATACATTCACACTTGAAGCTATAGACTTTGAATTCTGGTCTTAACAAGAAGGACGATAATGAAAATCAGGTACTTCTAGCTGATGCGTTCCATTGAGGGGGAGGGGGAGGTCTAAACTTGTATTCTAAACTAAATGAGATTCACTTCCTAGGCTTCATTTCTAGCCTCATTCCAACTTGACTAAATTCGTTAGTATTTTAAAAGTATGTCTCGTTTCTTTACACATAGTTAGGTGAACACTATAATCAACATACACATTTTTAAGACACTATGATTGTAAAGAGATTAGTGCTTGTTATATTACTATTTTCAAATTGACTATACTGGATCCCATTTGGTAAACTAACCAATCAAACTGATTTTCCAATAGTCCATATTGGTGTATTATTTGGACCTATTAAAATCTATAAAAGGGATTTTGATTGAGTCAAATGTTAACAACTACTACATTTTCACCAACTACAATGTGTGTCTATATCAATCCACCACTCACAATTGAATCAACTTACGTTATAGTGAAATGAATATTTAGTATTTTGATAAGTTGAATGAATTGCATAGACGTAGTTATCATGTTTAATTCAGTTTTGATATCACGAATTGATCTGAATCAGACAACCATTGATCACCTGGAAGCACTGGACAGCTGTTTCGTCCTAGTATGGGACTCCTCAGCAGTGCGCATCCACGACCCCGTCGGGGACCGAACCCAGGACCTTCTGGCTCCACGGCGAAAGCTTTACCATTGGACCACTGAGTCGGTCCCCAACGGTTGATATTTCCGATTCAGCCAATTCGTGATTCGTAATTCCTGGAGTTCTAGTGTGAAGACGTGACCAGTAGAGTTCAACCGTGTCGGGTGTGAGGCAGTAACTCACCAATGGTATAGAGGAGGTCGCGCAATGTATCACGAATTGGCTGAATCGGAAATATCAACCGTTGGGAGCCGACTCAGTGGTCCGATGGTAAAGCGTTCGTCGCGGAGCCAGAAGGTCCTGGGTTCGATCTCTGATGGGGTCGTGGATGCGCACTGCTGAGGAGTCCCATACTAGGACGAAACAGCTGTCCAGTGCTTCCAGGTGATCAATGGTTGTCTGATTCAGATCAATTCGTGATATCAAAATTGAATTAGACAGTTAACTATCTCTACAAACTCCCCTAATTGTAGTTATCATGGTCGAAAGAAGATGAAAATATACATTTAATCGGAAGAGCAAACAATATACAGTTGATTACGTCATGTCTTGTAGTTTATATTAATTTACATACATGTTTATAGACAGATAAACATGGTAGGGAGGGGTTTGTGAGAATTCATTATGATGTCTAACTGAGAATATCCTAATATTTCCTTGAGTGTTTGTAACAACAAGTACACTGAAATAAACCGATGATAGCAAATGATAGACATCTATCCTTGTTTATTGTTAAACGTTGGATCATGAGAATGACAAAGCAGTCGTTGTATTCATATTGAGAATTAGTTAGTGAACGAGTACTTGAATATACTGAAGTATTATCCATAAAGTAATTATAAACATTCCTTAAGTGGGAGAAAGCAGTTAATGACAAAACTAAATCTACTTGGGTTATATAGTTATGAAAGTGGTATGAATAATGACGATGATTATTATTATCTTCGTTGTCGTTATACTTTCACTTATCTTGTTTAGTTCTTATGTTTCATATAAGCATAGGCTAACAGTTTAGCACTTGAAGGATCATGAAGTGTTTTGTCCCTTTTTATGTCACTGCGTGGTTTTTACCATTAGCTCAAACTGTCGTCTATACTTCAGTCATCGGATTAGTTACAGAGTAATGACCAATGTAATCAAAGTCTCTTGATCGAGTTACAGTATAATCACTAGTCTAAGTTACTTAAAAATAAGGGAACCATGTTAAGATTGTAGATAGTTTCTTTTTTTTAGGGGAGGAGGTAGTTGCGAGAATACCATGTATGTAGATCTTGACTATTTTGTACTTGTTAACGAGGCATACCGATAAGCATGAAGGAACTGATGCTCACTTGTGCGTTTTATCCTGGATCACTTAACCTCAGAGTCTTGAACAGTTTCCTCAGAGCGCCATTTTTTAAAGATTGCATGTGTTTCTCTTCAACGAGTGTCTAGTAGGATAAAATTTAGGCGCATTGTTACACGTATACCACTTTCAAAAACCAATCTATTGTAGTGTCGGTTACAGAGCATTATAAGCAGTTTATATCGTGTATTCAGATGAGATCAAGCTAACTGAAACTTTCTCAGTTATGAGTGACAGTTTACTGAGTAGAAACTGTATATCAACCTAGTGGCGAACTCTTAAATGAACCGTGAATAGGTTACACAATACAGCCATACTATCTGTGTCCATATGGCGATCATTAATCTCTTAATATATTACTAACTGTGACTCAATGACCAAATTCGATCACTCATATCTATCAAGGTATGTAACAAATACATTGTTTTAATAAAGTACGTCTTCTACTTAGTCTTATTAATACAGGTACAAGATTCTATGAACATGCCTAATTAATAAATTCAAAGAAAGATTTAAATGATATAAGTACAAATCGAAACATATGTATGACCAATGTTCATAGAATTTACATTATCTTGCTTGTAAATACTTTCTAGTATGGCTCAACAAAGACACTCAAGACAGTTAACATCTTTGTACTTCCTCCCAACAAGTCTGGAATCGACCTGTCACAACTCTTCACTAGAATTTCAGAAACATGCTGAGGTTAGTCACTAGTGAACTGATTATTGTAATTGAATTGAGGTGGTATTTTGCAGATTGGTATGGTTGCTAAGTTAATTGAACATGTCACAGATTAATACTGTATTAAACATAAAAATGCAAGAATATGTATAGAATTATAATTAGTTTTATAGAAGAGATAGATCATATAGTAATATTAGTATACAATATCTACTTATAAGTAGAAGAACATAATGTATGTAAATACAGAGTGCAAAACACGTGTAGCAACCATTAACTATAGATATACGCAGTAAGTAATAAATACATTAGTATGACTAATGTATTACTATGGGTTATTTGTTCATATAATCGGTTGGTGAATATTAAACCAACGAGTTTAACATCAAGTGTATTAATATTAATAGTTTACTTATATGACTAAATAATAACTAAAGAATGAAATTGGATTCATTTCAATGACATGATTCGTTAAATTTTACATAGATATTCTCTTTAATGTCCTGTATTGATATATAACCACTGACTCAATTGACAAAATATCGGTAATTTAATGAATTCACTGAAATCTACAACGTTTTAGATATTAACAACGAGAAATTGTAAGCTTTAACAGTTAAATGTACGTGTACACTGGTTGATTATTGAGTAGTGATGATGATTTGGGAATTCTGAATCCCTAACACCTCCTTCTTTTGGAAATCACAACGGTAATACGTTTCTTGAATCCAGTTTAGTTTTGGGTGCGGTCAAGTAAGAAACTACAATTAACTTAATAAAAGAAGGAAGACGTGATTAATTACATCGAAACTAGGAATTTACAATCTACTACTAGACTCCACCCTCACGGAATGTAGTGCAATCTTTATGTGGTAACAGAAACAACACCTCGTTGGTCATCTATTGCTTCCAACGTAGTCTGTTTACCTCTTGATTTATTGCACCCACGAATGAAAGAGACGATGACGCGATCGCATCTGGAATGTCTTTTGACGGCTGTGATTTTTCGATTCGCTGAATACTGTTGCTTCCTGTGTTCAGCATACGGTCTAAACACGGCTCTCAAAATGACTTTCTGACTCGGACTGGCAGCTATGCTACGAGCACGTCTATTGGGATAAGCACTCTAAAATTTTGTGAATAACTGAGAGATCACTGCTGGCTTATCACCTAGCGATTGTTCCACATATGGAGTGATTTCAGTAGATGTCCGCAGTGCATCACACTTTTTATCTGGAGCAGTGTTACTAGGCACGAGGGTCAGGGCACTTCTGTCGCACACTTCCGTTTAATTTGGGAATCCATTTCACACGTGGACTTAAGTACTATTTCGTCGACTACTGGTAGGATGATGCCGCTGGCTTGGATTCCAGCTAGATCTAATGCTAATTCAATCGACCGCTGGTTAGCAATGAGAAGACCATACTTAAATAAGTTTGCACGTTCACTAAGTGCTGACATGCTGATTCGTTGAAAATAATGACTTAGCTAGTGGCAAATGTGATGCAAGATCAATGATATGAACCCGAGATGCTGATTGGTCCTTGATGAAACATGAATGCTGGACTAACGACAAGATTACCTTAATTTTCCTGAGAATGCTAACTTTTATGAGATTCGCCACTGATATATTTTGTCAGAGATAAGACAGACACGTAAATTGTTATTGGCTTAGTACGGTCCGCGACGCGATACAGCTAAATTATCTGAGGTAGCCGGATTTTATGTCTTATTCCCTCGTTAGTTTCAATCGGATTCCGCGATTTGTTCCTTTTCAGCCCACAGCTACTCCAAAAGACTAGACTTGTAAGAAAAATATATTGTGGAGCAAAATAAATATCAAACAAGGCTAGTAAACAACGTAAATATATATCTCACATTTGAAATTGAATTGGTTGACGCAAGTTTACAATTCAATCTCTCAAGAAAATCAATACAACGTCTTTCGCTTGATTAAATGGACGATTGTATTTTGGGGGATTTTGAAGTCCCAACAGATGTCTAGCTGCTTAAACTTTGGCCACAATATTATGTGATCAACAGAATTTGATCAACACTATAATTAACTAGATGAACATTACAATAATCATTACTTAACGATAAGTCGGTATGTTTATCTTAGAGCCAAAAAGGTCACCATCAGAGGAGCTGGTAACGGTAGCAGATTTTACAGCTGCATGACCGTAGACTGAATCTGCCTAGGAGCACCAATTTCTTGAAAAATGATAACAAGCCTTGATGACGAGTATCAAGCTGTACAAAGTGAAGATGAAGTATGATTTTCTGTTGATTACTATCAAGTTACCAGAAAATTCACACATATTTTAAGAATATTAGTGGTTAACTGTGTTTAGTAAAATAGCAGATAAAGTGACAGTCTGAACAAGAGTCTCAGTGAGAACATCAGTTCTCTGAAGCAAATACTTTCAGCTAATTAAATACAAATAGGATGGAACAAGCACCCTAATTCAAGTATCACCCACATGATCAATTTTAATTTCGAATATTAACAAAGGGAAATTACAAACGTTGCAAGTACAGTATCATTAAATACAACCGGCCATTGAAAAACTTTAATTTGTAATGTTACTGCTAAGAAATATGATTCATTTGTATATCAATATATTGGTAAAGTGAAATTTATGGGATTATAGACGACAACATCAGTATTATATATATCAACCACCTTAGTTATGAGACCTGTAGGTACTTATGGAAGTTTATTTTAGGTAAGTCTAAACTGAATACTTCAATTCTAACAGGAGTTTTGAAGTTAGTTGGCACACATTGGTGAAATACACCTAGAATCTTGAGGAAGCTGATGGTACTTGTGGGATTCAAACAACCATTACGTTCTTAAGCATCACAGTCTTAGAGGATATTATGAAATTACTTAGCCAGAGATTTACTTTCATTTTGTCTTGGATATCTATATCACTGATCCTTAGTGCAGACGAAATCATATTCATTTCCTATATATGTTAGACACCGTAGTGATAGAATATTGAGTTTGAAATCATGCAACAACTTGGCAAGTGATTATATTCATTGAATCTGGTGTCCTTACTGTACGATACTAAATAAATTACTAGAATATTTAATGATAGCAACATTATTCGTCTACCTTTGTCTGTTAACATTAAATCCTGAGCTAATGATTAAGGTTCTAACGAATTGATGTTAATGTGAGCATACAATTCTAGAACCATGAGCAGTTAACTATTATTTCCTTACAAAGCAAACAAATAAGTTGAATGTCAGACATTGAGAATTATAGAAAATTTGATGTCTAGAATATTTTGTACAGTTTCATTTTATATTCGGTGAAACCTTCATTCAGCTGATTGTGACTAGGTATTTTGGAGGTTATTAAGTTTTAATTTGACAAAATTAATCGATATGGATTACAGCATTAAACAATGGTTTCGTCCAATTACAACTCTTCTTAGCAGTCAGCACTAATCCGCAACCTGAATTCTAGCCAAAGATCGTCAGGCCGCATGATAAATCACTGAACCAAAATTCACTGGATTTTATTCTTAATTGACGGTATATTCAGCATCTCTATAATGGCAGTTCTTGACGTCGAGCAAAATCTGGAAACTTTAGGAACAATTACTAATGGAGGGATACGATTACACATTACTAAGAAATTCTCTCTGAAATTTTAAATTTAACTAGGCATTATATGTTGACAAAGTTATGTACACTTGATGATTATTAAATTTTTTAGTGTTGTTATTATTCAATAATGTACTTAATGACCGAATGATCATTGCACTGTAGCACAAATATGTTTAAGTGGGAATCCTACTATTGATCTTCATTACACCAATAGTTAATCATTCGTTGCTAGACTTGAAGGTTGTGGTTTCTATTCCTCCTAGTCGGATCAAAGGTTTTCTCTTCGCAGGAGTTCTATATTAGAACGAAATAGCTATCCAGTGCCTTCTTAGTTTTCCGCGTTACCAAACCAAGTTTAATCTGTGACTAATACAAACAGGAGTATTTTGCTTTGATTTAAGCTAATGAATAACGTTGGCTGAATTTATTTTACTTATTTAATGAACACTACTTACAAAACTATTCAAGAAAATCCATTATCAAAGAATAAATTGATAAGAAAAGTTGAATGTGACAGATGTCATTCAAGATTAACATTGAAAAAGAAGATATGAATTGTTTCAGAATATCAAATTATCTTTGTTTCTAGTACATTTCTTAAATCAATTAATGTTCATAAGATTGTAATAAAACTTATGTAACGTGGGAATAAATACCCTCAAGCTAAAATACATTCATTGAAATTGTTCTACAAGAAAATATCTTATGAATCTTACATGGGTTAGTAAGTAAACATCATTTCATTGGGGAATATTTAAGCTCATACTGACTGAGTACATTATACCCATCTACATAACCATAGAAATGAGATAAAGTTGATTTAAAAATGAAGCGAATTGTTTATAAAATGATGAAAAGTTATGATCATTGTATTGAATTAAAGAGACTTTCAAAACTCATTTCACTTCAATGTATATCTCAACTGTATTATATGGAAAGACAATGAGTGTCTCACAAATACATTATCAACCTTGAAGTATGCTATTTCAACAAAGTACTTACTTAGAATCAAAATTGTGTAAGGTATTTATTTAATGCCACATCATGAACAGTGGATTGTACAAATATTTCATGATATGAAATAGTTAAAATAGTTTATACTGATTGGTTTAGTATACTTTATAAGGAAATGTCGGAACTACTGGAAAAAGTATCCATCGTGTTTTCAATCGTATGTTAGAAGTTAGTTAACGATAGTGAATGAAATCATTAATGAAATGATGCATGCAGAATTGAACAAAAACTTCAAATAATAAAACATTTTGTCCTGTACTTGACAACCTGTAGGTACTATGAACAGCTTCAATAGTTAGTCATAGAAAATCATTTGAACTTATAGACGATCGGTTGAATAACGTTTGATATTTGCTTATCTTTGATGAATGTAAAAGGAATAGGGACAATAAATAATTTCGGTATCTAATTACAAAGTCTATGTTTGTTTTTCATATTGTTAATGAAATAAAATTATTTTATGGTTGAATTGCATTCTATTCATTAGGTTTACGGATATCATAACAACTGTAGTATCATGAATGAATAAATACTGTCGAGAAGTCTAAAGCATAAATGAAAGAGCTGTTTAAAATGTTGGCTTCTGTCAGTTTGTAGTTAATAAGGTATTATACACACTAATATATGGTAAGATTTCGTGCAAAATGATTCTATAGTTGAATGTAGTCGGTTTATAGAGTTTTCTTGCAAGTGGTATATGCTCTCTTTTAATAACTAATGCTTTATATAGGTTTCAAACCGTTAACCTCCTGCTTCAAAGTTTAAGATGAAATGGGTCAAATTACGTGCTCTGCCCGTTATATTGAACTACTTAATGTCAGAATATAATGAAAGTGAGGAGTCACTTAGACTAGTAACCACATTCCATGACTAATAATTAGGGAGATATGACATCAGTAACTAAGCGATCAATTAACATGAATATGAAGTTAATGTACGCAGTCGTTCATATGTTTATGATAACAAGAAGAACAGAATGAATTGTTCACACGCGATATTGGTTAAATCAAAGGAATATGAAGGGAACTTGGGGCAAACTATTTTTCATCGTTCATAACAATCATGTCAACGACGTAAGCCACGTATTGCTTACTAAAAATAGTGAAAGAATTTGGTTTGAAGATATTACTAGTTTGTAAAGCCAGGTTAAAAGAAATATTCTGATCATTATAATTTAGTACTTAAGTTTTTGTCCGCAGAAAATGTTCCCTTTGGAATTGTGCTTTATCACAGACTGACATTCGTAAAGGAAAGACTAAAAACTAAGTAGCAACGAACAGTTACTTTACCCTAGAAGTGGGCATTCATGGTCACATGATTGGTTAAAGTAAGTGAATTTAGGTCGATTGAAAACTAGCCTAATGATAATCCATTAATCTTGAATGCAATAGACCTCATTTTAACACTACAGCTAATCATATGTCATAACTGTGGCACGGCTAAACTTGTAAAACCGTCTCCTATCGCAAATAGGCATAGAACTAGGGCTACTAAATTAGCTGTTGATGTAAAAAATTTAACCATGTAGTTTTACTACATCAAATATCAACAGATAGTATAAGCTAACGACTAAACTATAACGACAGCACTTGATATCTGTGTTCGCTATAAGACGTGCAGATCATGTGTATGTGTATTGACGAGAAATAAACCAAGTAGAAATGACTTTCTTGTACATTAAACGACATCCCCCTTCCTACATTGACTATACATATAGTTTTAGTTATCTAAACGAAGCAATCCAAATCTTTAACTTTAGTCCCAACGTGAACATCAACATTAAGATACAGACATATCTAGATGATGAGCTCTAAGTAGCACGAAACGCATCTGCGATTCCATATACCAACCACAATACAATTTTGATTATACTTGTAAATCATTAATGCATTCAGGCATCACCTCTCTCTCATCAAGATGCTTATATAAAAAACAGAAACTGGAGAAGTTCACTATATAATAACATCAATGGAAAGATGTAAATACTTTCAAACTATAAAATTATCTGTTAGACATTAATTAACATTAAATCCCTATTGGGAAGTAAACATAGTGGTATCATTCAAAACATTCATTAATTGTAACATGGTCTAATAGTGATAACTTAATAGATAGAAAAGAAAATAGATAATTAAACAAACCCTATAACAATAGTAGAAATAAACAATAGTATGAATTTGTTGTGCAATGAACCGTATGATGTCTTCTAGTTGATTAAGTAAACATGTTTAACACAGTTATCTATTGTTATTAATTATTATGACTATTCAGTTGAGAGGAACAAAGTAAATAAACTTCAGTAAAATAGGTTTATATTATTAAAATTTATATAAACTAGTGACATACTCTGTAAAGTCTAAATACAAATGGAAGAAACAGTTCGTGAATAGAGTAGGTGTTTTTCTTTTTCTTCAAAGATAAATAGATTGTGATAGAGAAGTGAAATGAAAATAATTGAATATTAATTTCAATAAGTGAATAAATCATCCTTAACTTGTCCTTAGATGGTTTTTTTTTTATTTTGAGGTCATTACCGTCATCATCATCATCATTGTCACCAGTAGAATATCAGAAGTGGTAGAAATGTATTCATTCTTCATTTTATTATTATTGTTTCTCTTTGTTATTCTACTACTTCTTCTTCTTCTTGAAATAATGACATCTTCATTAGCATATGAAAGCATTTCTTGACTGAATGTACAGTCTAACTGTTGACCTTGACAGGTTTACCTCATTACTCTGTGAAATATTAATTAAAATCATTTTTAATGACATTTTAATCTCTTCTTGTTAGCGTTTTTCTTTCTCTTAAAAATATCAAATTTTACTGAAAAACTTAATTACTTCATCATTTGGTTAGGATGATTACAGTAGAACACTGAAATAGTTACTATTGATAAGAGAGTAAACACTTCGGAACACACTCACACTTTGTCATTCACATTGATGTCATGAGGAGAACAATACAGCTGAGCAGATGTCAACTAGATTGTTTTGTATTTTCGTAATAAATAATGAAAGTAGAACTGATAACCGGTGACTCATATTTTAAAATTTACATATAGAGAGAGTCTAATGGGAATAGGAAGTTAACTGTATACCTATATTTTAGTTATCTAAACGAAGCAATCCAAATCTTTAACTTTAGTCCCAACGTGAACATCAACATTAAGATACAGACATATCTAGATGATGAGCTCTAAGTAGCACGAAACGCATCTGCGATTCCATATACCAACCACAATACAATTTTGATTATACTTGTAAATCATTAATGCATTCAGGCATCACCTCTCTCTCATCAAGATGCTTATATAAAAAACAGAAACTGGAGAAGTTCACTATATAATAACATCAATGGAAAGATGTAAATACTTTCAAACTATAAAATTATCTGTTAGACATTAATTAACATTAAATCCCTATTGGGAAGTAAACATAGTGGTATCATTCAAAACATTCATTAATTGTAACATGGTCTAATAGTGATAACTTAATAGATAGAAAAGAAAATAGATAATTAAACAAACCCTATAACAATAGTAGAAATAAACAATAGTATGAATTTGTTGTGCAATGAACCGTATGATGTCTTCTAGTTGATTAAGTAAACATGTTTAACACAGTTATCTATTGTTATTAATTATTATGACTATTCAGTTGAGAGGAACAAAGTAAATAAACTTCAGTAAAATAGGTTTATATTATTAAAATTTATATAAACTAGTGACATACTCTGTAAAGTCTAAATACAAATGGAAGAAACAGTTCGTGAATAGAGTAGGTGTTTTTCTTTTTCTTCAAAGATAAATAGATTGTGATAGAGAAGTGAAATGAAAATAATTGAATATTAATTTCAATAAGTGAATAAATCATCCTTAACTTGTCCTTAGATGGTTTTTTTTTTATTTTGAGGTCATTACCGTCATCATCATCATCATTGTCACCAGTAGAATATCAGAAGTGGTAGAAATGTATTCATTCTTCATTTTATTATTATTGTTTCTCTTTGTTATTCTACTACTTCTTCTTCTTCTTGAAATAATGACATCTTCATTAGCATATGAAAGCATTTCTTGACTGAATGTACAGTCTAACTGTTGACCTTGACAGGTTTACCTCATTACTCTGTGAAATATTAATTAAAATCATTTTTAATGACATTTTTAATCTCTTCTTGTTAGCGTTTTTCTTTCTCTTAAAAATATCAAATTTTACTGAAAAACTTAATTACTTCATCATTTGGTTAGGATGATTACAGTAGAACACTGAAATAGTTACTATTGATAAGAGAGTAAACACTTCGGAACACACTCACACTTTGTCATTCACATTGATGTCATGAGGAGAACAATACAGCTGAGCAGATGTCAACTAGATTGTTTTGTATTTTCGTAATAAATAATGAAAGTAGAACTGATAACCGGTGACTCATATTTTAAAATTTACATATAGAGAGAGTCTAATGGGAATAGGAAGTTAACTGTATACCTATATTTTAGTTGAAACGGTGTTACGAGGATTAATAATTAATTGTGCTGTTTGTATGCGCTACAGATTGATTTCGATTAAATACCGTTGACTCATGGAGTTTAGACAGTTATCATCAATGTCACTGAATGATTGTCACGCGTTATCACTAATTAACTGAAGTGGGTACTGTACCATTAAACACCGGGTTAGTAGTTGACCATTTGTCAAAAGACGTGAATGTCGTGTGTTTCATTCCTCGTAAAAATCGATGACACTAACTTCTAAGAAGTCCGATGCTAGAACAAAACAGCCATCTATCGTTCTCTAGTCTTCAGTGCTATTAAACAAGGATTGTTCTGTGTCGAACATAAATACCAAATTGATATATACGCGTTACATTATTTCTTTACTCTTTGACCATTTTGAATTCCAACATCCTATGAGATCAAATAATTCGCTTCATCTTTTACCGATATATCATACTTTACAAATTATTTTTACTAATCAGGATTATTTGCAACATTTTAATTCAGTATCAAGTTTGTTCTTTTGTGAACATTCAGTTACTTGTCACCTCAGTTATGGGTTGGGTGTTTAATAGTACAGTGTAGTTTTTATTAAGTTTCATTTAAAGAAATTCAAGTTATCATCAACTGCTCCATATGAATATATGTAGTGTAGTTCAGGTCAAATTGTGTAATAGTAAACACAAATATAGTAAAAATTAGAGATTGTAAGGTAAAATTTAGTGAAGATTGTATATCCACCAAATGAAGGAAAAACATTATTAACAAAATGTCCTTGGTAAGATGCATTAAGTGATCTGTGAAAACACTGAAGATAACCGGAGCACATTTAATTTAATCTAAGGGAGTTCATGAATATATTTTAAATCAGTTTATGTAATGAAAAAATGAAATGACATGAAATTTATTGCTATGTAGATGTCAAGACATCACTCTCCTCCTCCCTCACTCCAGCAAATTTAATGTAGACCGTCCTGTTTTGCATGTGCAGCATCCCCTTCAAAATGAATGTTGCTCAAAAACTGATATAATCACTATGCTTAGTCTCGTGTAAATAAAAAAACTTAATAGACGAATATAGCCTTATCTACAAAATATAGTGTTACATTGAACTAACTGGACACCTGCTTCACTCACATACATATAAACACAGGTTATCTGTGAGAAGACTCGATAAATGATCATCAATATGAATGCATGTAGGCAAATATGGATATAAATATGATTGATAAAATGCCAAATACTGGGATAGAGAGAATTGCTGGAGAATTTCTAGTATCCTGATAGTTGGACAGATTGGTATAGACTGTGTCTGCCAAGCTTCACAAGAAAACCCACCCAACCATGTATTCAGAGGCTAAGTGGGTCAAACCAAAGGACAAAAATAGACATAAGATAATTATAAGATTCCAATCCAATACACTTGAAAAGGACGAAATTATTACGTTTATTTACCATAAGTACCAAACATACTAATAGCTAGTTGTGAAAGGCAATTCTGAAAGTTCTTGTGATAAGTCATAACAAGCGTAATTCGAAAATGTAGGAAATTAGGCGGTTGGTAACTAATGGTATTAGATAATGACCACTCATTTACTGCATGGCAGTTTAGTAGAGTAAATGTTGAGACCGAATCCTTTGAGTTAGATTTTGTGTGAAAAATTCGACAGTAACACAATTTTTAATGGTTGCATAGTAATAGTTAGTCTGTAAATTAAACCACAAGTTCATTAAACCACAGCATACAGTAACAATAGTGAATTATCCAAATAGTGTTTATTTCTGTACTGTTCATAATGACTAGTTAACTAAGATATAAAATCTTATCATTACATTTCAGGCACTTGAATATGAAAATATTGAATTCATGGAGCATATCTAATTTCAAATATATTAAATATTGTCTCCAAGTTTCATGTGAAACGTCAATATATACATACGTAGGTAGATAAAAGGATATTGAGTGTTGTGGATAGTATTTACACTTTTCAAATGAAGCCTACCTGTGAAAGAATGGAACTTTTTTGCTTTTCTTTATTTTATGCTAAATTATACTGGATGATATTCCGAAATACGATGGTGGATTTGGTCGGTTACACGTTCAATATATGTAGCCACACGTGATCAGTAGAAATGAAAAATACACACTAAGATGGGGTGAGATATTATATCATGATATCAGTATTGTTTGTTTAAAGAACAAAAGCACTAATAATGGCAATATTACATATTCCTATTGAGTTTTTCTATAGACTTGTCGCCATTTCACTGGCTATATTACATATGAACTATATTTCCAAATAGGAAAGGCGATGCGTTCCAGCTTGTGATCTCGATGTTAGACTTTTTCGGATACATGTTTTGCTTGAAGTTTCGGTTGACAGTTTGCAGATGGTTTTACAATACATTTCAACAGCGTTTTCAGAGTGTATGGCTTAGGTAGATTATCATCTGTAAAACCTATAAGCGTCGAATTAAAGAATATAAATTATACAAACTTGTTTAAGAAAAATAAGTGAAGACTATATACTTGGCTTAAGCATGTACATGAACAGTCGAAATAACATCCTACACTTAAAAAAAACAGGCATCGACCTCCTTCAGGTCACAATCTTGAAACTAGAACAAACCCAACGTAAGAAGGGAATCGCAAGTTGAGATTCACTTTCAGGATCATTTACTAAGGTAAAAACGTATTTATACGATATTATTCGATCTTAGGATTCATACTATTATCTAAAACTTGTTAAAACTGATTACTAATGCGGTGACTATCTAATCAAAATATAACATAATGAATTGTTCTATTGATCTGACTTGTAAGTTTTCCAAGAATACTAATTCGTTGATTAAAGTAATTTTCAATACTTTCATGAATCTTCATTAACACTTTATAAAGAAATCACATAATTTTTAAAACATTTCAATATTAACTGAATATTGTAATAGTTTCTTGAAAATTCATTTATCTACATAATTGAAAAATAAAGATGCTTGAACAAAGGATATTCTGTTAGATAAATGGTCATCAGGTTCTTTATTTATTAGTCACAAAAGATAGCCAGTTTTGAAGAAGATACAACATCATTTAGGTATCAAGAATAATTGGATATAAACATTTTCTCTCTTCAGGTCATTTATAAAATACGAATGTTAATATTGATATGCTCATCATTATGTAACTTGGTAAACTTAGACAACAATTAAAAGAAACAACATAATTCATTAAATATCTAAAGGTATCTCTGTATTTGAATGAAATAAGACATGAAGTGTTAGCAATAATAGGATTCTATCAAATGTTTGTAGTCATTGCTTGAATTCTACTCAATATAAAATTGACTAGGTAAATTGACTTTGAGATAACTCACCACATTGTAATAACAATAATAAAAACAATTATAATCAATTCATTCCGTTAGGTTTAAAAAATCTAGTTACGAAATTAAGTAGGAATTAGAAGAGAAGATTGTGTCATATACAGATTCATTCTGTGTGTTATGATTAATAATAATAATAATAATAATAATAATAATAATATGAAGAATTATGAATAAAGAGAGTAGTAATTAGGTGGAGCTTGTATCTTCCCGTTGATTAGTCATGAAATGAAACTGGTCAGCCTCCGTTGCTATATGTGCATCCTGAGAGGATTGCCTAAATATAGCGATAGTTCGCAAGTATGTTTAAGTTGGATTGTGACTGGCAAGCAGAATCCAGGACGTGCCTTTAGTCCCATTCCGGACTCATCGACTGGATGTACCTGTATCCCAATGTTGATATCCACACTGGGATTCGAATTTAGTTCACTTCGTGTCAAATGCCACTGAATTCACCACTAGATAACATAAGCTGACCAGTTTCAGTCCATGACTAATCAATAGGAAGATACAAGCTCAGTCTTATTACATATACACCCGTTGCACAAGTGTGACTGTCTGGACACAGTAGCCTATTGGTGAACTCAGTGTGTGTATGCAAACATCAACATTAGGATGCAGGTACATCCAGCCGATGAGTTCCGAATAGGCAGAAACGCGCTACCTGGATTCTACTTGCAAGTCACAATCTAACTTAAAGACAGTAGTATTTGAATAAGATAAACTTAAGTTATAGAAATGCACATAAATACAGAATGATACATGTATATTCATAATTTGATTGAGTGTCACAGATTGATGTTGGCAGAGTACCATTGAAAACCAAAGAGCACTGGACAGCTGTTTTTTTCTAGCGTGGAACTCTTCAGAAGTGCGCACTCCAGATTCGGCACCGGGGGCTTCAGGTTGACGGTGAATGCCTAACCTTTTGCACCACTGGGTCGGCATCTAATGGTAGAATTCCCACTTCCATTAATTTCTTACATATAGCGCGACGATCATCCATTGACATTGGTGATAACTGTCTCACTCCAGACTAGTCTGAACTCCACTAGTCACAACTTCTCACTAGAGCTTTAAAAACATCCTGGAGTTAGTCACTAATGACATTCAATCAAATAAATAACCAATCTCTATAAAAATAATTATCCCAATTGAACTATATTCATAATTCACAATTTAATTGACAATCTAACATGGAATTAATTGATTATTTTACTATGAATTGTATAATACATCAGTTATATGATCGACACAATGTGATATAAGAGTCAACTCGGCTCATTTCATCATCAGAAATTGTGATCCATTAACTTCTTTATTGAAATAGTCATAAACGATAATGAATATCTTTTATTATTATTTTTAGTTATTTAATCTTTTACTTTATTTTCATGTCATTTGATTATGTTGTTTCGAATGAAAGAAGAAAAAATCAAATAATTTACTGATTTTGTTTATCTCTGTAAGCATAAAAATGTTCTCTTTCAAATTAAAATACACAAATATATAAAATAAACATGCTTCTTTTTTCTTTATTTATTAAAATTTATTCATTTAAATCATTGTAACCATTGGTGTTGGTGTTGTTGTTGTGGTGGTGGTTGTTGTGGTTGTTGTTGTTGTTAACATGAGTAATAAAAAGTTCGATTCGGATGATTATTTTTGTGGATACTGATATTTTTACTTGATTGAATATATCACAGATTGATGTTGGCAAGATACCAATGAAAAGCACGTAGCACTGGCCAGTTGTTTCGATCTAGTGTGGGACTCTTCAGTAGTGCACACCCTAGGTTCTACACCAGGAGGCTTCAGGTTGACGGCGAGCGCCTAACCTTTCGCACTACTAGGTCGGAAGTCAGTGATAGAATTCGCACTTTAATCAATTTGTGATATATGTGTATACATACCGTGACATTCATCCATTGTCATTGGTGATAATTGTCTCACTCCCGACAAGTTTAAACCCCACCAATCACGACTTCTCACTGGAGCTTTATGAACATCATGGAGTCAGTCACAAATTGATGGAGGTGGGAATCATGCGAATGGATGCCGACCCAGTGGTGAAGAGGGTTAGGCGTTCGCCGTCAACCTGAAACCTCCTGGTGTGGAGTCTGCTGTACGCACTGCTGAGGAGTTCCACACTAGAACGAAACAGCTGTCCAGTGCTCCTTGGTTTTCAATGGTACCCTGTCAACATCAATCTGTGGTTTATTTAACCAACTAAAAATAAAAAGTTACATTTATGACACAATCTACACTCTCCATCACCATCCACCCGACCCCATTTCCTGGTTCAACTTCGGTCAGTCTAACCACTATTAGAAGAAAATTATATGTAAAAGATAATTAGATGTTATTAAAATTTAATTATTCAGTATTGGGAACTTATAATTGTTATTGAGTGGTTGCAAAGTGGTTGCTAATATTCATCATAACATGAACTCCGTTCGATTTCAGTGAAAAGAAGAAGTGATATACGTGTGCTACTTCCATGCATGAGACTTTTTAGTAGTATCGTTTAAATATGACCTTACCGTTGATTAGATATCGGAAGTTCGGGCCACGTGGAGTACATTTAACCATCGATGGCAATGGAATGGCCAGAATTCACTAGTAGGATTCCAACTACAGTAATTTAGAAAATCCTCTCATCACACTGATATTAAACTATAATCAAACTTTTTGGAACTGATACAGTTATCTTCAGTGAAAGTGAGTGATCATTGCACTATATCACAAATTGATGAAAGCAAAATTATACCATCGAATACTTAGCCAGTGATGGAGATGGTTCGCCATAGGAGCAAGAAGCTCTGGATTTGTTTTCCTTGTGGATTCAAGGGTCTGCACGGTTGAGGAATTTCGTTATTGGGTGAAATGGTCACCTAGTGCCCCCTGGTTTTTATAGTTACCTAACCAACATCAATGTGAGATAAAGACAACTAAACTTAATACCTATTTCCACAAAGCCATCTTAATTCAATAACTAAATTTGTTTGTTTATATGTTTTCTAAGCATTCTTACTAAATAATCATGTTAATTTATTATCCACCCATTCGTCATGGAATTATTTTTTGAAAAAACTGTATATAAATATACATACATGTACATATGAGTGTACAGCTTCATAATGAATTTGTTAAAAAGAGTTTTCTTCGATGCAATTTTGAGCTTGGAATGCTTTAAAGGCAGATGTACTTTTAGATGTCGGTGTTTAGAAGTGAACAGCCTTGATATTGCCAATATTTGAATTCATGACATAAAGTTGGTGTTGAAATCTTGCTAACTTTAGATAAATAAATTGATCAGTATTTTTAGCTTAAAACCGATCCACTGTGTTGTTTGATCACATTTTAACACTATTAGTGATAATTCGCTGATATACAATCTGACTGGATTTGACAGGTTATTTCTTCACACTAGAGCTTTAGTACCTTCAATCAAAAAATTTAACCCATCATAGACATATATTTACCGATTTAATGATCTTATGGCCCTACTATAGTTCTACATGTAACAATAGATTTCGTCACTGGTTAGCTAACGTTTAGTATACTAGGATTATAATTACCGATGGAACACATAATTAACCATTCATTTGACTTGACGAATAATTTGTGACTAGATAACATTGTCGAGATAACCCCGTCAGGATAAACATATAACTACAGAGACTGAGTGAGTGTAATCCTCAGCATTATTAGTATCAAAGAACAGATTTTATAGTACATATTAAGCAACAATTTGTCTTAGGTAATATGTTTTATGACTAACATTGAGTAATAATAGTGGAGTATAGTTGTAATAAAACTGATGTTAAAATGAAATGCATAGTAACGTGAGTAAATCTCTTTTCATGAGAGAGGATGATAGATGGGACAGTTTCAGCATTATGTTAAGGACGGGAATATCTCGCTTATGAAACGTTTCTGTTCTTTGTTGTTCCCTCCACTATGTACAACTTTCACTAACTTTAGTTCTGATCATCAATTAAAAAATCGCACTGACTAGTACATATTTGCAAACAGTAGAATAAGTTCATAAACAGATCAATTTCAACGATTTAGATAGAATCATATTTGGGCTGATTTAAATTCCACAAGGGAAGACGACATCGAGATCGAAAGTTAAAGTTGTGCTTCCAGTGATTTATCAGTACAATCATTCCTTGAACATGTAAAAGTAAATTAATATATTCAGCAGTAAACCTGCGTATGCAATTCTCGTTATTGTTATTTGAATACAGAATTCAGTACAAATAAGGCGCCAACGGTGTATACTCCACACAATTACAAGCATAAAATTATGAAGAAATAACAGAGAAAAGGTGATCACAATCAAAGAGAAAAAGTTTAATAATCTAAAAAGTTTGCAAAGTAGGAGATACAGGTCAGACAGAAATACAATCACAAAATAATTCATTCTATTGATGATTATCACATTTCTATTAAAAATATGATAGAAAATCAAGACAATTTCACCACTAGCTTCTGTTTCTAAGTCATATTTGATGGGTTATCAAGCTACTGTCCTGTACCATTCTATAAAACTATAATAAGTGATTATATAAGTTGGATTGTGACTGACAAGTGGAATCCAGGACGCGCGTTTCGTCCTATTTGGGACTCATCGGCTGTTGATGTTCACAATGACTGATCAGCTTCAGTCTATAACAAATCAACGGGAATATACAAGTTTCTCCTAATATAATAAGAGAGTTGTGATAAATCTACAGAACTTAGTCTAATGTTTCTATTCAGTAGTATGACGATTCTACAAGTCATATTATTATTTATTCTACATATGTTCTCTTTATAACATGCAATTAGTAATCAATTCATTTCAAAAATGAATTATTACTGTTATTTAATGTGTTATTAGTTACTTACTTAGAAATGTTAAACACTTATAACTAAAAAAGCGAAACAAAATGAGATTGTCATAGGCGCCTTTAATAATGTTTATCTACTTAGAGATTAATGTTACAGTGATGTTTACAAATTTCTCATTTTAAACAGCATAGAATGTAATGATAAGCACATTAGATTGTTTACAGTTTCTCACAGTAGAATATAATTTCATTTAGCTGTTCTATGTGAATGATACCATTTCTAGTAAATTAAATTTCTCATGAAATTGTCTTTGATTATAATTTACTAATTAAACTTCTTTACTATAAATGAAATCATTCAGACACCGTTGATCTGGTTAACGTTATTTTCAGCAAGACAGAATTGAACAATTTAATTGTCTAATGTATTTTATTAAGAGACTAAATGTAGTCAACAGTGGAAAACCAGAATGATTTATGTTTGCTTTTAGGTAGCTTTCATCAATAAAGCCTACGTGAAATCTTGTAGAAATCAAATTTTCAATGATAAGTTTTAAAATTTAGAGTGTTACCAGTGAGTTATTTGACTGCAACTACCCTCTTGTATGATTAAGATATTTACATTGAATAAGTATGAACGAATGAAATGTTTAGATGTTCATCAATAATGCCGAGTACCTAAAGGGCAGGAAACCATGGTTATATTGGGCTTTCTATTAGCTGTCTTCAAAATTACCATCCAGGAGGTTATAATGTGTGCGTTATCAAGTCATTTAGATTAGTAAGCATATTTTGACTTGATCGATAGGTATCAATCAGTACTAAAGGATTGGCCAAATATATAATTAATAACTCGTTACTCAATGATCTGTTAATACATATCTAACGTCTGATATAAACAGAGTTTAACAAACATAATATTTAATTTCATGTGTACTGAACAATGAATAATTAAAGAATAACGACATTGGGAAAATATGATGAGTTCATTTATATGATGGTTCTACTTAAGTCACCACTTCCAACCAAAAGAAAATTGAACAACAAATTAAATGTCAACATGTATAAAACTACCTCAACCTAATTATAATTACTTACTTCAAGATTTACTCAAACTTTCAGTGATACGTTGTAACTTTTGAAGTTTAAACAAGTCACTAGTGGAGAGGTTATCACATGCAGTGTTGAAAATTCGTCGCGGTTTATTTTACATTCATTGAGATGGGAATCATACCACTGGCCGCCGTCTGAGCCATTGATGTTTAATGCTTAAGTGCTTGCTGAAAAATGTAAAGGTTCTATGTCCGAATCCTTGGTGAATGTATGGATATGCAATGTTGGGGAGTGCCATACTAGGATGAAACTGTTATTCAGTTTTCATTGGTATTAAACTTTAATCAACTAAGATTACTGTGTAGCGGATGCAAACAATTAATTAAAATCTAGCCACCATAGAGCATCTCACTCATATTAATCATTAAGTAACGAAGTTCAGTATACTTCATGCCAGGAAATTCTAGAATAATTCTGAACATAAATTCATTGTAAACTAATAAACGACAGTGCCATTAAAGCGACCCTTTAAATACAACCCATTTGTATAAAGGAATATTAACGGCGACACTCTAACACATCAATCGTCGAAAAGAAGTTTGTTATGGCTAAGATATTGTTATTATTATTAGCGTCATAATAAACATCACGTGCATTCTACTAAATAATGAATAATTCAAAAAATGAGAAGAAAATCGAGAAAAGCAAAGAAATGATAAAGATTTTCTTTGTAGTATTTTTATGTCCTTTTCATCTTCTGCCTAGTTACAAGACAGAGAACAAGACAAGTGAATTAAAACACTATTAATTACTAATGAATTAAAGATAAATCAGTTAAGCAAAATCACCACCCTTTGGCCAGACAAAAAATTATTTTCTCGTGTTTAATCATTGTATAATTTGTCCAGTGATTTCTAATATTGCCGTCAAAATCACAGAAAACTAAATCGTAGAAATTTCCTGCCTTTCGACATAAACGAATTGAGTTCGAGTCCTAGTGTGAACCTAAACCTGAATGTCAATACATTCAACTGATGAATACTACTTACAATAAAACTCTTCTACTGGCTTTTGTTTGTCAATATAATTTATTATATTTTATTGATGAATAGATTCATAGAACATGATGAATTATTAATGAAAAAGATAACGTAAACTAGAAGTTTTTTTAATGAGACCGTGAATCGTTTCCAGAACCCATTAAAAGTGATGAATGTTTGGCAATCTATGAGTGATTTTCAGAAAGTAATGCCATTTGTAATAGAAATAGGAAAGGGAACCATAGAAATGGTTAGTATTTAGTTGCAGTTTGATTGGGACAGACAGTGAAATTGCTTGTGCTAGTCTTGGAAATGGGAGTCTCGAAGTTGATTCAACTTCTTTTCGAACATCCCTATAGATAGAGTTATAAGTGTTTTGAGGTAAAGAGTTTCACATGCTAATTATTCTGTGGGAAGTTTGGTAGTCAGATGGTTAGGTTTAGGCATATGAAACTTATTAGTGTTCTTGTAAATTTTCTGCAGAATAAACAAATATGTATACAAATAATATTGTTTCGTCAGCTTCATCTTCATCAGGCTCCTTTTTAAGATTCTGGTAGTATTAGTGTGCAACAATATAAAATATTAAATTGGTTGGAGCACTTTATGGGTTTCTATCAATAATGAAATTGGTTTCGTTACAAAAATAAGCATGATGGGTATGAAGTACAAGTTGATAATAAGATGAAGTCTGTACTAGCAATGATATGATTCATCAAGATGGAGTAAATAAATATTTCAACACAAGACATAAGTCAAATCTTCTGAAGAATAGAATAGAATCTGTTCAACCAATACAACAATTAAAGAGCGAGAAGCTACACATTATATATTAATCGAAATTGGTTACTCACGTGGTTTCGTAAATGGAACAGGAAGATGAGGGCATCGACAGTATGTAATAAACCATTCTTCTTGAAAATTAAATATAACGGAGATGTCACAAGCAATATCCTACAAGATAAACTGGCCGAAGTAATAAAAAAAGCTTTTGATGCTGCAAGAGTAAATTGTTTAGCCATGTCACATTACTATACACTTACCAATACAATTACTTTCATAGAGAAAGCTATATAAGGCGCATTATTAAATAAGTAAGCCAACAAGTTTAAGAACGTCTTCCTTATGGAACGGGTCTGATTAGGTTAATATACGGCTCCATTCTGTCATATTTGGTTAACAGTGGATAAATCTAAAGCTTTCTGGATTATCTATCAAATATAACCTGATTTTTTGAATGGTATTTGGCCTCTTCCCATTACATATTACAGATGGTGTTTCTAAATGCACTAGGAAATCTACTCATAGTTTCCGAAAGAAACTTTAGTTTGGTATGTGAAATAGTATCAGTTTTGGTGATGGGAATCCTTCATTTGATAAAACTTTGATTGTATCAATAGGTAGCGCTACAGATACATGATGAGGTACGAAAATCTACTTGTTGATTCTGCGGTTAAAGAGTTGGTGGTCTGCCTGCATATAATTGCTTCTAGGCTTATGAACTCTTTTCAAAGTATTCTCGTAAATTCAGTGTTCTGGAGAGTGAGACTGTTACTCACCTACAACTGTGGATGAGTAATACTTTTTTAGTGAATTGACTAAATTCTTAATCAGTAATCAAAACGCAACACGCGTGTACCAAACGAGGAAGGTCAGTATGTTCTCAACATTACACTAGGTAGTTATCTTCGTGATAGTAGATACCAAATTGATATTTCAAAAGCTACTAAAATAGTCAGTATGAATATGAGTCCAGATTTATTGATTATTAGTAAAGCTATAGCTAATACCAAGTTTAGTAATTCAGGAAAATGCACTGATAAGTCATGCATTACCTTGGAGGCTTCAATTTATTATGCATTTTTCATTATCCTTAAAACTGATACCTTTTATTTATTCCTCTGTCGTTATAACCTTTTCTTTTTTGCAAATTTGGAAGTTTTATTTCTCCTAGAAGATTCCCATTAAATAACATTTGAATATTTGATCCTGTTTACCATAATTTCGTAATTCTTTTATGATTACCGCCCTTCATCAACATTATATAAACTCAATAGAGGGATTTCGAATGATCAAAGAAACTAAATAAAAAAAGTCAGGTAAGTTTATTTTTCTGCGATTACTGTTTGTCATTTATTTAGTTATAATAGCATTGTATGTATTTTCATGTAGGGCCACAAGTTCATGTTTCGTTGAATATCACAAAATAAATAGTCGTAACAGGTCCAGTGCATTTCATTTATTTCACAGCCTATGACTGAATTTCTCTATATATTCTCAATACTTGTTTAACTAATAAATCTTAACTGACATGGATAACAGAATGACTTACATTTACTTACATTTTATTACATTTATTTATGCATTACATAACTAATTAAGTATTTAAGTAGTAAATGATATAAATCATTAAAAGACATCAACGGCAATTCATCTTGTATCTGTCTTTATCTCATTAATTATTTAATGAATTATACCAGATAGTTGTGGCAGTAGTTAATCAAGATCCGATGAAATATATTATTATTATTATTATTATTATTGATAACAGAATGACTTACATTTACTTACATTTTATTACATTTATTTATGCATTACATAACTAATTAAGTATTTAAGTAGTAAATGATATAAATCATTAAAAGACATCAACGGCAATTCATCTTGTATCTGTCTTTATCTCATTAATTATTTAATGAATTATACCAGATAGTTGTGGCAGTAGTTAATCAAGATCCGATGAAATATTATTATTATTATTATTATTATTATTATTATTATTATTATTATTATTACCATTGTATTAATTATTATTTATTCATTATGATGTCATTCATTATGATTGTTACTACCATTGTATGTACTCCCTTGATTATCCGTCTTGCATTTAAAAGTTTGTTAGGATACTATATAGGAACAAAATAACATTTCTTTCATGACAGTAATGTCGTGTTCTTCTTAAGAGTGATTAGTTACTGAAATAAACTTTAAAGAATGCAGAAACTATTCATTTATTTCACAGCCTATGACTGAATTTCTCTATTATTCATTATGATGTCTTCATGCTAACCTATTTTTACCATATGTACTCCCTTGATTATCCCGTCTTGCATTTAAAAGTTTGTTAGGATACCGATATAGGAACAAAATAACATTTCTTTCATGACAGTAATGTCGTGTTCTTCTTAAGAGTGATTAGTTACTGAAATAAACTTTAAAGAATGCAGAAACTATTCATTTATTCATTTCATCTCCCTCCAGTAAATATTGTTTATTCGAAGTGAGAAGATATTTATGTCGTTAATTGGGATTTGCTTGTAGAAACTATAAATAATTCATATAATAGTAATGATAAACCTATAATGTCTTTATAGTTAGAAAATTAATTCTCCGATGGTTCATAATATGCTGTAGGTTGCTTCTTCAGAGAATAATTAATTCGTTCAACGTCACTTCAACAATTAATGCCAAATACAATTAAAGATTCTAAAAGTTTAGCTTCGACCTAAGAAAACTAATGGATACCAGAAACCTTTAGATAAATGTTCCATATTGATTGAGAACTGCACAATCCTCATCCACATCCCTTCTAACAGTAATAATTGGAAAACTTTGATAATGTTTAAGAGTTATTAATTTATCAGTTTATTCGACCAATTTTATAATCTCCTCTATTTGAATACCGTAAATATAATGATATTGTTAAATCGTAGGTTCTTTTTTAAGATTATTTGAACTTATTGTAACTGCTTTCACTTCAACTCTATAGATTTATTTATGACTAACTATTTTTTAAGTCTTTATATTCTAAACAAAATTGGACTGTTCATATTCACCACTGAATTAAGATTAATCTTCTTTGTCATATGTGTATTATTGATGAATCGAATCTATGCAACCGGTTTTTAACAGGTTTTCCAAAATATATGTTAGAACTACCTGTGGAATTCTGATTGATTGTTTCGTGTTGCTTGGGACTTGTCTGCTAGATTTACGTACATTAAAGTGCTGACGTTTACTCTGAGATTCGAATCATGTAAGCTACCGTGAATCACAATCCATATATTCTGAAAACAATAATCAGTTACAAAATGGCTACATCGAGGCAATCAGTTAAGTTGTAACACAATCCAACAAATACTGATCAGAATTCAGTTCTGAATATCAAAACACGTAAATTCAAATGCCTGTGTATACACTAGACAATTCATGAAACTGTCTGAACCCAACCAGATAATAAATGCTTTACGTACTAATAGAAGCATAATCAGAGAAATTCAGGTGCACCTAAGTGACAAGTTCAGAATAGAGCGAAATGAGCGTCTACAGTTTCACCTTTCTATTCTAAAAAAGATATTCATTTTACAGACAAATATTTTATTAGTTATTAATTACAACATATTTGTCTCTATTACGTAGCTGTTCATCTGGACAACAGAAACATGTGATGAAATGAAGAAAAAAACTTTCCAAAGACAATCTGATAAGCAAGAAGTATTAATGAATGTTAAAATTCATGTTCCAATTTACATTGTAGTCTATCTCATTATCATCATCTTAATTCTGCTTGCTTGAATGTATCTATCTACCTGTGCATGTGCATAAATATATGCATATGTATGAATGTCGCCAACCTGTAAGCCATAGCATGAAATAAACTCCCATTGTGGAAAATGAAACATGTTGTCTCAAGTGAAGAATATATATATATATATATATATATATATATATATATATATGCATATATACACTGCAGGGAGTAAAACACTTCAAGTATTATTTCTATTAAATGATTAGTAATGAAGATATGCAGTAGGAATGATACTTTACACCAATAAATAAAACGTAGTATTCATGGATGGGAGCTCACTGCAATATTTAAATATTCTGAATTCAATTCCCGATAGATTTATAAATGAATATTGATTAGGCGTCTTATAATAAAACTTCAACATTCTCATGAATTGTTCAGTTAAAGTCAACCAATGATGTATTCTACAAAATTAACCAATTTTCCTAAACCTCATTTACACTAACTAATTCTATACTAAACGACTAAAGGAAATGAAAATGAACACAATTTTATTGAGAACACAGCATGATATTAATTAAGCATAAAAGTTTACATTTTAAAATTACTTAGGAATGTTAACATTTATTTTTTCATTTAAGTTGGATTGGCTGAATGTACCTGCATCCTAATGTTGATGTTCACAGTGGGATTCGAACTCAGTTCTTTTTGTGTCGAACGCAACCTCGTTCACCACTAGACTACTGAGTTCGGTCAGTCACACATATGCGACGGGGAAAATTGGTATTAGCCAATGAATGTCAAATAGGACGAAACGCACGTCCTGGATTCCACTTATCAGTCACAATTCAAATTGAATAATACTTGTGAATAATTCGCTTTATTGAGGCAGTCCGCTCAGGATGGCACAAATAGCAACAGAAAATGACCAGTTTCAGTCCATAACAAATCAATGGGAATATACAAGTTCATCCTAATAATTTATTTTTTCATTCCAAAGTAAAAAGAAAAAAAGGGGGAAAACAATCATCGATTTAGAAAAGCATTTAGTTGTTAACGATTAATAATAATATGGAAAGAAAAAGCTTTTCTTCCTCCCCCCCCCCACTTAAGTAGACGATACTATTCAACTCTCTTCAACAGATAGAATATGAGTTCAGCTTGAGATTTGAACTTAACCCCTTGCATTCACAAATGTCAACAGTGTTACCCATTCAGCGAATGAATTCAATCTATCATTAACGGGCGTGGAGTTGTAAATGATTACTACTAGAATTTTAACAATTCAATCTGTATTCCAATGTAGGTTAATTAAAATAACTTTAAATTTCTAAATTAATTATATTGTTGATTACTGTTTATTTTTAAGTAGTATATTTCACTTTAAAAATAGTTTCCAAAGAATTGGTTTAATCAATCACAATTTGTTTCTAGGATATATTTAATGCAAAAAAAATTAGCTTAAACCGATAATACTAAAAAAAAGAAATAGAAATAAAAAAATTAACAAAGAGAAAACATTACTGTTATTATCATTATGAAAATGTTATTAGATAACATCATCATCAACATCATTGGTATGTCAAGTCAGAATTCAGGAAATAAAGACTATGAAGAGAACAAGAGAATGAGGAAGAAATTGATTAGAATAGAGAGAAAGATTTAAACATTTTCCATTTGATTTTAGAAACAATTGAAAAGAAAATGTAAGTTTTAATTTATTGAAATGATTGATTCACCTCTGATTATTAGTATTGATGCTGACAAAAGTTACCATAATAACATAGGAAAAGAAAACAAACACTAGTGAGTAGAAAAAAAGAAACTGGGATAGTGAAATGATTAGTTTTGTTATGTAGGAAGAAAACGGTTAATCAAATTGATCTTCAATAGAAAAGTTATATTTATATGAATATTATTTTCTCATTCGGTTATAATTGTCAATTCTACTGAAGTAACCTTTCATCATCAGAACTTGAAGACATCATGAAAGAGAGAATTCCTTGTGTCTTGAAGAATATTTAACTCAAAAAATAAGACCCTGATACTTCAAATGATCATGATGATTTTAATCAATATCGATAAAAGTTTATTTAAATAACCTACTTGTGGTTTCTCAATAGTTGAGTATTTCAACAATCATAATGTAAATATGACAACAATGACTGGTAATTTCCACTCCTGAATATCAACAATACGATAATGCAAACTATTTATTATTATGTTTATACCTAATGAATAAGTTCAAGTTATAATGTGAAGATAAATACTGGGATACAGATACATTGAATGAACGAGTCATGAATATAATGAAATATGCATCCTCTTAAATTCGATTGCTAATCACTTGCTAAGTCTATTAAGTTAGTAAATAGTCAAAAAAGGATACGTTTGACTTACAGATTCTAATTTGTTAAACTAACCTGCTGAAACATCAAAATGGATGTTATCTTGAAAGGATGAAATAACATGTCACTGAAAGAAAATATAGTTAGAAAAATAACATTGCAATCCTTAATATAACTGTGTGAATCGTAATTTTTGTGCTAAAACTATTAGCACTAACTTGTAGTATTCCTTAACGCTCTAGAATCCTTTAACCATGAACCCTGAACAGATACCAAAATAACATAGATGTCAACAGAAGCATTACCTACGAATGTATTCAATAGACACAAAATTCACAGGTAATTATAGTTAATTTGTATAGAACTCGTTTAATCAAGATTTGTCGTGTTTAATATCTTTAAATACTCCAATTAGAATATGACACATAGATCGTATAGGAGTTTATATTATATCCAGGTGGGTCGAAATTAATTGTATCGCTTTCCTCAGCTCTTATGATTATTCTCAGAAAATTCCAGTTTATTGTTGGAAGCTACATTAAACAACTAATCCAACATATTTCCTACCACTTGTAACTAGTAGCTTAGTTTGAAATAATCTCAGTAAGTGATATTTAAAGATTCCAACGTTTTGCTTGGCAACTGGTGCGAGCTTTTTGAGGGCAAACAATCGAAGTTACAATTATCAAAGTTTTATGCAAGATCAACCAACCAATCCATGATATCCACTCATAATGTCTTCTGTTTACTCAGTGCCCAGTTTCTGTCGATATATTCGACCAAATATTGACAAATTTTAAATAGCAGCTTATTTACCTATTCTTTTTGTTCCATATGTATAGTAAAACGTTGTTAAAGTGGTTTGAACCGATATAAGTAGAACTTATTTGATCATTATAGGTAACTTCTAATCGGATGCATAAAATATCAAGTGACTTAACTGAATGACAATAACTTTATTCGTTTACATGATTTAAAATTCTTCCTAGACTTAACCAAATACTGTACAACTATTTTGCCTGTTTGACAATTGAAAGAATTCACTGTACAGAAAAAACGTTTCATCAACTTTGTAAATCTAAATTCTCAATATACATGCACTGTTTTCAGTTGGTCAGTTATCGTCGGCATAAGATATAGCACATACATGTGTCTTTGCAAGTTGTCACTTTTCATATCAGTAAATTGATAGAAGAAATGAGTAATATGAAGTATGAGAAAGTTGGAATAGCATCAATTATGGTGGTAATTGTAATTGAGTGTTGTGGCGATTGTTGAATTTGAGTCTTATATCACGAATTGGTGTGAATTGGACAACTATTGAAAAGCATGAATTATTAGACAGCTCCTAAATTCTAGTGTGGAACTTTTTGGTGGTGCGCTTCCACGAAGTTACCAGAGAGTCGAGTCTAGCTGCGGACTGGTGACCATTTGAACACCAAGCCAGCATCCAACGGTTGTTATCTTTAACTTATTCAGTGGAAATTTCAATACAAGAAATGTACGCAAGAATATAGTTTGAATAATAAAAACTAACCATTGGTAACGGTTATTTAGTGGAAGACATACAATAAAACAACTACTATAGTTCAATCAGACTTTTCATATCGCTCAACATAATCAAATAATAATTATTGCAATTCTATATAGCCTCAACAATCAAGTTTTCACTAGCGGACATAAAGTAATCAGTCAGTACTAACGAGAAACCTAGATTCATTATTTGCATGTTGTATGTTCCTCAGATAACTCAGGACTTATCTAGTCGTAGACCTACTCACTTAATTAATATATCTATGTCAAAATACAAACTATAATACACATACCTTATATTCCTGTACCAATAGTTAATACATTGAAAATTTAAAATCATCATGAATACAATTAAATACAAAACAGATAACCATTGAACATTTTATTAATAATGTTTAACAATTTATTATAACTAATTCTATTGTACAACATCTTATTATGTCATATTCATTGAATAACCTTAATTAAAATTTCATTGAAAAAATCAGAATTACAATACAATTACTCCCTCTCTCTACTTTACAAATTCTCCAATAATATGTTCTACCACATTGCATAAAATTCAAAACTATTCGATTATAAAACTTTAAAATTATTATATAAGTTGGATTGTGACTGGCAAGTGGAATCCAGAACGCGCGTTTCGTCCTATTTGGGACTTATCGGCTGGATGTACCTGCATCCCAATGTTGATGTTCACACTGGGATTCCGCTCAGGATGCACATATAGCAACAATGGCTGATCAGCTTCAGTTTATAACAAATCAACGGGAATATACAAGTTTATCCTAATTTAAAATTATTAATTTACAATGTAGTAACGTATAATTTCAACAATAATCAATTCATATTATCTATTAATTATTATTCACTATCATGGTAGACATTAATTTTCACAATTTTAACCTATAGACTTTATCATTATCATAACATGTTTGCATTATTTTACAGATCTTCATCATATGAATTTCGAAGTTCAATTAGTTAGTTATATTATTACTATACAACATTGTTATACAACATTTTCAATGTGAATTCACGTATATACACGTATAAACATTGAACAATTTAATGTAGATTTGTTTTAATTAGTTTTAAGGTTAACAATTTGAAAGTTAACAAGAAATCTTATTTATAATATTATCATTTCTATGCTAATTTTATCAAAAGTTATAAGGACATTAAAATTATCAAAAGATTTAAATACAGAGAGAGAGAGAAAAAAAAACAAGATAGTGAAGAGAATTTGCTTAGTTAATCTTTCTAATGTTTATATCAGTAGATTAGAAAGAATTTATGAAAGATATCCATCACTTTATGTTGTTTTCTTTCAATATATTCACTTACATTTACTTAATACAGTATTTAGTTAAATTAGTGCCAATACTAATAGGTATAATAATACAGATGATGATGATGATGATGATGATGTTGATGCTGATGATGATTCATATTGTATAACTCAAATAGTGTAATTAAGTTTTAGTTTTACATTGAACTACTTTGAATATTCAAAAATTTCCCTCCTAAGATTTTTAAATTGTAATGTAAATTAGTTCATTAAAATATAAAAATGAAAATATTAATTTATAAGTTAACTAAACCTGAATGTGAAAAACTTTTACATAGAATAAACTATTGATGAATCATATATACACACCTAAACCCATACACACACCCATCCATCCATCCATACACCCACCCACCCCCACACACACACACATACATAAACCAATAATATTTCACCATTTTGATTGTCGCCAATGATATCAACATTTAGAAAAAAAGTCAGAAATATATTTGAAATATAGAAATGGATGAAATAAAAGAATTTAAAGAGGAATTATTGCGTGTTACATGAAAGTTTATACATTCATTTCTACATTATGTATGCTTATTCTCATTAAATTCTAGAAGACGAAATTGTAGAATGAATACTTCATTCTTTCTCATTTCTTTAAGTATTTGTTGAATACAATGCATTGTTCAATGGTGTCAATTAACACGTATTGTATAAAAGAAAAGAGATTGTAGCTGCGTGTATACACGTAATATTACTAATTGTATTGTAATTACTATCTGATATATATATATATATGCTGGTGTCTTTCGATCATTTGTTTAGTTATATCGAGCTGATTCACATCATTGTTATGATTAATTCACCATTTGCTTCTATTTTCTAGGTTGATCATTTCGGAATTAGCTTTTAAGACCACCGACAATTGTTTTCGTTTTAATGTTTTGTTAAAGCAATTGTAATCATTAACTTTTATACCATAGTTTATTAGTGACATTCTCAATGTTCATCAATGTATGTGTTGTATATCTTCCATTTTCAGTTGTTTTTCACTTCGTTAAGTGAATAGTATATGTTAAAGTGTGACTGTGGGATTCACTAGAGATCGCGTTAGATTCACCGGAATAACTCACTAGAAGTCGACAAGGTTAAAAGACTGTATTGAGTGTTCTGTATGTTTATATATTGGAACAGATATATAAATACTTCATTTACATTCAAGGTGATTAAGCAACAACAACAACGGAACGATTACAACAATCTGCACCTTACGCAAACGAGCGAAAAGATGCCAAATAAAATGGCTGGCTAGACAAACAGTGTTCTAACCAATAGAAAGCAACATATAGAAAGTTCGGTCATAACTGACCAATAAAACGAAAGTTGCAAATTTCACAATATACACTCAACTACTCATGAGTACTATGACAATTACAACTAAAGGCAACAGTGACTTCCGATGAAGATTTCACTACACGCTCCAACATTTTGGTGCTTGCTGTTATCAAACAGTTGTAGATAACTTTATTATGTAACATTCATCCAGTAAGTAATTCGTAAAATAGGAAAAAGTATGATTAAAAACACAACACAGTGAACAAACAATGAGTTATAGATAACTTCACATTACGTTCTGTCAGGATGAGTTGAATTACTTCGCAATGTAAACACTAATGAGTTTTTTACAAATACCGAACAGATCAAAATGTAATAAGGACATATAAATAACTAAATAAATAGATACATGGAAAAATCAATAAGACGTTATTCCATCCATGTACATATCAGTATCATTTAACAACTACTAAATAAAAGACAATAACCAGTTAATAGTGAAAATTAAACTAGGTAAATTGATAGATTACTTCAAAATACTTACAAGTATGTGTTCGATACAATCTCATAAACATAAAGTACCGGAAAATACTTGATGTTGGTGATCACTATGCAGTAATAAGTTACTCATAAGGGAAGTTAAAATTATGAACCAATGCATACTGACTTAGTATCATGTACAGACGTAGATCAGTAGGTCCTAGATTTAATCCTCACCTATAAGAGATATTTGACTAAGACTATAGTTTGGGTTATAAAAATTGTACTTACTGAATTTTATTCCATATTCTTCACTGAGTAAATGTTATGTAAATTAAAGTAAAGCTTCATTGTAGCTATCATTCTCTTCAAGAATAGTCAAACAGACGAACCTCTATCTCAGTGTTGATAATCATCTAAGCTAAGTACCTGTCGCTTCAAGTGCTAAGGCTTTAACCATAAATGTCCATAAATAGTACCTGGTCCAGTTGGCTACTAACTTGCAAAACTGGTATGTGGTTATCCATTCAGAAGAGTTCTAATTCTCCTGTTGTTAATATTCATAAGTGCGATTGATCAGTCGTTTGTGATAAAAAATTTTATGCAAATGTTACATACGCAAAATTAACGTAACCTAACATTTATAATGAATTTAATTGTCATCAACTCTTCACCCCCCATCCGCCACCAAAGCACACATACACTTTATTGTCATATTTATTATTGTTCTTTCTGTAATTTTTGTTACTCTGAATGTCATTAAACCTCAGGAAACTATAGATAAATGATAAAATCAGAATTGGTGAAAATAAGAAAGATTTAGTAAGGCTTGTATTATTTATGTACATTTACTTCCATGTATATATCAACTCTGTCTCTCACTCTTTCTCTCCTTTCTTCCCGTCTTACATTCATATCATGAATAAGCAACAGTATAACATAATTTCCTGAATATATTAGTTTCTAATACATATTTATTAATTGTTTTTAACTAATCTATTTATGAACTAAGAAAAGTTTTATTCAACTAAAATGTCTTAATTTCTTAATTTTGCTTTATCACTGATAATTTACATTGTATTTTTCTCTATCTTAAATCATTATGAATAGTTTTGCATTCATTATAGAGTAATAATTATATAAAGTAAAAATATAAAGTATATTTTGTTGTTGTTGAGTAGGATATAGAAATAGAATGTTTTATTATTTATTATCATTTGATAAACCGTTTTTTTTTTGTTTTGTAATTAGTTTCTTAGTATTCTTAATTAACAATACTATTGATTAATTTCTGTTACTAACTCTAAGCTAAATATTAATGTTGATGTCTTTATTTGAGTTGTTCAAAATGAGTAGTTATTTGAACTTAGTAGCTCAGTGCTGATATATTCTGGTCACCTAAAGAAGATTGATTATCTTCGAGAACTGTTGTTCTGTAGACTATTGCATTATTTTTGGTTGTATTTAAGGTGAATATTTTATTTCTATTATTACTCAGTTCCATCTGCCTTATTCTCCCATTTGACACATTAACTGTTATTATTTCATTTCTCATTGATTAACTGTAGCTAGTAAACTGTGTATACATACTCCGGTTCACACTCACTATTACTTCTGTTTCGCATAAATGTTAGTTTCCTAAATGGGTGACTGTGTGGTCAGGTTTTATGTATATATAAAGCCATGTATGAAATAGTATATGATTATGATTCTGCCTGGTTGGTCTATCGTCTTGTTATTCTAACTCTGGTTTGGGACCGAGTGGGCATAGGTAAGACGCGAATTGTCAACTAGGCTCACCCAACAGGCGTTTCGCCCAACTGATCAGTTTTCTTTGCGCCATGACAAGTGCCTATAACATTTAAGCGTTAAAAGTCAAAGGTATTAGGTTCGAGTTTTAATGTAAACAATAACATTGGGATATGTTAAGAATGTATGCAACTGACAAATCCTATGCAAGATGAAACAACCATTTTGGATCTTAGTGCTATTCATATATCAAAGTTTTCTAAAACTAAATGAATATTCAGTTTTGAATGATCATTTCAAAACTTTTTAAAGGATAATATCAATATTTTGGTTGCAACGGTTTATATATAAAGTATATTTTGTTGTTGTTGAGTAGGATATAGAAATAGAATGTTTTATTATTTATTATCATTTGATAAACCGTTTTTTTTTTGTTTTGTAATTAGTTTCTTAGTATTCTTAATTAACAATACTATTGATTAATTTCTGTTACTAACTCTAAGCTAAATATTAATGTTGATGTCTTTATTTGAGTTGTTCAAAATGAGTAGTTATTTGAACTTAGTAGCTCAGTGCTGATATATTCTGGTCACCTAAAGAAGATTGATTATCTTCGAGAACTGTTGTTCTGTAGACTATTGCATTATTTTTGGTTGTATTTAAGGTGAATATTTTATTTCTATTATTACTCAGTTCCATCTGCCTTATTCTCCCATTTGACACATTAACTGTTATTATTTCATTTCTCATTGATTAACTGTAGCTAGTAAACTGTGTATACATACTCCGGTTCACACTCACTATTACTTCTGTTTCGCATAAATGTTAGTTTCCTAAATGGGTGACTGTGTGGTCAGGTTTTATGTATATATAAAGCCATGTATGAAATAGTATATGATTATGATTCTGCCTGGTTGGTCTATCGTCTTGTTATTCTAACTCTGGTTTGGGACCGAGTGGGCATAGGTAAGACGCGAATTGTCAACTAGGCTCACCCAACAGGCGTTTCGCCCAACTGATCAGTTTTCTTTGCGCCATGACAAGTGCCTATAACATTTAAGCGTTAAAAGTCAAAGGTATTAGGTTCGAGTTTTAATGTAAACAATAACATTGGGATATGTTAAGAATGTATGCAACTGACAAATCCTATGCAAGATGAAACAACCATTTTGGATCTTAGTGCTATTCATATATCAAAGTTTTCTAAAACTAAATGAATATTCAGTTTTGAATGATCATTTCAAAACTTTTTAAAGGATAATATCAATATTTTGGTTGCAACGGTTTATATATAAAGTATATTACTTCATAAACACAACATTTATCGTATATTTTCCTACTTTTATGACAGCAAGATAGTAAACTCTGTGAAATGGTTGAAATGATATATACTTAAGGCTAATGCCTTTGCTAGTATTGAGTTGTATGACCAAGATATTTTTTATGTAATTAGGATGAACTTGTATATTCCCTTGGATTTGTAATGAACTGAAACTGGTCAGTCTCTGTTGCCATATGTGCATCCTGAGCGGATTACCTCGATATAGCGTTATTACACAAGTTATATATTTAAGTTGAATTGTGATTGGCAAGCGGAATCCAGGACGCGCGTTTCGTTCTATTTGGAACTCATCGGCTGGATGTACCTGCATCCCAATGTTGATTTTCACACTGGGATGCAGGTACATTCAGCCGATGAGTTCCAAATAGAACGAAACGCGCGTCCTGGATTCCGTTAGACAGTCACAATCCAACTTAAATATATAACAAGATACTTTTTATTATGATGTGTACATTGTCATTCTGGGAAAACTCATCAGTGAGTACTCCATGAAGAAATGAGTTTTACGATCACCCCATTAGCGTAAACTCAATCTGTTCTGGTGATAATTTTACAAACTAGTTGTCTTTCACTTAACTGTTTCGTTTGTATGGCTTATAAGTAGTTGATTATCTGGTCTTTTAATAATCGATTTGTATGCTGTATCTGTATCATAATGCTTGCCAATCGTAGATTCACATTAATGTTATGATTCTAGATACTTTCTGGGATTCATGAAATTCATTTGATCTAAAATTCTGACATTTGTGAAGTCAGTTTGGTGTCTATAGTTATCTGTATGCACTGAGATAAGTAATATCATCAGGCGTCGTTTCACTCATACCCTGTGCTCTTTTATGTGTAAGTTACCACTACAGTGTTTCATGGAGTTGATATGTTAGACCGCTTGTTATATTTATGAAGTCGTTCAGTTAAATCTACATATGCTTATGAGTTCTAGATAAAGACCTCCCGTTGAAATCCGAAACTAGTATTCAATAGTTCAAAAGTTATACATCTATGCCTTTCAATATAATAGATTGTAGTAGTCTAATTTTGTAAACATAAATGTGTATTTTAATAAATATCAGAATTGAAATGAGGTGATTTTGTGGAGATAGGTATTGATTCATTGGTGGAACCGAGGGTGCTCTTCACTTGGAAGTCCCATACTAGGACGAAACAGCTGTCCAATGCTCCCTGATTTTCAGTGATACACAACAAACTTGAGTTAAATGTGTAAAATTTATCAATATGACCCTAAGATTGGTATGATATTCCTGAAAACAGTAGAATCGATTTATAGGGTTTAATGTACTCAAAAAATAAGGCTTTAAAAGTGGGAAAACAGTGTATTCAATAAACTCAAGGATGGAATATTTGTTGCTGTGATGAGTAACAAAAATCACTAGAATAGTATATATTACTCACCTACTAATGAGTAGTATGGCATTAAACATCAATAAGGCAAGATACTTATATATGCAGAATTGGCATTAAACGAACAGGATCTGATCTGATAATCAAGTATTTTTAAAACCAGTGTCTATGCCACTTTACCACTATTTGTACTGGGAGCATATGGTTCATACTAAGTTAGGCTGGGCAGTTAGTAACGAATTCTATATTTATCTAGTCCTTGGTATTAATCAAATCGAAATGTGATCACTCTTCTTTACTACTCACTGTCGTAAACACTATTTTAATAGAATCTATTCATTTAGACTGCCAATCATACTACATGCTGTTCGGTAGCTGACCAGAAGCATTAAATGACTGGACTATCATAACATTCGACACTACTCAATAATCAATAAATGTAAGTGGATTCAGTGAACCGTAGATTCTGACAACGGAATAAGCAGAATGTACTAAAGTAAATTATTCATTATAGCATCCACGCAAGGTCTATTTACCATATTTTTTATTTATACTATTAATTGACAAACTCGATACTGTCAAAATATTAGTAATATATATTCAAAGTTGCTCAGTTAATTATGACATTAGACAAAATCTATTGATACATTCACCGCTGAGTGACTATAATTAGATAACCATTGTAAACAGTTCAACAGCTCAGCCCGTCTAAATGAATTTGTTTATGACCGGCTATTCTCTCAGGTTGTATTCTATTCATTCATGTGGCTAGGAATTTTGTTAGGTTGACTTTTGATGGGCTTAACTTTTGCACGGTAATAGGATAAATCCATATTGGTGTGTAATTATTGGGCTAAATTTGGGTATTCTGCCAAGCTGAACTAGAATCCATGTTATCTGCGTTTATTGATGTAAATGGTGTGTTGTTATGTCACTAACTGATGGTAAATGCTGGTCTGTGAATGCTTAAACTTCTTTTTTTGTAATGAATCAAGTGATTTATTGCACAGTGTTGAATTTGTCTCCCACTACTGTTTTATCATTAGACTAGCATGTAATATAGTGAATTAATGCTACTTGATTTGTGAGTAACATGTTTTCTAATAAGCCTTCGAATCCTGGTGATGATATTCACTTAATTTTCCATTTGTGGTATGCAGGTTCAACTTTCAGGTTTATAGAGTGAGTGATTTTCGGATGGTAGGTCTATTCGTGATATAAGTGACAGTGAACAAAGTGTTGTATCCCTCCCAACGCGCTATTTGTGTAACTATCTGTTATGGCGTGAAGAAGAAAGAGAAAGAGGGGGAGGGTTTTGGTTGGTAGACGCGAACGCCAATGAAGTGTGCCTAGTTGATAATCCGCGACTGATCTAAGTCCACTCACCCCCAGGCCGACAATAAAAGAACCAGTATTGGGAACCGGATAACTAAGAGAACGAGATCGTATTATATTTTAAACATGCCTTTATATGTACATAAAATCAGACCACACAGTGAACCAATCAAGAATCTAACATTGGTACATGACAAAGGAAAGAGTAGAAGTGAATGGGTACGACTCGTACTCAATTATGTAAACGCAGTTGATAGTAAATAACAATATACTAAGAGTAAATATACTAAACGAGAGGACTGGGCAAGGAGAACGTAACAGTTATAGAAATGAAATGATTACATTACTCATGAATAAAATAATGAGAATAGTCCTCCAAAATACTGTTCTGAAAGTCCTCTACTTTTCTTTAATCGCCCGGCGTAACACTATCGCAATAGGCAAAGGTAATCTAACCACTGCATTACCTCCACAGCAAAAATATTTCAATACCTTCAGTCTGTAAATAATTTCAGTATATATTAACTGAATTAATAGTTTTTAAAATCAACAATATGAATGAAAGAGTCGTATGGAGATATGAAAATAAGAATTTATTTACAGGTAAAATAGTAAATGAGCTTTACTCATATTTGATTGAATATATCACAGATTGATGTTGGCAAGGTACCATTGACAACAAGGGAGCACTGGACAGCTGTTTCGTTCTAGTGTGGAACTCCATCCCAATTTTACTAGTATTGTCAATAAGTGACCGTTATTCATCACTCCAACGAGTTGTAGTTAGCGACGCCTGTATTATAACAGTAAAAAGTAAAGAATTCTATAGAAATTGATTATAGAAAAATGTAGAAAATTCAAAATTTCAAGTTTGACAGTTAATAAGATAATTTAAAACAGAAAACTTACGATTACATTCACATTAATTTAATCATTCAAGAATAAAAGTAAAATATGATTGTTGAGTAAAAAATGTAGTATTTGCCGATGGAATAAATGTAAACAAATTGAGAAATATGTAAATTTAAAGGCTTATATTTAATGAAGTAAATCTGACGGGAATATACCATAGAGAAATCATCCCAAGCCCTAACAAACAGGAGGGTTTGGCATGGGATTAGAAACCCCATCTTGCAGAATACAATCTCACAAAAAAAATTTACTAGAAAAAAAATATGAACTCTGGATTAGGAATCAGAAGGTATTCATCTCGGAGAACTATGACGCCTCATGGTGAAAGATAAGTTTCTTCAAAAGTCATGAGGCCTATGCCTCTACTGTAAACCAGAACAACAATTAATATAGGTGTATAGAATGTTGGCACGTTGTCGAAAATAGGGTGAAGCATCCAAATAACTAAGGAAATAAAAAGATACGACCTGGTGATACTTGGAATAAGTGAAATCCATTGGTTACAAGCTGAACAGAAAAGATTGGCTTCTGAGATGCTGTTGTAATCCGGCCATAAAGAAGAAAATGCCTTGCACACAAGGAATTGCACTGATATCCAGTGAAGCACGGATAATACTTATAGGACGAGCATCTCATGGAAATAGGATCGTCAAAGCATTCCTCACAACTATGAAGGAGGGGATCACAATTAATGTCATCCAATGTTATGCACCCACCAATAATAGCAACAAGGCATGGACAGCATTTGATGACATAAACGCAAACTAAACACTTACAATTTTATCAACGCCACTGAACCCAGTTTAAAATAAGTAGAATATGGTTGATGAGCATTAAACGTAAACTTACTTTTGATTTCCAACTTTTAGGATGCCTGGGTAATTTTTATCTGCAGAACCCTGACAGAAACTAAACATAACAGCGTCTATTTGCTTATTTTTGTCCTTCTCGAACAATGAGGCGCTAATGAACTTATATTCATCGGCACCTAAAAATTAAATTTTTATTCATAGTGTATACTTCTGAGCATTTAGTAGAATTCAAATTAATTCGCCGAAAGTACTGAGCAACGCAAACATAATATCTAACTGCAGGATAATAAGTATCACATTGACGATTTGGGTTTGTCTAAAATTATCAGCTTGATTTTTGATAGATGAAAATAAATTCCTGAGTAAATAATCTTACGAAAAACAACCTGTAGTTTTCGCTCAGCAGAGAACAATCTAACATAATCAGTTGCTGTTCATCAAACATCGAAAGTCTAAAGTGGAAATCACTGAACTGTATGCGATTATAATCCTTCATGCCAACACTAGAACTTTTAAGATTGGTCATTACTTTGTGAACTTGTCCTCCACATTCGTTTGATTTGTACAATGTCTCATTCGCAGCCATTTTTATCACCATCAGACTACTAATGCAGATCAGTTTAAGTGTGCATTACTCGGTAGCTTCATTTTGTAGTGGCGTTGAAAAATATGTTAAGGGGTGAATATACTTTCCTGTAGAACTAGCAAATTGAGTTTTGAGTACTAAACGGGTGACCATTCATTTGACTGACTCTTTTAATAAAATATAATGCTGAGGGTAGAATTACTTCTGTTGCTTCTCGCTTTACAAGGCTATTGTAATGTATTCGGAATCACCATAGCCTGAAAGGTAACGGACTAGATGTGTTAAATCTTAGGAATAGTGAGGTCGTCTACGGTAACATTTTTATGTATCATTGTAAATTGCCACAATTCTGCAGAACTTCACATTTTATGAGTTTTCAACCAACCTGCTCTTGATTTTTATAATAATATGTCCTTTGGTAATTCCTCTCTTGTATATACATACGTGTTAAATAATAAGTCAGATGGTTGGAATAAAGAGCAGCTTCTTCAACTTCATGAATAATCGTCAAAGCCAGTCTAAACAAAATTTGAAATACTGCATTAGTAACGAAATAGGTTCAGTTATAACTTAAACAGAAAGTCACGAATCATTTAGCTCCCTCCATCTATAGTGACCATAAATATATAACTGATCATAGATACGGTTATACGACCTAGTATAACCAATAATTGATGACACATAGATTAGACGATGGAGTTTACTTTCAGATTAGCTTCACTCAGTATTATTAACAGGTCAGGCAACTTTTGTCACTTCGAAATCTTAAGTTGCATTCTCGTCTATCTTCTGTGAAATACTAACCGGTGATAACTGATGGAGCACGACAGATTATCAGATAACATGCATCTATTGCCGATAATTCTCTATTCAAGACAAGGGGGTTATTAAAATAAAATGTATGTAAAATATCAAAGTGAAACAGATCTTGCTCTTCTCACCTCTATAACAAAAGTTTCTGTTCAAAATGTCTCCACCAACACTTTACTGCAATGTCGTAGAACAAATGTGCAATTCGTATTCATCGTAATTAGTTATATATGCTAGTTAATTGAGAAAAAAAGAGTCAATTGAATCATGAAGTGTTTAGAAACTGCATAAAAAGAAGGGTTGTATAACAAATTAATGGATAGGTATAATATTATGAAATTAATTTTCCACTTAACCAGTGTGAATACGGTGTGAAACTGAAAAAATTAAGATTGTGGGTGTTACAACGAAGTGATTAACAATTAATGATTATGGAGTATGAAAATAATTAGAATTTTGTAAAATAGAAAAAAACTTTGTCATACGATTATTGTAAAGTAAGGACTTGCACTTGTTGCATTTGCACACACAGGTTAAAGCTGTAAAGTACAAAAGTTGCTAATTTGTACTCCATTTGGTCCTGTCCGTTTGATTTTGTAGAGGATTTTGAGAGAAATCTTGGATGGTGTATAAACTATTTATTGTTGAAATATATTACCTTTTTTCTTAATGACTAACAGTAATAATTATGAAGATAGTGTTATGGAATACGGTTCACAACTACTTATGTCTCTACTGAGAACTTATTTCATAACATATAATTGTTGGTTGCGTAGCCATCGAAGTCATTGACTTATGGTGATAAATTGATGAGACAACTTATAGTAGACTGATTTATTCGTAAACAAAATGTTGTATTGTATTAAAATATCACAATTTATGCATTTCGTACCATTTCATTAGGAAGACTTTCTTGGACAGTAAATCATATTAGGTCGTACTAACATACGATGAAATAAATATCCAAAGAATATTTGAACTATGTGTATATTTCCCAGAATTCAAGTAATACGTCTAAGAATATTAATGGATATTTATGGTTGATATACAGACAAAGAAAACAATCAACAGTTCATGGTGTTTAAGATGAAATATGATCGTGGTTTATGAAGAATCAAAACGGTTTCTCCTATTCACAAAATGTTGTAATATTTTTCATAAGTTTTCAAGCAGCATATATAATATAATTGTAATGTGACATAGTCACATTTCATAGTCATTGAAGCTGATAATTATAAGGACATGCCAGTAGTCTGTCTGGCCAAATAGTTTGCTATCACTGTTATCTAAAGATGTGATTAAACAAATAGGGGGCTATAAATGGAATGACAGTAGGAATCACATCATTGTACATCATCAGAATGAAACTTATTAATCATTTGAATTGTAATGCTGTAAGCCAGGTATTTAAGGTAATATGGAACATTCTTTTCTATGAACTCTAATCAAGTTATACAGCAAAGAATCAAAATTAATTGTCGACCTTAAGAAGTGGTCTAGTATAATGAAGAGATAGCTTCCAAAGACTAACATAATTCAGGATAGTTAAAAAAGTAAAATTGTTAGTGACAAATCGACTATTGTGCGTAACTTATACATCAGTTGAATTGATAAATGCAATTAGCCGAATAAATAAATCTAAACTGAATACAAACATAAACAAATGTTCGGTTGGAGATAATGTTATGTATTGAAGAGCAATATTTCCAACCAATCTGATCCCAATAATAAGTTTTTGATAGCTAAGATCTCTATCCATCATAGAGATTTACTAACACTTCAACCAACGGTTGGTCATTACAAATTGATGGAAGTGGGGATTCCACTCTTGAACATCGCCTCAGTGACGTAGAAGGTAAGGAGTCCTCCAACCTGAAGGCCTTGGATTCGGCTCCTTTAGTGGGATCGAAGGCTTGCACTACGAAGGAATCCAGTGGTAAGATGAAACGGTAGACCTAATTTGTAATTGTGTTTAGTAGGGTTTAAGAAAAATTTCTCAAGATTGTGGAGCTTCATAGGGAAGATGATGTTGATGCTATTTCACATGGTGGGTAACCGGTAAACATGACTTTCACGGCCGAATGTGAGCTACTGTGAAATGACCCCGGGAGCCTTGATCGGAATGAATCAAACATGGGCCTCTAGATCGGAACTAACGATTTTCCCCCGAATTCTAGTGATTTGTTAGAGATTTCTAAATTAAGACTCATTGTAATATGCCTACACCATGGAAATCATTGGTAAACGACGAAATATTCATCATTTAAAAATATATATAGATAATATTAAGGCTCAACCACAACCTGAAATGCAATGGAAAATCTGAAATTCCTAGTGAATTATTTACAATTGAAATTGAAAAGTTACGCAGGATATGTTTTTATATCATCAAAAGACTTAAGTTATTCACGAATTCTTCAAACTTAGTGTTACGATGCATTTTATATATATATTCATCTAGATGACTCCATAGCAACCTTTCTTGAGATTCAAAGTACGGTTGCAAGTGACACCTAACTCAGCTCTGCATTGATTCGATATTGTTGGTATGAACTCCTGTTGATAGATCAACGAAGTGTTTCTTATGCACTACGACTCTGTGTACGTACCCCATGTTTGATTGTGATTCATAAGGTTTCTAATTGTCACTATATATTATCGTTCCAGGTAAGATGTATTTTTCTACCAGCTCAAGGAGTGTAGTAGCCAAAATATCACGAATCCTCTCACAATGTCCTTTGTTTAATACTCTGTCCTATATACCAAAGAGCTAGGAATATTAGAAAAGGGAACCACTTATTAAGTCTTCTTTAACATGGCTCCGCTTACTATACTTTCGCTTGCGAATCAATGCTTCGTCGGTTTCGACTATTTTTCCTCGTCCTTTGTATTGGATTTGTATGGGAACTAACATGTCGGAATATATTTCACTATAATATTTATACCACTGAATTGCTTCCTTTTCAGGAACATCCGCGAGTAAAGAGGCCGTCGTTATTTTAATCCCAATCACCCATTCGATAATTAAAACGAGAACTTGTTTCGGTTCTAACCTGGAACGAGTAAAAAAGAATCCGTTCGGATGGACTTTTAACATCAGCACTCAGCACAATGAAAGCAATAGCCATCTAGTGTTCCTTGAGCTTAGAAAACTGTCATTTCCTTGCCACATTGACAATTTAGTACTTTTCTTAACAATACCACTTTGCAAACGGATGAGATTCTTACCACTAGTAAGATCTGGAACACGCTCCATCGTCAACATGATGCTATCAGGTGCCCCCGTGACCTAAAAACGCTTCGTTTTTCTTCATTAGTCCAACCGTAAAAGTCATGTCCACCGCGTAATCTGCACAAAGAGGTTCATTAACCATGCAAGCTTAATATATCTGCTATGCGTTTTCACAATTTCTGCTTATTATTCGTAAAACAAGCTCATAGTTCACATGTCATTTCCTAATTAACACTCCGATAACGCCGCACCAACAACAGTTCCGTGCCGAACTATGATATAATCCTACCTGAAACGTCGATCCAATCACTAGATTTGTAAAAATTCGGAAAATATATTGTTTATTAAATGCCAACCGTATTTTCAACAGACTATCTGACATTTATAGAAATTCATATCATTGGTCTAGGCAATTAGGTCAAAAATATGATCCAGAAAATCAATCGAAGTCTCATGAATATTCCATTGGTCCAAATGCTGTACAAACTTGCCACCCAATCAGATTACAGTAAAGTTAAGTATTTTGATTGGTCCAGAGGAATTGATGTTAAAAATCGATGAATCATGGCTTTGAAACTCATCTGGCCTGCAATTTGATTGTCGTTTTCTGCTACAATGCAAAGTGATGAGACGTTTAGAGTCGGTGAGTTCTTAATTTAACCAGGCTTTATAATATCATTAATAAATTACTCAGTGCAATCGCCAAGTTGTCTGCTTCTTTATGTGTAAATCACACAGCATAATCATGCACGCTCAATATTTCTGAAACCTACTTTTATTTGCTAATAAACTAGTCAAGTATGTTCTAAATCCATTTGAATGTTTTCATGCTTGCATGGGATCAATAAGGAAATCAGGTAGTAGGTCACTCAGATCACCCGTAGGTATGCAAATTAAATCCTCAAGTTGCTTATATTTATTCATGTTATACTTGGTGTAATAACATCGGCAATTTTAATTCCAACTGTTATCCTTAGTACTCAAGGTAAAACTAAACTACGCCGCCGACCTAGGGAAGGCCAATGAGAAATAAGTTATTTCTTTATAGGTTGCGCGCGCATTGAAGTTCAAAATGCCTACTTTAGATCGGCTTATTGCAATTTTTAATGAGGACATCATTATTTCTCATCTACAAGCTTTTGGATTACTTCGTAGAGAGTTTATTTGTGATTGTGGCCTCAATATGACTCAAATATAGTACAGAAACAGTCGAGATGGAGTAACGTTTCGTTGCAATGGCTGCTGGCGAAGAAAATCAATAAGAACATGCAGTTTTTTCAGCAAGTCTAAACTGACACTAAGGCAAACTTGCATATTGGTTGTATTGTGGATTATGCAGTTTCCTGTCACGCTGGCATCGTCTATTACGGTTGTAAGCGAAGTGTCAGCAGTGCAATTGTATAAGCACTGGATAAAAGGTACCTCAAGGTCGGCGGCGTAGTTTAGTTTCACCGTACTCAAAAACAGTAAATAAATTGGTTTTTTTATGTCCCAAACCTGATCATTAAAAATAGTTTTGTCGAATTCACTTATGATAGGTATTCTCGAAAGTAACCCATTTTTCATACGCATCAGCAAACATATTTTATTCAAAATGAATTCTTTTTAGGTCTTCATTGTGCAAATCGAGTTGGGTGAAAAGTAGTAAAATACATAGGCAAGAAATCCCAGGTTTTAGGGTAGTGTTATCCTGCTTACTGTAGTATGCTTAGATGGCTTTAGTCTCGTCAAGATAGTTTTCAAGCACAATTTACTTCTGGACAACCTCAGATAATCAGAAATGTTAGTCTCATCTCCTGACTTGTTAATCTTACTTGTGTGTATGCATGATCAACATAGAACCTGGCACATGTGTGAAGCAGTCTAAGTTTCCATACCTCTAAAGCACAGCAAGATTAACACCACGTGGTAGAAGTTACTTCAATGATAATAATAATAATAATAATAATAATAATAATAACAAAGAAGAGTGAACACATAGAATTTAGTTCAGGGAGAAAGAAACGAGGAGTGGAAAGAAAGTTATGAAGTAATTTTAAGCTCACGATCTAAGGGAGGATAATTAGTGGATACATCTGCACCACTGTGACCGATTGTGAGCCATGCCATCCAAGGTTTCCAACCATTAGTTATCGACATGACTCAAACCAGTAGTCAATGACTTCATGGACTAGTGCCATGTTTTGGTTTGGCCGCTCCTAACTCTTTTCCATCCTGCTCCTATATCAAGTAATGTCGCGCGACGAGGCAGACAGTGGTCAGACATACGTAATACATATCCCAACCACCTCTGTCAGTTAGGATTCACAACCTCGTGAACTGATTTACCACCTTTCCCCACTACCCGTCGTCTAACCTCGTCATTAGTTACTCGATAATTCAACGCGAGTGATCTTTCGAAGATATCGATGGTCAAATACCAATAACCTACAGTGTCATCTACCACTAGTGGGCACGTCTTACATCTATACAGTAAGACTGCTGCTTAGTGTACTCTCCCTTTCGTTGAGACGAATATCTCACCTGCATCATAGGCGAAGCAAATTAACAAACCCAAACGAACTTTCTGGATTCGTACCGAGATTTTGTCAGATACTAACCCATTAGGGCTAAACAAACTTAGTTATGCTTAAGATGTCGAAAAAGTTGTGTCGTCTACAGTAACATCTCTCAACATATCAAGACAAGTAAGTGGATCACGACGGCTTCTTTTGAGTTAATGGACTCCCGAAAACGTGTTCCGTCAAGCTCAAAACATGATGAGGAGCGTAGAGTAATGAGGTACAAACTGACAAAAAGTCTGCAAAACGACCGTGAGTAGTGGTGGGTGACGGAAGCAAAGGAAATGGAAAAGGCAGCGGCGTTAGGTAACACAAGACAACCTTTGAAGTTAATAAAAGAAACCGGCGTTAAAAACTCCAGCGTTAGTGAGACGATCTCCGAAAAAGATGGGACGCTTATTAGCTCTCAGTCCAGACGTTTAGAACTACGGGCTGGACACTTCAAGGAGCAGTTCAGTTGGCCTTCAGTTGCCCTCCTACTACTTTAAAGCAACCACAATGAAAAGCCAATTTAGGCCTCCCGACTCTCGTCGAAGTCGAAAAAGCTATAGTTAATCTAAGGCGAAACGGAGCAGCGGGTCCGGATGGATTATATTCAGAGGTCTTTAGGGATGGTAGTACTACCATAATGACTAGGCTGACTGATATTTTGACTAGTGTCTGGGAAGTTGACACAATTCCGCCTGACTGGTGTCGATCGTTAATCGTCCTAGTACATAAGAAAGGGTCAAGATCATCCTGCGATAACCACAGATGAATTAGTTTGACTACTATAGTGTCTAAAATACTAGCTTCTATAATTATCAGACATTTAGCTACAACTCATTGTCTGAAAATACGAGAAAAGCAGACTGGTTTCAAACCTAGTCGCAGTTGTGTAGACCAGATATTTACCATTCGTCAGGTTTAAGAGCATTGGCATACTTTTGGTTGCCCGATAATGATGATTTTTCTTGACTCGAAAGCGGCATTTGACTCTGTAGACCTAGAAGTTCTATGGCAGTGTCTTTCATTGGACGGCGTACCCCGGAAGTACATAAACCTTCTGAAGGTTCTTTACTCAAACACTATTAGTCGTGTCAGAGCATATGGCGAACTGTCATCCGAACCTTTAACCTTAAGCGGTGTCCGTCAAGGCTGTCTACTGTTTCCATTTTTATTTAATTGTATAGTCGGTTTACTGTTGGAAATTGCACTCTCGTCGTCTGACTTTTCAGCAATTGATCTTCTACGAGGAGATCCACTTATTGATTTAGAATATGTTGATGACATAGTTCTGTTTGGCGGAGACGCTGATAAGATACAGAATCTTTTAACAGCAATAGGCTCCAATACAAGCATGTTCGGAATGCGCTTCTCTCCCTCTAAATGCAAACTATCGCTCCAGAACTGGTCTTTTTCAACACCTGAGCTAAAGATAGGGAGTGAGGTAGTTGAGCACGTCGACCACTTCACTTATCGTGGAAGTCTGATTAGCCCTAATTGGCTGGTCTCTGACAAGATATCAGTACGAATTGAAAAAGATCGTTTAGCTTTTTTCCAACTTGCGTCACTTATGGCGTAGGCGAGATATTCGTCTCCTAACAAAGGGAAGAGTGTATTGCGCGACAGTTCGCTCTGTTTTGCTGCATGGGTGTGAGACATGACCATTAAGGGTAGACGACACTCGAAGGTTACTAGTTTTTGACCATCGATGTCTTCGAAACATCGCTCGCGTTAGCTGGGATCACTGAGTAAGTAGTAACGAGGTTAGACGACGAGTGTTATACAGATATGGTAAATCAGTCGATGAGGTTGTGAATTTTCATAGACTGAGGTGGTCTGGTCTGCACTGATTATGAGAAAGCGTTTGACTGCTTGGACAGGCAAATATTATAGATAATTCTTTGACACTGGTGTTCCTCAGAGGTTTGTCAATGTCATATAGAGTTTTTACGATAAACTACCCTACAACATCGTTCATGGAGTGTAACTGACAGATTCATTCGAAGTGATGACTGGTGTTAATCGGGGCTGCCTATTCTCTCCCTTTCTCGTTGGTAGCCGGATTATGAAGATCTCAATATTTCATGGGAAGCATTGACTACAGTGAACAACTTGGCTGTGGTTAGATTATGTGGGCTTCACAGATGACCTATTTTTCTATCCTACACAGCAACAAATGCAGGCGAAGACAGACAGTGTAACAGCAGCCTCTGTAACCAACAGTTGGTCTCAACATACTCAAAATGTAAAGCGGGATCGCTAGATTCAACATACTGAGCACTAACCCAATTATAATTGACGGAGAAGCTCTGGAAGACGTGGGAACTATTACATATGTATTCACCAGCATCACTGATATACAAGTGGGGGGATCTAATGCAGATGTGAATATACGGATTTACAACACTAAGTATAGATAGCATTTTTGTAATTGAAAGACATCTGAAACTCAAAACAACTGTCAACCAACATCAAGGTCATAATTTTCAATACAAACGTCAGGACGGTTAGCTTTATTGTATTGAGCTGAAATTTGTATGAGGATCTACGAAAAGCTTCATTCAAAAGATGTAAGTATTTATAAACAGCCGTTTGTGCAAGATCTGTTAGCCAGACAGCACCAACAACCTTCTCTGTCAGAGTACGAATCAAACAGTATCCAGTAGAGGAAGAGATTAGGAAAATACGCTTGAGGTAAAAAATACATGTCAAATAGTAAATTTCTTGGGGAAATTAAGTCAGACATCAAAAAGAATATATAACACTTAGGTAAAGGAGATTCGAAGAGAACGTTGATTGGAGAATGTTGGTCGTCAGCCTGTGCTCCATATGAGGTAACACGCTAATGTGTGAATGAAAAATCCCCTGCATTTGTTGAAAACTGTCGAGAAGTATATTCACCGTTTGTATTCTTCTTGATCTACGTAACATTATTCTTTCCTACCTACGTTTGTTTTTTTCCTCCTTTTTGAATTGTGTTGCCTTACTAATCCTGTATATATGATCTCGTCATGCTAATGTGGCACTGTAGCTAGTACAGATGCGCATTCTCGTCGGGTTCTACATTGTTCGTAACTGATTGATTTGGAAGTGGATTGCTCATTATAGCGTCGGTTTTTACTAATTTTATTACTGATATGTCGTCTTACTTTATCTTTGTAATACATTGTATTTATCTTCATTACTGTTTACTTTATTACTTCAGCGGTGGTTGGCGGCGGCATAGGTGGTGCAAGTTCAGCTTACTATTTGCGAAAAATATTTGGAAATAAAGTTTCCATTACTCTTTTTGAGAAATCAGGACGAATTGGCGGTCGTATTAAAGCAATTCCTTTCGGTGGAGAAACTTGTGAATCAGGAGCAAGTAGTATTCATCCTTCTAATAAGTACATTCTTTCGTTTGCTCGTCAGTTTAGTACGTTAGTTTACATATTTCCTGGATATTTTTGAAATTGATTGTTTCCTCAGTGTTAATTTATATTCTAATGGTACGGTTGAGGCTGCGAATCAGTCAGTCAGTCATAATCAACGTAGTGTCTTGAAAATATGTGTTAGCTGAAGTTGCCACGTCATACTGAAGATTAACGTTATGAGCAATGTATGTATGTATCATCAGCATAGAACCTGGCACATATGTGCATCGGTGCGAGTTGCCATACCTCTACGGCACCGCAAGATTAATACCACCACCATAAGTAGAAGTTACTTCAATAAAATAAAATAGTAATAGTAACAAGGAGTGTGAACACATAGAATATGGTTCTGAAAGCGTAGAAAGAAAGTTATGGAATAATTTAAAGCTCATGATTTAAGGGAGGACAATCATTGGATACATCAGAGTTATGGTGACCAATTCTGGCCCGTATCATTCAGTGTTTCTAGCCACTGGTTACAGTAATCGTGAGGACCCCATCCAGGTAGTCTACAGGTACCGGCACGACTCAAATCATTAGTCAATGACTTCATTGACTGATGCCATGTTTTAGTTTGTCCGCCTCTAACTCTCTTCCATCTTATACCTATATGAGCCAATATCACGCGTCGAGGCAGACAGTGGTTGGGCATACGCAACACATGTCCCAACCACGTCAGTCGATGAGAATTCACAACCTCATCGACTGATTTACCATATCTGTATAACACTCGTCGTCTAACCTCGTTACTACTTACTCAGTGATCCCAGCTAACGCGAGCGATGTTTCGAAGACATCGATGGTCAAAAACTAGTAACCTTCGAGTGTCGTCTACCCTTAATGGTCATGTCTCACACCCATGCAGCAAAACAGAGCGAACTGTCGCGCAATACACTCTTCCCTTTGTTAGGAGACGAATATCTCGCCTACGCCATAAGTGACGCAAGTTGGAAAAAAGCTAAACGATCTTTTTCAATTCGTACTGATATCTTGTCAGAGACCAGCCAATTAGGGCTAATCAGACTTCCACGATAAGTGAAGTGGTCGACGTGCTCAACTACCTCACTCCCTATCTTTAGCTCAGGTGTTGAAAAAGACCAGTTCTGGAGCGATAGTTTGCATTTAGAGGGAGAGAAGCGCATTCCGAACATGCTTGTATTGGAGCCTATTGCTGTTAAAAGATTCTGTATCTTATCAGCGTCTCCGCCAAACAGAACTATGTCATCAACATATTCTAAATCAATAAGTGGATCTCCTCGTAGAAGATCAATTGCTGAAAAGTCAGACGACGAGAGTGCAATTTCCGACAGTAAACCGACTATACAATTAAATAAAAATGGAAACAGTAGACAGCCTTGACGGACACCGCTTAAGGTTAAAGGTTCGGATGACAGTTCGCCATATGCTCTGACACGACTAATAGTGTTTGAGTAAAGAACCTTCAGAAGGTTTATGTACTTCCGGGGTACGCCGTCCAATGAAAGACACTGCCATAGAACTTCTAGGTCTACAGAGTCAAATGCCGCTTTCGAGTCAAGAAAAATCATCATTACATTATCGGGCAACCAAAAGTATGCCAATGCTCTTAAACCTGACGAATGGTAAATATCTGGTCTACACAACTGCGACTAGGTTTGAAACCAGTCTGCTTTTCTCGTATTTTCAGACAATGAGTTGTAGCTAAATGTCTGATAATTATAGAAGCTAGTATTTTAGACACTATAGTAGTCAAACTAATTCATCTGTGGTTATCGCAGGATGATCTTGACCCTTTCTTATGTACTAGGACGATTAACGATCGACACCAGTCAGGCGGAATTATGTCAACTTCCCAGACACTAGTCAAAATATCAGTCAGCCTAGTCATTATGGTAGTACTACCATCCCTAAAGACCTCTGAATATAATCCATCCGGACCCGCTGCTCCGTTTCGCCTTAGATTAACTATAGCTTTTTCGACTTCGACGAGAGTCGGGAGGCCTAAATTGACTTTCCATTGTGGTTGCTTTAAAGTAGTAGGAGGGCAACTGAAGGCCAACTGAACTGCTCCTTGAAGTGTCCAGCCCGTAGTTCTAAACGTCTGGACTGAGAGCTAATAAGCGTCCCATCTTTTTCGGAGATCGTCTCACTAACGCTGGAGTTTTTAACGCCGGTTTCTTTTATTAACTTCAAAGGTTGTCTTGTGTTACCTAACGCCGCTGCCTTTTCCATTTCCTTTGCTTCCGTCACCCACCACTACTCACGGTCGTTTTGCAGACTTTTTGTCAGTTTGTACCTCATTACTCTACGCTCCTCATCATGTTTTGAGCTTGACGGAACACGTTTTCGGGAGTCCATTAACTCAAAAGAAGCCGTCGTGATCCACTTACTTGTCTTGATATGTTGAGAGATGTTACTGTAGACGACACAAATTTTTCGACATCTTGCGAAACGGTATCTGGTTGGGTCGCATTTTTATTATTGTCTATGTGATTTTTTAGTTGTTCCTGGAATATAATTTTTGGCGTTTTCATTGATGAACTGAATTCTAATGGGTTTTTCTGTAGTAGTTTTTCTTCACTCATAACGTGTAAGCTAATTCTTGCTCGTACTAGAGTGTTATCAGAATGCAAACGTGTTTTACAGAAACATTGGCAATCTTCTTAGAGCGTCTCCACTAGTGACTAATGGCGATATGGTTTATTTGAGTCCATTGTTTGGTTTGTTCGGGATGTCGCCATGTTACACGATGTTGCTTCTTATGCTTATAGTTCGTGTTGGCTAGAAATTAACGATCGTCTGGGCATAATTGTTGCAGATGATCACCGTTGTCCGTTCTGTGAGCTGGAACACGGAAGAATCCACCTTAATGTCTTTTAGACTGATTCAAGCTACCTATTTGGGCGTCAAAATCACCAGCCATGAAAACCAAATCTTGGTGTTTGGCCCTGTGAAGAAGTTCAGAAAGTTTTCTGTAAAATTCATCTTTCACTTCATCCAGGCTGCAGTCGGTGGCAGCGTAGGTAGAAAGTTCGAGAAGATAACGGTGTGTGTCCCTATCTTTCTGAGTTCTTACTGAACCATTTAAGAGAACGGCACATATGCGACTGTCTACAGGAATCCATTCGAGAAGTGCCTGTTCTGCTCTCATACTTAAGGCAATACCTACACCGGCTAGCCCACGAGAAGTTGCTGTTTAGTCTCCAGATAAACGAAGAGTGTATCGCGAAGGTTCTTCGCTCTGATTAGGTGAGGTCAAGTGAATGACCACGCTAGAATCCTGTATGCGTGTTTCGAAGTCACAACATACATCAGTGGCGCGGGATTCTAATGTCCTAGCTAAGGAGGCTTGTTGCCCTATTTGACACAGGGTTCGTACATTGAATGCACCAATGTGAAGTTTGGAGCGTGGTCTTAGTATGCTTGGGACGTTAATTCGTGGGCCGGGATCGTTGGTACTGATAACACAGAAGGTAGTTGAAGATAAGGATTTAATTTTGGAGGTAGCGGCAGGATAAATATTAGGAATAGAAGAAGGAGTTTGATTAAAATGGCGGTGATCTTGTGTGTTGTAATGGGTATGAAGGCAGTTATCTCTTCCCAGTTGCCCACACTGTCAAAGGGTTCTTCTTGATGTACCTGAAAAGTAAAATGGGTTAGTGTTAGTCTGAAAGACCTGGGAGCGTGACCTTAGTGCCCAAGGAACAACTACTTGAGCCCGGTCACATACGGCTCTTTTGGGAGAGGTTTTCGTTGTTGTACCTCTGTATTTGTTGAGACCTTACTGCCGGTGACAGAAATTCGTGGAGTAAGTTGAGGTGTGCATTTTTAGGGTCGACCTTTTATAACCCCGCCCTTTCTTTGTGGGGAGGCAGCATCTCTGTTATGCTGGTTGTCTGAGGGAAACACCTTACTGTCGTCACACCTCTGTACAGCCCACAGTACGACTTCATCCTCGGACCTTATATTCACTGCTTTTGGTCTCACCGCTCTTCAACCGATCTGCCGGGCATGGTAGGACCTAGAGGAACGATTGTTCCAGCCAGTATAGCCCGATTGAGTCATCACGATAGGTAAGCCCGATCACCACGTCAAGGTAGCAACACGGTCGGGCATTATGAGCGAAATACGGAGTGAATGGATCTGTTCCATTGTGATGGGTTTTGACCCATGGCATCCAACTTTAGTCAGTAATCTCGACTAGGTAGTCTGCATTTGTTTTCATGAGCAAGACTAACAGTCAATGATCGCATACTATGTCTTAGTTTGACCGCCTCTAACTTCCAATCCCACTATCACCCTAACCAACATCACTCTTCGCGATATGCTTTAGTTGGGCTTTTGTAATACATTTTACTTATCCCAGTAGGTGAGTAGTTATATCTTCATTAGCCAGTCTTTTAAGTTGTCTGGAACGTTATGTCTAATCTCAACATTGCCCATTTAGTCGTACTACAGTTACCGGATTTATGCATCACTTCATAGATTAAGATGATGAAATTGATTTCCAGGCGGCAATGTACATCATATTGATCGGTTTTCTAATTAGTGATTTCCACGTTATTCTGTTTCATACAGCACTTTTTTGTTATCGAGAGTAAACGTTGCATTAGATAAATATTATATCAAAGTTATATATTTAGTGTTTAACTCTCTTGCACCCATGATTTAAGAAACCTTCTTTAGTATTTTTTCCGATAAGTAGTTATATAAGTTTACCTCAGAGAAATGGTACATGAGAAATACTTTATTTTATATTCAAACTAAGAAGTTTTTTGCTGTCCTGTGCTGTCTTTCATTTTTCAAATTTCTCTCGTAACTCTATTATCAGACTACACAGTTTTTTCAATTAAATCGTTGGTCTAATTTTATCGGATTTGGTGTTCTGCATAAAATATAGTTCGAAATTTTTCACTTTATTTATCTAAATAATGTTTGTGGTATATTTATCTCAGTACGTGAATTTCTTATGCCTTATAGAAATACCTTTGAGTCCTATAAATACTACCGATCAACGTTTACTTCTTTTTCAAGAAAACTACAAACCAGCATTTTCAAATGTTACTAGTCTAACACAATTTACAGCTAAAGCTCGTCTATATTGGCGTTATGGTTTCAACCTATTTACCTCCAATCTTTATCTTCGTAATAAAATTCGAGAATTCACGAAGTAAGTTTATATTTTAACGCTTGCCTTAACTTCAGCTGATTTATTATTAAGTGAGAACTTAAGTGTATGCGTTAAGGTGATAATGTCATAGGGTATGGATTGTACTTGAGTATGTCAAAGTTGTGGATTGAAATTAACGAATTGCATATCGATCTGTTCCTTGAATACTTAAAAATGGCCTTGGATAAGTGTAAAAGATTATACAACAATGCACCACAAATGTCATTTAATATTAGCATGGTTAAGTGAGTGTGTCATGTTATAAGACGATGATTGTGATATTTAATCAAAAAGATTAAAATGGCAGGAGCAAAATAATGGTAATAATAGTAACGACAGTACAGTTAGTGATAAGTCAAAGTTATTACAATCCAAAGATGAATAGAAAATAAAGTAAAGTTGTGATGGCTCAACAAAAAAGAAGTACGGATATCATGAAAAGCGAAAGGAAAAGACGGAAAAGGAACAGAAAGGAAGAGAGATAACTAGAAAAAGTTTTACGGATATGGCTCTATTGTGTGGGCCAAGGTAAACAGAGGCTGAATACATTTATTCTTTATATATAAATTCGGTTTCTTTGAGTTGATACCTAATTCTATCGTTATGTAAACAAGACGTATTCTAACACTTTTAGGCAAATTATTCGTTACTTTTTTATACCAACGAAAATGTTTCATCAATCTTGATTTTGTGGTTATAGTCCATTAGGTGGTCAAAAATTGCGCTGGTACTAGGTTTCATTTCAACGAGCAATGCTATTTGGTGTGAGAGTAGGCTGGTAGAAAGTTAGGGGCGGTCAAACCGAGACATGGCACCAGTTCATGTAGCGATTGACAGCTGGGCTGAGCCATGTTAGTAGGTGCAGACTACCTGGTTGGGGTCTGCGTAATGATCGTCACAAATGGTTAAGGGCTTTAGGTGGTATGGCCCAAAATCTTTGGCAGTGGCTCAGATGCGTTCACTCCTTGTCTTCTTCCAAATTCTAAATTTCTGAACTTATCATAATTTTCTCTTTACCGAGTCATATTTTCTTAAATCTTATCTCCTATCTCTATTTTTTTCCATTAATACCAACTCCGTTACTACCTCCCCTACTATGCGATTTGATCCGACAATTTAATCACTGTCTGCTAATTTGGGTATGGCAACTTGAACTGATGTACGTATGTACGAAGTTCTACGTTGTAACTGACTGACTGGGATCACCTAGTAAGTAATAACGAGGTTAGACGACGAGTGTTAGGCAAACGTGGTAAATCAGTCGATGAGATTGTGAATCGACTGAGGTGGTTGGGACATATGTTGCGTATGCCCAACCACTGTCTGCCTCGACGCGCGATATTGGCTCATATAGTAGCAGGATGGAAGAGAGTTAGGAGCGGCCAAACCAAAACATGGCACTAGTCCATGAAGTCATTGACTACTGGTTTGAGTCATGTCGGTAGATGCGTAATGCGATAACTAATGGTTGGAAACCTTGGATGGCATGGCTCACAATCGGTCACAGTGGTGCAGATGTATCCACTAATTGTCCTCCCTTAGATCGTGAGCTTAAAATTACTTCATAACTTTCTTTCCACTCCTCGTTTCTTTCTCCCTGAACTAAATTCTATGTGTTCACTCTTCTTTGTTATTATTATTATTATATTATTATTATTATATTATTATTATTATTATCATTGAAGTAACTTCTACCACGTGGTGTTAATCTTGCTGTGCTTTAGAGGTATGGAAACTTAGACTGCTTCACACATGTGCCAGGTTCTATGTTAATCATATACTAAAATGGCTTCTCAACTTATTTCGTTGTAACATACAGCAGAAAACAAAAGTAAGAAATTGATGATTATCGACTGATAACTACCATTTTGAATTTCCTCTGGAGATCGAGGAAATGTTGTTATTTGATCATGCCTTGAAAGTCGAACATTTCTGGAATGTAACTTCTACTTCTACTGATTTGGTGTTAATCTTGCTGTGTTTTTGAGGTATGGCAACTTGGACCGATGCATACATGTGCCAGGTTCTATGTTGGTCATATATACATACATGATTTGTATTTTACCCTTAGTTTACTTCATTAGTTGTGTCTTAGTTGAAAAGGTGAAATGTAACTTGGCTTAGTCAAATTTATTTTTTATAGATGTGTTTAATTTTGTAAGGATGTCACTTACTATATCGCCTTTAAAGGCTAGTCGTGGATAGAGGTTTTCTTCTCGACTGTGTCTACCTCAGTCTTAGTTTTTCTCTATAATATGTACTTTTGGTAAATCTATCTGGGTATCCGTTTTTCGTTAATGTTGTTTTTAGTCTGTCTATTTCTTATTCTTTGCTATCGTCCGACTAAATACGTCGGATTCGTTGACCTAAGCATTTTACAAAATTTATGTTGAAGATGTGTGAAGCTATGTTTTGACGTCAGAAATGGCTGTTATGGTCAAGAAGTGCTATTAGTTGGTTGATGTGACTTTGTGCACACGAAGTGACAATAACATACACCAATCAGAGTGCCTAGTCGGTCCCTGTATATTTACCTGATGTTCACTCAGTCCCACATCGAATAGAAAGACAATAGGATTGATGAACAACCAGACAAATCACATTATATTTCAAGCATTCCTGTATATTTACATAAATCAAACCATACAGTAGGCCAATTAAGAATTTAACTTCAATGCAAAACAAGGGGGATAGTGGTAGTGACTCGAGGTAACGTATACACAATTAGTTATCTATAGTCCATAATTGAGAGAGATGATATACTGACAGTAAATATGTTTAACCGGAGGATAGGGCTTGGGGAACGTAACAATGATCGGATTAGAATGTTTACATTACACACAACTAGAATAATTGAAATAGTCATATGTGTTAGTTATTCTTCTTCAATTGCCCGACACAACACTGTGATGGTGTATATATTGCCCAGTCCACGTCTGATCTTTTGGAGGGCAGGACGTCTATATATATATATATATATATATATATATATATATATTTATTTATTTATTTATTTATTTATTTATTTATATATATATAATATTTGTATATAATTCTATGGCCTCATAATGAATTTGTTGGAAAGAGATGCCTTCGCTGAATAAACTTGTTTTATAAATTAATGGGTAAATTGTAACTAATTTTTTTCTAAACATGGACTAAGGTCAGTTAAATAAATATGGGGATGACAGCAATGTGATAATAGAAAAGTAAACGATGAGATGTCAAAAATATTTGCCACAGTCAAAATATATTCATAATAATGATTAAAAGTACCAGGCATATTCAAGTTATATCAAACTGTTTCTATGCGCATAAAGGGGGCTTACATTTTCTGCTGTCTAAGGTTTCTATAAATTTAAGAATATGTTTGCGAAAACTCCTATCCAAAGCCCTAAAAACTGGCCCAATGTCAAACTTATGATTCGTCTTGCGATCGACGAACAAAGTTGTGTTCTCTACCTTTATCGGATCGTTTATTATTATTTAACTCCGCCTGTAGCCCCTAGGGTTGCTGCCGGTCCCATGCCCGGATAAAGGAGGAGGGTTGGGCATGGGGCTAGCAACCCCATCCCGTAAAACAGCAAATGTGCTAAAAAAACGCTAACCAGTAAAAACCTTTATAACCATTTTCACTCTGCCCTGGGAGTTGGAAGGTATGTTATGACGCCTCATGGTGAAAGCCGAGTTTCTTCGGAAGCCACGAGGCCGATGTCTCTTCTGACAACCAGAGCAACCATTAGTATAGGTACGTGGAATGTCCGCACGCTGTGGGAAACAGGGAGGACCATGCAAATAGCTGAAGAAATGAAAAGATACAACCTGAAGATACTTGGAATAAGCGAAACGCATTGGGTGCAAGCTGGACAGCAACGGTTATCCTCGGGAAATGTGCTTTTATACTCCGGCCACGAAGAAGAAAACGCCCCACACACACAAGGAGTAGCATTGGTGTTATCCCAAGATGCATGGAAGTCTCTTATAAGATGGGAACCTCATGGACCTAGGATCATCACAGCATCCTTCAAGACGAAGAAGGAAGGGATTGCAATGAATGTCATCCAGTGCTACGCACCCACCAACGACAGCCACGAAGACGACAAAGACCAGTTCTATGCGAGGCTGCAGTCAATCATCGAGAAATGTTCAGCCAAGGACCTGACTATTCTAATGGGCGACTTCAACGCCAAGGTCGGAGTGGATAACACCGGGTATGAAGACATCATGGGACAACATGGACTGGGAGAAAGGAATGATAACGGTGAGAGGTTCGTGAACTTATGTGCCTTCAACAAAATGATTATAGGTGGCACCATTTTCTCTCACAAACGTATACACAAAATTACATGGATTTCACCGGACCACATCACGGAGAACCAAATCGACCACATCTGCATCAATAAGAGGTTTAGAAGGACCATGGAAGACGTAAGAGCAAGGAGAGGAGCCGACATAGCTTCAGATCACCATTTGGTGGTAACTAAAATGAAACTGAAGCTGAGGAAGCACTGGACAACTGGAGCAGCAGTATTACACAAGTTTAATACAGCCCTTCTCCGTGATACTAACAAACGCAACGAATTCAAATTAATTCTCAGCAACAAGTTTCAGGCATTTCATAATCTACTAGAAAAAGGTGGAACTAATATGGAAGACAACTGGAAAGAGATTAAGGGAACAATAACCTCAACATGTCAGGAGGTTTTGGGTCTCAAGAAACAACACCAAAAAGAGTGGATTTCTGTTAGAACTCTGGACAAGATCCAAGAAAGGAGGAACAGAAAGACAGCGATCAATAACAGTCGGACAAGAGCAGAGAAAGCCAAGGCACAGGCCGAATACACCGAAGTCAACAAGCAAGTGAAGAGGAGCATCAGGTTGGATAAACGGAAGTTTGTTGAGGACCTAGCAATGACAGCGGAAAAAGCTGCAAGAGAAGGAAATATGAGGTTCTTATATGATACAACGAAGAAGTTAGCTGGGAAATTCAACAAGCCAGAACGGCCAATCAAGAACAAGGCTGGCAAACCAATCACTGAAGTGCATGAACAACGGAACAGGTGGGTAGAGCACTTCCAAGAACTCTTGAATAGACCAGCCCCACTGAACCCACCAGTCATCGAAGCAGCAGCCACGGATCTCCCTATAAGCACAGACCCACCAACAGTCGAAGAAATCAAAATGGCCATCAGACAGCTCAAGAGTGGCAAGTCAGCAGGACCAGACAACATACCAGCAGAGGCACTGAAGACAGATATAGAAGCAACTTCAAAGATACTCCACATTCTCTTCAGGAAGATTTGGGAGGAAGAACAAGTTCCAGCAGACTGGAAAGAAGGGTACCTCATCAAGATACCAAAGAAAGGCGATCTCAGCAATTGTGAGAACTACAGAGGCATTACTCTACTTTCAGTACCAGGAAAGGTCTTCAACAGAGTGTTATTGAACAGATTAAAGGGCCCAGTCGACGGCCAACTCCGAGATCAACAGGCTGGATTCCGTAAAGATCGATCATGTACCGATCAAATCGCCACTCTACGGTTCATTGTTGAACAATCAATTGAATGGAATTCACCACTTTACATCAACTTCATCGACTATGAAAAGACATTCGACAGCGTGGATAGGAGAATATTATGGAGCCTTCTACGACATTACGGCGTACCCGAGAAGATAGTCAACATCATACGAAATTCTTACGACGGACTACATTGTAAAATCGTGCATGGAGGTCAGCTCACAGATTCATTCGAAGTGAAGACCGGTGTTAGACAAGGCTGCTTACTCTCGCCCTTCCTCTTCCTACTGGTCATCGACTGGATCATGAAGACTGCAACATCTGAAGGCACTCTCGGAATACAATGGACAACATCGACGAAACTAGATGACTTGGACTTTGCAGATGACCTAGCTCTTCTTTCTCACACACATCATCAAATGCAGAAGAAGACCAACAATATAGCAGCAGCCTCAGCAGCAGTAGGCCTCAACATACACAAAGGGAAAAGCAAGATCCTCCGATACAAAACAACAAACTCTAACCCAATTACACTTGACGGAGAAATTCTGGAAGACGTTGAAACCTTTACATATTTGGGCAGCATCATCGACAAACACGGAGGGTCTGATTCGGATGTGAAGGCGCGGATTGGTAAGGCACGGGCAGCATTTTTACAGCTGAAAAACATCTGGAACTCAAACCAACTGTCAGTCAATATAAAAGTCAAAATTTTCAACACAAATGTGAAGACAGTCCTGTTGTATGGAGCTGAAACTTGGAGAACTACAAAAAGTACCCTACAGAAGTTACAAGTATTTATAAACAACTGCCTGCGTAGGATTCTTCGGATCTGTTGGCCAGATACCATCAACAACAACCTGTTGTGGCAGAGAACTAATCAACTTCCAGTTGAGGAAGAAATTAGGAAAAGACGCTGGAGATGGATTGGACACACACTGAGGAAACCATCAAACTGTGTCACAAGACAAGCACTGACTTGGAATCCTAAAGGCCACAGAAACAGAGGAAGGCCCAAGAACACATTGCGTCGGGAATTGGAAACAGACATGAAGAGAATGAACAGCACTTGGGAAGAGCTAGAACGGAAAGCCCAGGACAGTTGGCTGGAGAATGCTGGTGGGCGGTCTATGCTCCACTTGGAGTAACAGGCATTGATTGATTGATTATTATTATTTGTTTTTGAAGCCATTTAGACCCGTGTTGCTCCCACCCTTGATTACAATGTGCCATTACTCCTTATGTATGTGTGTTAACGCACACGCACACCAACCTAATAAAGGTTTGGGGGCTTTGGTTATGAACAAGAGGGATTATAATGAAAAAAATGTCTATTTTTTTATGATGATACCCAGTTCAGATGTTCCATCAAATGAACAAATAGAAATCGGAAACCCGAATAAACTCTAGTTTGGTGAAATTGCTTCCAATTCCTTCTTATCATAGTATATTCTTGCATTAATCTTGCTAATTTGATGTCATTGTGTTGTGTATATTAAGCTAGCGCACATATGTATAAGGCACTACGTTCTTTATAACCCATTGACTGTTAATTTTTTGTTTTTCAGGATTTATACCTTACAAAATCGAGGTGAATGTTTCACTTCACCGGCTTTACTATTAAAAGCGTTATCCAATGATTTCGTTGAAATGACAAAGTTCTCTTTCGCCGATTGGATGAGTAAGAAAATGCAATTAGACGAGAGGTATATAAATGAAATAGCATTTGGCATATGCTCGAATAATTATTGCCAGAATTTAAACGTACATGGATTTGTCGGTGAGTTGATGGTAGAATAAGTTTACTCTATGAATTTTAAAAAGTTTTCAGTACTTTAGTTTGATAAAATGCTCGAAGTTTATTATGAAATATGCCAGCTTAATAGTACATATTTGTTATAATCCACGTATAATTTCGGTCATGGTCACATTTCATCAGGTACAGATTCATGTACTTGGCTTTGAGCCACACGTGAATAGGTTTGGATACTCTAAAACCTAAGTAGCTGATGTAGGAGTCAAATATTTTAACTTAATGTTTAAAAGTCAAACGTCCTAATCACTAATCCATCTTTCTATAGTAGTTTTCATAAATAAAAAGTACAAGATTTAGTAAATCAAACCATGTTTTTATGTAATTAGTATTTAGGTCTACGAACTGTAGACTGGAGTAAGTATATGCCGTAAGCCTACTCTCGATTCGCCCCAAAAAATACTAACGATTTTTCTGATGGATGATCATCACACTATATCACAAATTGATGAATATGGGAAATCTGCCATTAGAGGCCGGCAAGTGGTACAGTGTTCGACATTCGCCAACCTGAAACCTCTGGGTCGGAATCTAGGGTACGCACCTCCGAGGAGTCCCGTACCAGGATGGAACAACTGTCCAGTGCTCCCTAACTTTCAGTGGTACCATACTAACATCAGTCTGTTACGAATTCAACCTAATACCCATCTCTACATATCACCTCAGTTCAACATTTTTTTGACTTTGATGTTAAGGCGATTATATTGTATAGTATTTCTGTGGTATTTCATTAGTACCTAATATGATCTTTGCAATGCATGATGAAATTGTATTAGTGATAAGTTGAGTAAAATTAAAAGAACCCAGAACGGCCTAATTTTTACTTTTCTCATCGGAATTTATGCTTCTCATATGAATTCTCTAGCGTTGCTAGTTAGATACTCAGTGTTGTAGCTAGAATTAATTACATCATCTCAAACACAATATCGTCCTCTAATTAGTTAACACCATTTTGTGTTGTACATATTATATCTATGTTTTTTACGGTGCTTTTTACTTGACTCTATTAATTTGTGTACGTAGTATGAATTTTAATCCTCATCAATTATATAGCCTTTAGTAATATTAGTGGACTACACCAACTTAAGTACGTAGAGGGGGTGGGGATCAGACCTGTTTTTATATCCGTATCATTGCTTTCACTACTTTAGTAATTGAAATTCGCTTATCATATGTAGATCCTTGTACTTCACCTCGAGCCTCGAGGGTTAGAAATATACGGTTTCGTAGATTGAAGTAGGTGGAGCAGGCTCCGAACCTTTTACTTAGTGGGGTGAATATTATCTTCGTAACTTTACCGATGCTCCATTTCTCAACATAACAACGAATGTAAACAAAGGAGTCGACATTTGTCCCGACCGTGCTGCTACCTATACGTGGTGATCGGGCTTACCTATCGTGATGACTCAATCGGGCTATACTGGCTGGAACAATCGTTCCTCTAGGTCCTACCATGCCCGGCAGATCGGTTGAAGAGCGGTGAGACCAAAAGCAGTGAATATAAGGTCCGAGGATGAAGTCGTACTGTGGGCTGTACAGAGGTGTGACGACAGTAAGGTGTTTCCCTCAGACAACCAGCATAACAGAGATGCTGCCTCCCCACAAAGAAAGGGCGGGGTTATAAAAGGTCGACCCTAAAAATGCACACCTCAACTTACTCCACGAATTTCTGTCACCGGCAGTAAGGTCTCAACAAATACAGAGGTACAACAACGAAAACCTCTCCCAAAAGAGCCGTATGTGACCGGGCTCAAGTAGTTGTTCCTTGGGCACTAAGGTCACGCTCCCAGGTCTTTCAGACTAACACTAACCCATTTTACTTTTCAGGTACATCAAGAAGAACCCTTTGACAGTGTGGGCAACTGGGAAGAGATAACTGCCTTCATACCCATTACAACACACAAGATCACCGCCATTTTAATCAAACTCCTTCTTCTATTCCTAATATTTATCCTGCCGCTACCTCCAAAATTAAATCCTTATCTTCAACTACCTTCTGTGTTATCAGTACCAACGATCCCGGCCCACGAATTAACGTCCCAAGCATACTAAGACCACGCTCCAAACTTCACATTGGTGCATTCAATGTACGAACCCTGTGTCAAATAGGGCAACAAGCCTCCTTAGCTAGGACATTAGAATCCAGCGCCACTGATGTATGTTGTGACTTCGAAACACGCATACAGGATTCTAGCGTGGTCATTCACTTGACCTCACCTAATCAGAGCGAAGAACCTTCGCGATACACTCTTCGTTTATCTGGAGACTAAACAGCAACTTCTCGTGGGCTAGCCGGTGTAGGTATTGCCTTAAGTATGAGAGCAGAACAGGCACTTCTCGAATGGATTCCTGTAGACAGTCGCATATGTGCCGTTCTCTTAAATGGTTCAGTAAGAACTCAGAAAGATAGGGACACACACCGTTATCTTCTCGAACTTTCTACCTACGCTGCCACCGACTGCAGCCTGGATGAAGTGAAAGATGAATTTTACAGAAAACTTTCTGAACTTCTTCATAGGGCCAAACACTCAGATTTGGTAATCTTGGCTGGTGATTTTGACGCCCAAATGGGTAGCTTGAACCAGTCTAAAAGACATTAAGGTGGATGCTTCAGTGTTCCAGCTCAGAGAACGGATAACGGCGACCGTCTGCTGCAGCTTTGCTCAGATAATCGGTTATTTCTAGTCAACACAAACTTTAAGCACAAGGAGCGTCATCGTTTAACATGGTGACCTCCTGGCCCTACTCAACGGTGGACTCAAATAGACCATATTGCGATTAGTTACCGTTGGAGAGGCTCGATAGAAGATTGCCGATCTTTCTGGAGTACATGTTTGGATTCCGACCACGCTCTAGTGCGAGCACGCATTTGCTTGCGTCTTACCGGGCAAAGAAAAACTACCACAGGAAAACCTTTTAGAATTCAGTTTAGTAATGAAACAGCCAAGATTAAATTCCAGGAACAACTGAAGAATCACTTAGGCAATTATAAAGTTGCATCCCGACTAGATACTGCTTGGCAAGATGTTCAAGCAGCTGTGGCATCTACGATGATATCTGTCAAGAACTTAAATCAACATGTCAAGAAAAATCAATGGATCTTAATTGCTTCTGTTGATTTTATAGACTTCCAAAGACTTATCTCATCGGGCTCCGAACACGATTATGAGCGACGAGTAATCAGGCATAAACTGACGAAAAGTCTGCGAAACGACCGTGAGCAGTGGTGGGTAACGAAAGCAAAGGAAATGGAGAAGGCGGCGGCGATAGTTAACACTAGACAACTTTTCAAGTTGATAAAAGAAACCGGCGTTAAAAACTCCAGCGTTAGTGAGACGATCTCCGAAAAAGATGGGACGCTTATTAGCTCTCAGTCCAGACGTTTAGAACTACGGGCTGGACACTTCAAGGAGCAGTTCAGTTGGCCTTCAGTTGCCCTCCTACTACTTTAAAGCAACCACAATGGAAAGTCAATTTAGGCCTCCCGACTCTCGTCGAAGTCGAAAAAGCTATAGTTAATCTAAGGCGAAACGGAGCAGCGGGTCCGGATGGATTATATTCAGAGGTCTTTAGGGATGGTAGTACTACCATAATGACTAGGCTGACTGATATTTTGACTAGTGTCTGGGAAGTTGACATAATTCCGCCTGACTGGTGTCGATCGTTAATCGTCCTAGTACATAAGAAAGGGTCAAGATCATCCTGCGATAACCACAGATGAATTAGTTTGACTACTATAGTGTCTAAAATACTAGCTTCTATAATTATCAGACATTTAGCTACAACTCATTGTCTGAAAATACGAGAAAAGCAGACTGGTTTCAAACCTAGTCGCAGTTGTGTAGACCAGATATTTACCATTCGTCAGGTTTAAGAGCATTGGCATACTTTTGGTTGCCCGATAATGATGATTTTTCTTGACTCGAAAGCGGCATTTGACTCTGTAGACCTAGAAGTTCTATGGCAGTGTCTTTCATTGGACGGCGTACCCCGGAAGTACATAAACCTTCTGAAGGTTCTTTACTCAAACACTATTAGTCGTGTCAGAGCATATGGCGAACTGTCATCCGAACCTTTAACCTTAAGCGGTGTCCTTCAATGCTGTCTACTGTTTCCATTTTCATTTAATTGTATAGTCGGTTTACTGTTGGAAATTGTACTCTCGCCGTCTGACTTTTCGGCAATTGATCTTCTACGAGGAGATCCACTTATTGATTTAGAATATGTTGATGACATAGTTCTGTTTGGCGGAGACGCTGATAAGATACAGAATCTTTTAACAGCAATAGGCTCCAATACAAGCATGTTCGGAATGCGCTTCTCTCCCTCTAAATGCAAACTATCGCTCCAGAACTGGTCTTTTTCAACACCTGAGCTAAAGATAGGGAGTGAGGTAGTTGAGCACGTCGACCACTTCACTTATCGTGGAAGTCTGATTAGCCCTAATTGGCTGGTCTCTGACAAGATATCAGTACGAATTGAAAAAGATCGTTTAGCTTTTTTCCAACTTGCGTCACTTATGGCGTAGGCGAGATATTCGTCTCCTAACAAAGGGAAGAGTGTATTGCGCGACAGTTCGCTCTGTTTTGCTGCATGGGTGTGAGACATGACCATTAAGGGTAGACGACACTCGAAGGTTACTAGTTTTTGACCATCGATGTCTTCGAAACATCGCTCGCGTTAGCTGGGATCACTGAGTAAGTAGTAACGAGGTTAGACGACGAGTGTTATACAGATATGGTAAATCAGTCGATGAGGTTGTGAATTCTCATCGACTGACGTGGTTGGGACATGTGTTGCGTATGCCCAACCACTGTCTGCCTCGACGCGTGATATTGGCTCATATAGGTATAAGATGGAAGAGAGTTAGAGGCGGACAAACTAAAACATGGCATCAGTCAATGAAGTCATTGACTAATGATTTGAGTCGTGCCGGTACCTGTAGACTACCTGGATGGGGTCCTCACGATTACTGTAACCAGTGTCTAGAAACACTGTGTGACATGGCCCAGAATCGGTCACAATGGCGGAAATGTATTCACTCATTGTCGTCCCTTAAATCATGAACCATATTCTATTTATGTTTCTCAGAACTCTACATCAAAACTTATTACTATTAAGTTGTATATGTATACAATCCTGTACATTATAGTCACATTGTAGCCTATACTTTTCCTTGGCCTTTTTAATCGATTTAAAGTTATTCTGTGGTATGACAAACATGAACTAAGTCTAAAGGCGGATTTTAATTCGTTAGCTAGTGAAGTACTTTCAAAGCTCATCGCTTAAGACATTAGTCCATAATGTTTTTCTCTTCTGGATAACTGTCTTCACTTCATTCAGTGTTTAAGTCAACCATTACTTGGCTACAAAGTATCACTACACTTCATTTATCGATCAACATGTGGTTTATTCATTTTAATAGTGTAGCCTGAATGCCTGTATATAACATTCTGCATAAGTTAACATTTCCTTTCTTAGTTATTTTGTCACCAACCGATCCACATTCCGGACTTCATCAAAATATTATATATATTGTTGACTGACCCAATTAGAGATAAATGATACCTCATTTAGCCACTTAACGATAACGTTTATTTACTTAGTTACTCATGCTTTTCATGTGACCAATGTGATACACTAACCTTCAAAACTATTTGGGATCCATGTCCCCAGAAATCGTAAATGTCGTAAAAATATGTATTTCTAATTTTTGCACCCAATGTATTCATTATTACATGCAGCTTATACTTGTCACTCCGAATGATACTAAACTTTATTAGCTCGTTCTCTCGTTTGGTACACTATTTTTGTGACGTTTTTCATGGACATTTTTGACGTATTTAGACGCATGAATTGAGTGCTTGTTTATTCATCATCTTAGCTGCTGGTGTAATTATATTTTCCTGCTCATATTAGACTTCTCTCTAGTTATCTGTGTTGCGACGCCGAGAACAGCATTAGCTTCGTTCTGTATCATTGTATTATTGGCGATTGTTCACGATTCACCGGTATCGAGTTATCGTTCGTTCGGGCACAGAAAAAGCTAGCCAGATTTCCTGATGCTTGTACTTTTTATTCTCAATAGCACCGATCAGGATACGCGATTAAGCAGTAGATCAGTCTTTTATTTTTTCTTCCATATCACAAATACTTCAGTATACATAGTAATTAACAAACCGCATACCAAGAATAGAAGATAAAAAATTAGTTCATAATAGTAGGTAATGAGTACATAATTAACGAATCATAGTTCAGGAACTGTAAAGGACATGGTAAAATTTGATCACGTTAAGAAAAGCTTTTAATTTAGGCAACATGAACACAATGTGATCAAAGTGTGACATTCAACGTTTGTAAGGTTTGTGTCTAGCGTGAAGGCAAGTTGTGTGATTCGGTAAGTGTTCTAATCATTGTGTGTGAGAAAACCTGACACACAATCAAAATACATAAAATAGTCCTCTGAAAAGTAGTTCTAAAAATTTCATTTTTTCAAACTTAATCTCTTTTTAAAAGACGCTAACAATTTTAATTTCTGTTCCGTAGTTATTTGTAGGTAATTTGTTATCCTTACTTTACCATTAAATTTCAGGATTAATTTCCTTATCATGTATAACGTCTTATGTACATACCGTAGAAAATGGAGCGGAACAAATTCCACAAAAGTTAGTTGAAATTGCACTGGCCGACAATCCTGTTGGTGCCCCAAAAGAATTTATACATGCTACGGTAAAGAAGATTACGAGAAGTGATAACGATAGGTAATGACATGCTACTACAACTGTTTCTTTGTTATTATGAACACAGTAATCTTTAGTGCTGCTTGGGGTATGAGAGTAGCTATTACTTCTTGATTGCCTGCATCATGGAAGCGTTCTTCTCCTTAAGGTACCTGAAAAGGAAACCAAGCTAATTTTTGTCTTAGTGATCTGGGAGCATGACCACTATGCAGATGGAATGGCCTCTAAGGAGCCCTTCACATACGCTTCTTTTTGTGAAAAGTCTTTGTCATGATAGGTCTGTACTTGTAAAGGTCGTATCATGAGAGACCGTAATTGGTGAAGTATGGTGAGGTATACATTTTAGCGCCGATTTTTTTATCCTATCCTTCCTTTGTAGGAAGACAGCATCAGTACAAAGTGATTGTATGGGAGAAATACCCTATTGTCGCCATATCTCTGTACTGTTGGCATTATGACTTTGTCCTCAGACCTTAGGTTTACTGCTTTTAGTCTCAAAGACCATCCTGGCTTTGTAAGATATTAAGAAGCAATCGCCCCAGCTAGTTTATTACTAATGGCAAACCCAATTAGCACATCAAGTCAGCACAACGGTCAGACGTTTGTTGCTACTAGACAGGCATACTATTATTATTGTTTATTTATTTAGGTACAATCGTTCATCGAACTAAAGCCAATTTTTTGAATTTGTTGATAGATTTTGTCAAGTAACTGTATAGCTGAAGTGTAATCTACTGATTTCTTGTATCTCTCACGTGGGGGGGGGTTAATGAAAGTTGCTAAAATTTACTAATCTTAAATGTTCAATTGACTATTATAAGCATAACGTTCTACGTGTGTTGTCTATACTCGAAATCATAGTATCAGAAATGTATGTGCACCTTTCCTAACATAATGGAGCCTTAATAGTAGTAGTTATTCTTTTTTGGGAGCTCGTGTGTGAGTACTGCCAATACTGTCCAGTTCTCCTCGTTTTCAATGGTGCCCAGCTGCAACCAGTCTGTGATGTAAATTTCCCTCCTTCATTTTTAAAGAATTGATTATTGTATTTCTATGTATGCCTATTTTTTGTGACTAATTTTGTCAAATAAACTTGTTCTAGATTATGCTTATCCTATGATCTAGCAGATGGTAACACAACTCAGGAGGGTTTATTCGATTATGTCATATTATCGTTACCATTAAATCAAGAGTCTAACATTTCCACCTCAAGTGATATACAACTTCCCAAAATTCAATATCAAGAAATCTGTCATACATTTCTATCTGGTAGAGTCAATTATTCCCTATTTGGTTTACCAATAAGTGAGTTATTTTTTATGTAATTTATTCTAGTGTAGCTCATATTTATTGTTATTGTAGAGTTTAACTTAGGCTGCTTCGGTAATATAAGATGCTTGAGATGCTACCAATGAGCTATTTCGGTCGCAACTAACCTCCTGTTCTAGTGAGACACTTACACTGGGTAGTACCTGTTGCTGTTGATCTAATCACTGTTTTGTGCTGATTCTATATATCAAGTTGCTACATAGTCGTTAATTTTTATAATTCACCATCGTATGCTTTTTGTTGTAATGCAAACTAGTTTGGCAGTATTTGGCTGGAAACTAGTTGTCACTCGTCAGCTGGTTGTCGGTAATCTTAAGGGGAACTGGGATTCGAACCAGAGTCGCCGAACGCAGGACGTAGGTCATTTAGTCTAGTTGACATATGTAACTTGATCGATAAAATTATATTAGCAGTAAGATGGATTGTGCAAGTGTGACACTCGTCACTATTTAATTTATTTGATAACGTCAATCTTAGCAACCCATATTATGGCATTTAATTTCTTATAGTATTCATTTTATGTATCAATTATAACCAATTTATCCTAATTGTTGTTCAAATCTTTTAGAGTGTTTGAGAAAAAACAAATCAGTTGCTTTTTTGCCTGTCTCAAGCTACTATTCACATGAAGAATATCCTGTACGTAGTCTTACACGCTTACCAGTTAAACCAACGAACACTGAAGTAACGGATGGTATTTGGGCTATTTTCTCTGAATCAAAATACATACCGGAACCAGAGACTACTTTGCCAAATTTGATTCTAAAGGATCCAAATAATGCTAGGAACCGAGTTAATGTTGTACGTTGGTTAGCATATCCAACTTATCGTCCTGTCGTAAGTGAATAAAACGTATATATATATAGTCGGTGATATCTTTGAGTTTATCTGCTTATTCAGATACATATATTTGTCTCATTGTGGATATTCTCATTGGCTTCCGTATGATTTACCTTTCAATAAATGTGTCCTTTTATGTAACAGCTTAAAGTTGTGGATATTCCATTGATTACTGTTATTTTGTGTTCACCTTCTTGTCTTTGTCTCCATTTCATTATGAATAAATAGGGATAGCTTATAAACAACAAACTTAAAAATAAATAGGATTAAGAGTTTTTGTAGGCTATGTTCATTTTGAAAGATAGATTTAATCGTGGACTGATTTTAACTAAGCCACCTTACTTGCAACTTCTCATCAGTACTTATTTCTAGATATTTAATCGAATACTACCAAGATTTCTCGATGAAAAAATGTTAAATAGTAATTGCTTATCGTAAATAATATCTTAAATAAATAATATCCCATCGCTCTCATTATCTGTTGCATATACCCAGTAATTTTCTAGAATAAAATGGCTAATACTCCTTTTAGAATAATGTGAAGATTGACTGTGATTAGACAGCCATTGAAAACCAAGAAGTACTGATTAGTTGTTTCATCGTAGTATGGAGTTGTGAATGACCACTACTATGGTGTCAAATAATAGGACAAATCAGCTATAGAGTACATCCAATTGATCAACGCAATATGTGGTGATAAGTAATCATTCCTTTACTAAACTCTAATTTACTTCTATTTCGTCATTTTTTTAATGTTTTATTTTCTACCTTAGAATAATCCATATACTGATTTAGGACAGTTCAAATTAGCGTCAAGAGTTTATTATCCAAATGCAATTGAATCAGCCGCTTCATGCATGGAAATGGCTATCATTGGTGGACGCAATGTGGCATTATTAATTGCAAAAGAAATGAAACATTTGATAGGTGACCAACCACGTACATTCTTTACAGACTGGCGAATTTCACGGTAGATAAAACCGATTAAAGTTTGTACTTTTCACAGTTTACTCCAAGGTTCTTTTGTTTTTTATCTACTATAACCATTTTTGTATCTTACGATAGCTGTTAAAATTTATTGATGCTTTATTTTTAAATGATACACAGACTGTGACTGTACCCGGTATATTGTGAGTTAAATATATATTTATGTTGAAATTGATTAATAAATTGAATTGAATTGATGATATTTTGCAACTGGATCTATTTTCTTTATTCATAATGCCATCAACATATAGCTTTTAGTATAACGTAAGTGCTAGGGAAAACAGTTTGGGGCGAAATGGACAATTCCTAGTCTTAGCTGTGCATCCTCTTCAAACACTGAAGTCAGATATAGAAGCAACTGGAAAGATACTTCACATTCTTTACAGAAAAATTTGGAAGGAAGAATAAGTTCCAATAGGGTACCTCATCAAGTTACTAAAAAAAGATCTTAGCAATCGCGAGAACTACAAAGGCATCACTCTGTTTTCAGTACCAGGAAAAATCTTCAACAGATTGTTATTGAAATGAATGGAAGATCCAGTGGACGCCTAACTTCAAGATCAACAGGCCGGATTCTGTAAGGACTGATCATGTACCGACCGAATCGCGACACTACGGTTCATTGTTGAACAATCAATAGAATATAATTCACCACTTTACATCGACTTCCTGAACTACGAGAAGGTATTCGGCAGCGTGGATAGGAGAACACTATGGCGTACCCGAGAAAATAGTCAACATCATACTGTAATATCGTTGATGGAGGTCAGCTGACAGATTCATTCGAAGTGAAGACTGCTGTCAGATAAGGCTGCTCACTCTCGCCCTTACCCTTTCTGGTGGTGGTTGACTGGATCATGAAGACTGCAACATTTCAAGGTACTCTCATACTACAGTGGACAAAATGGATGCAATTGGATGAATTGGACTTTGTAGGTGACCAACCTAACTCTTCTATCCCACACATAGCAATAAACGCAGATGAAAACGGAGAGTGTAACAACAGCCGTTGCAGCCAGCAGTAGGCCTCAACATACACAAGGGGAAAAGCAAGATCATTGGATACAAAACAGCGAACACTAACCCAGGTGCAGTTGACGGAGAAATTTTGGAAAATGTAGAAACACTTACATCATACATGAGCAGCGACGTCACTAAACAAAGAGGGTCTGATCTGTGGCAGGTATGAAGGCGCGGATTGTCATGGAAAGGGCAGCATTTCTACAAGTGGAAAACATCTGGAACTCAAACCAACTGTTAGCCGACATTAAAGTCGAAATTTTCAATACAAACGTAAAAATCAGTTCTGTTGTATGGAGCTGAAACTTGCACGGTGAACTACGAAAAGTGTTATTTAAGAGAAGCAAGTATTTATAAACAAGCTTTTGCGTGAAATATTACGAATCTGTTGGTCAGATACCACCTGCAACAACCTTCTGTGGTGGAGAACAAATCAACCAGCTTCTAGCCGTTTATAAATGTAAATAGGAGGTCAAATTTCATTACAAATATCCAATCGTATATAGAGTATAGGATATTAGATGAGTGAACTAATGTTGAATTGTTGTAGATGAAGGTGTGAATTGCGTATGTAGTTTCATACTGCAGTCATTGTGCGCATACATTGTGGTGATTTAATTTCACCGATAGGGTTAGGCAATCTGACGATCGCTTTATTCAGTCATATAAATTTGATTGGGAGTAAATAGATACGTTTGCGTTGTATGCATATTTACATATGGCAATACATTGACCTGTGTAATTATACTAATTGATTCCAAACTGTAATAATATATGACGTTGGAATGTGTTGGAAGTTGGAGTGGTAGATAATGTCTGAATTCACATTTTAATCACTAGTTTCCATGGTGCAGCTAACAGTACCTAATCTCGCCTATTTATATTGTTGGGATTTGCTCATATGTGTAGGGCTTCGGATATTAAGCTTTCTTTGTAAGAATTAAAACCTTTTCGAGTAATTTTAATACCGTTAAAATTGATACTGTGCCTTGTTTCTATTGAATGAAATGCTATCGCTGATTTGTTTTCAAGTTTTCTTAGACCTTCAGAGGATTTAGCAATATGCTTTAAACAAAGTACATGTTCCTCCAACCTTGCATTCAACTGTCATGATGTTTCTCCTACGTATATAACATTACATTTGTTGCATTTGATCTTATAGACACAGTTTGTTTGTTCTTATTTCGATACTCTCTCCTTGATATTCACAAGTATTTAGCCCAATGTACGGTTTGTTCAATAGAAAAATGTATGCCATGTTTATTTAAAATTCTCCTAATCTCTTCAGATGTTCCATTTCTGCATGGCACAATCACAGTGACAATCCACTCTTTCGGTTTACCTTTCCCATTACGTATCTCTTTAACAAAGTTCTTAGGGTAGTTGTTCATCATTCGTGTCGACATCACTATATCTATTGAGTCCGAATCAAATTAATATGATTCGATAAAGCGATCGTCAAATTGTTAAAACCTTTCCTAGAACTAAAGTCAAAACAATATGTAAAATAAGTGATATATATTTGTAAAATTCCAATGAGTAGAAATTAAAATTTCTGACGTTTTGCAGCTTAGTGCAAGTCGCTTCTTCAGAGAAATGAATAACCGAATTGAATTAATACAAGATTAAATAATACAATGGAGCAAATTTAAATCAAAATAAGATCGTATAATCAAAATGCGAGTTTGATCGTGTCATGTCAAGTCGTTTGGGTCAAGGTGATTTGAAGTGAGACATGTATACAAATGTTAGTGTGATGTGAAAGGAAATTATGTGAATATGACAAAAATAAAATTCTATGTATGTTCATGTGTATGAAATTTGATGTGCTTTAATTGTGGTTAGTTGGATAGAAAGTCCATGTTGGGCGAATAGAAAGGCCTTCCCTTTTATTAAGTACAGTTGGTGGATTTAACAAAATGTGAAGCGCTTCAGCTATTCGTCTTTCCTTATATTTGGAAAATCCCTTTTGAATAATTTGGATAATTTAAATATCGATTTTATGGTTGTGGTAGGTAGCATGTACTGCTATTGCTGATTTTATTTGTAATTTTCTAAGTTCGACAGGATTATTAGGAGGTCGTTTAGTGTAGCTTTCATGTTCTTTGGCATGAGTTTTGATTTCTCGAGAAGACCCTCCAATATAGAAAGCATCACAATCAACACAACCTAGCCTGTAGACACAATTCTGTGTAGAGGTGAAAGGGATCTTGTCCTTTATTTTAACCAATGCACCTCGAATGGTGTCGGTAGTTTTGTGGAATGTTTGGATTCCATGTTGTTTTAGAATCCTTTGTAATTCATCTGTTGTATCTTGGCGGTAAGGTAGAAGGGCTGTACTAATTCATCGTATTTCAATTGATTTACTATTAGTTAGTGATAAATCGTTTCGTTTTCGTAAATTTCTAATAATATTCACTGGAAAATTATTAAATCGTAAGATACTGATTGTAATTTTGTATTCGGATTTCTTGTCATCTTCTGATGTAATGAGTTGGTTGGCTTTTCTAAATAAGTTTAGAGCCAGGGGTATTTTTGAGCTGAATAGATGTGCTAAATTGAAATCGATATATCGATTTCAATATGTGGGCTTGCGATAAATCTTCAGATTAAGAGTCCCATTTAAATTTCTTTTGACTAGGCAGTCTAAAAATGGTAACACATTGTGCTCATTTTCACTTTCTAAAGTGAATTTGATATTCTGAGACAGGTTGTTGATTCGTTTGTAGAATGTTCTCAGAAAAGTCTTTTTGATGATGACAAAAGTGTCATCTACATATCTTAACCAAACGCAAATGGAACTCTTAATCTGAACACACCAAATTTCATACACATGAACATACATAGAATTTTATTTTTGTCATATTCACATAATTTCCTTTCACATCACACTAACATTTGTATACATGTCTCACTTCAAATCACCTTGACCCAAACGACTTGACATGACACGATCAAACTCGCATTTTGATTATACGATCTTATTTTGATTTAAATTTGCTCCATTGTATTATTTAATCTTGTATTAATTCAATTCGGTTATTCATTTCTCTGAAGAAGCGACTTGCACTAAGCTGCAAAACGTCAGAAATTTTAATTTCTACTCATTGGAATTTTACAAATATATATCACTTATCTTATAAACAATTTATCCAATGCTTAATTTATTTGAAATTATCAAAGTTTACCTTGGTAATGATATTTTCACAACAATATATGTACACAAATGACTACAGTATGAAACTACATTCGCAATTCACACCTTCATCTACAACAATTCAACATTAGTTCACTCATGTAATATTTCATACTCTATATACGATTGGATATTTGTAATGAAATTTGACCTCTTATTTACATTTATGTTCGTTAATTTTGATCTTGGTTACATCCCTGATGAATCTCGGACTAGTCTGCCGAGCTAAACGTTTGAATTTTCTTTAATTTTATTTGTTGCGATTATTTACAAATATATCTTATTCAAATGTGTCTGTATCTGATTGTCGTGGCTTTTAAATATCTAACTGTAATGGGAATATACAGTTTGTGACGTAGTTATTTTTAAATAAAATTCTGAATTCTCCAACAACGACTTTGATAACTACCAATCAGTGCCCACATACCTCTGCTCTGTGACTACCAGTCCCCAAACTAGAATGAGGAACACAAGATGAATTAGCCAACTAGACAGAAACCAGAGTCGTCTTTTGTTTAAAATACTTTATATTTACACAAAATCAGACCACACATCGAACCATTTATGAATTTTGCATTAATACAAACAAAGGAAATTGTGGCAGTAAGTTGGGGTAACTTGTGCACAACCAACTAAATGTAGTTCATGATAAGAGACAATATACTATCAGGGAATATTGAAAACGGGAGCATAGGGTAAGAGGAACGTAACAATGATAGAAATGAGATATCCAGATTACTCCCGGTTGAAATAATTGAGATAATATTCTAATACAGTTTTGAAAGTTCGTTACTCTTCTTTGGTCTCTCGATATAACACAACCGGATGATACAAACACTTTAAAATTAGATCTCCTTGTTTTTCAAGTCCATATGATAGGTGAAATTCATGAGTGTAGATGGGCCACTTTGAGTAATTTGGGTTTTTTTACACCAGACTGGTCATCTATTAAGCACTTATGAATTGTAAGTATACCGTATCCTTTTTCGGTGTAAAACTCTGCAACATTCCTTTAAGTTCTACCGTGCGGATATTAAAAATGTCATACTGTAGGCTGAGACAAATTTACGCATAAATAAAGAAAGGATACTCTATATTTTCTGTTTTTGGTGTACTTAGATTTTACTTTTGACTATATACAATACAAGAATCTGAAACTCACGTTTCGTATATATCAGCTCAATGTGATTGCTTCTATGTTATTCCTAAAAGTATTAATTTGCTCTCTTTAGTAACGCCTTTGATGAAATCTTTATGAAGTTAGGCTGATAATTATGGTGTTGCATTCGATAATATGTCAGCAGTAATACGATTTAATCACTAGATAATACGACACGGATTTTCACACTTGATCATGTTATTCACTAAATACGACCTTTTGAACAATAACAAGAATTAAGGCAGTATTATATTGACGCCAAGTACAGGTAGTCTCACACAACAAGTAGATTGGAATGAACAATGGATTTATACATGGCCTCTTTCCTTCACTGTACCTCAATGTGTCTACCTGCTCTTGATGCTCAGGCTGAGAATGATAGCTTTCTTACTTTACAGTGTTGTTGTTCTCATACTGTTAGTAATTGCCTCCCACTGGTCACGTATTTTCACTAGAACCTCAAGGACCACTTCTCGAAGCTTTTTGGTAAATAATGTACACATACGGCAGGAAAGAAAAGATTCACATCCATTTTCCATCGTTTATTTAGCAAAAAGGGGGTGGGAACATTATTGCTATCTTGAATACGAGAAAAGAGAAATCTTGTGTTTTGATTTACATATACAAAATTTGTTGTTGTGATACAATCGACACAAATGAATTGATTATATAAGCAATCTAAAGGAAGAATATAACACTATGGGATAACTGTTATTTTATGTATTTGATAAAAATATAACACTAATTGGTAGATCAGATAGTTGATAGTCTCCTGGATAAATCCTGTTGGAAAACTTGTAAAGAATGTGAAATTTAAAGCAGTTATACAAAACTTTAGATTTGATTCTCTTCAGTTTTGCACTAAATAAATGGTGATTATGTTGATCATCAGGAAATTCTCGTACTTCACTAAACAATTAAGTGGGAATTAAGGGATTGCTTACGGTTCAGTTGAATGAAGTTGTTAAATTTTTATCGTACTTACTACTTTATGTTCGCCAGTTTCGTTGTCGAATCAACAGGGTTTATTCTATTATTTTCCAGTTAATCAGTATGGGGTTTAATAATTCGTTAAAGATTTTACTTGGAATTATTGTTTCTTGGGTTCACCTTCTACATTCTTTACAAGTGTATCAATAGAAGTGATTAAAATTTGAGAGCTTATACCTCCAATAAGTGAATAAAAAATATAGTTGACTTCAAAGTAATATTAGATGATATCAATTTTATATTACAGTGGTCCCATTAATCCAGAATTGTACATGGTAGAAGAGTATTACAACGAATACCTTGCTTGAATGTTATTATTCACAATCTCTTTATATTGTTAAATGCAACAAACAAGTCCCCTTAAAAATTCTCAATGAACTTATGACAACAGATTATTTTGAATGTTTTAATGGACATTCCATAAACCATCTAAATGTCGGTGATAATTTCACTGCTGTACGAATTGCATCACATTCTTGTATACTATGTAGTAAGACATGATTATGCGTTATAATATTGTAATAGTCAAATCCAGGACAAATTAGCTAAATAAGAACAAAGGAGAAGATTAAAACAGCATTTACTTTAAACATAATTAATTTCGTCCAGTTTTAAACTTAACGAAGTTTAAATTATTTGGTCCCTTTAATAAATTAAGATGATGGAATAAGAAGGCAAACCGATAGTCACAGTATATGCAAAACTGAAGAAGCTTATTGGGCTATTAGATCGTAATGTAGGGGTTTTTACCCACAAGGATTTTCGTCTCAATGAAATCACTTAGTAAAGTTGTACACTTGTATAATAATTTTAACAAAATAGAGCCGCATTACATCACTTAGTAAAATAGTCAAAAGTTAATCATACTTTCCAAATATCGAAGGATGTAGAGGTTTATAACTCATTCTTCACAGTTCTAATTTTGTAAATGTTTCCGATAGCTGATTCCTGTGATTACATTTGACCCGAATGCAGTTACAACTTATTTTCTCCATTATTCATTGAAGTGTCAGAAATAAAATGCCGTTTCGAGATAACACAGTGTACATTTACTTTTTCATGCTGAGTAAATCGTATTGGCTGCATAAAGAGTTCACTTTTTCAAACAGATATCTGAGCACTGTCTTGAATGGTTATCTAAAGAATGCTGTAAGTTAACATCGTCATTGATGATATATGTGTGATCAAAATAGAACCCGGTACTTGTGTGTATCGGTCCAAGTTGTCATACCTCAAAAGCACTATAAGATTACTTCTTTCTTGAACATATAGTCGGTTTGGGTGATTCACCGTGACGGGAATTATTCTTCAGAATCACTTAAAGGTTTGAATGGTTCAGAGAGACTTCAGACCAGTAATCTATAGGAAACTGTGGGTTTGGCAATTCACTGTTTATCTCTCCTTTCGAAATAATCATACCCCCACTTTTACTCTGACTTATCATTCGCCTTTTGTTCCTTGATTTTCTTTTCCAAGTTGTCGTTACTACTTAATCTTCATCTTCCTTGTATCCATCAACGTGATAATTATTCTTCACATTTCCATTAGGTTATAAAATCATATTTTATCTCATTATGTCCATTACTTGAGATAGTTTATTTACTTAAGACAACTTTGTTACCTGACACAAGACTTCTTTGGATCATTGCTTGAGAAAAAACTTTGGCTATTGTTGTCAAGTATCGGATTTAGATGCTCACAACTCTATATTTGAATGACAGAAACATAATATGTAACCAAGGCCTATTAGATTAACAATGAACATCTACTTTATTCAATACTTGAAAACCATATGACTAATCATTTTGGCTAAAGCGTCTTGATCTAAGAAGCTTCTTTAGTCGTACATATATGTGTTTCGTCATACAACCGTTAGAAGCCGTGAAGTACTGTTGAGGATTTCCATACTAGAACTATCAGCCCTTCACTATTTTAATTTAAGATGCATGCATACTCTGTTGTACAGCTGAGAATGTAAGCGCTAGACATAGTTATATTCACTGAACGGAAACTTTGTTTTTAATTTCTACAACATCCTATTGTAACAGTTTATGGTTTGTTGAACCTATAACCCTTATGAAATTTCGAAATTCCATCTTGTGTAGTCAATAGGAACTTAGGCTTTGACCTAACTTCCTGTAGTAATATCAAATTAATGTTACTATTTGCAGAGATGTGGTTCATTTTTTATATCTTGGCAACCGTTTTGCTTTACAATCACACATAGAACAAGCCAATATATATGACCGCATTGTTCAAGATGAATTGTCCTAACATTCTACTGAATATATCTGTCTAATTAAATTATGATGGGCCCGTTATTGATAGATAGACATAACACAGGTCTGGTAGTGACTAATTGCATAATTTGTATGATTTTGATGTGCAATTTACGTGTTAGTATGGTCTAGTCGTATTTTAATGACAGGATATTTCAGAATTGTATAAATAGTATATGGTTATTCTCATATAACAATAATCTAAACATGTACGCTGCCTCTATTCAATTTTAATTGATACAGTATTTTCATGTAAACTGAAGTTAAATAATTAGAATTAAATTTAAGCGAAGAATTACTGAGAGAACTAAACTGTAGTGCTGATGTTGAGAGATTCTTGAAACGATTTCGAACCAAATTTAAAAATAGATGTGATATTTCGTAGCCGCTTTATTTTTTAAAGATATATTATAATCTCTTTCATCCAAATTGAAGAAAAATTCCGGTATATATATATATATATATATATATTAATGTTTCAGCTATACGCCATTACTATGATGCTCATTTCTACGGACTCATTGGTTTGGTACTATTCTCTAGTCCTATTGTGCTTCTGACAAAGATAACTAGAAGTGAGAGTAAAACTAAGTACGAGGATGTTAAAAGTGTTTGAGTTAACTCTATTATCATCTCGTATCATGAGGATACTTCGGAAGTACTAAGGGATCTAAGCAAACGTGATATAAGAGTTTGTTTTCGTTTATATAGTACTACTAGATAAAGATTAGTGAATATCAGGAATGTGGCTCTCATAGATGATCAACAGAATTATGTTTATCATACCAAATGTAGTGGTTATACTCATGTTCGTGTTTACGAAACACGCAGCGTATGCATAAAGGAACACCAATTGTTAGATAGATATTTCTAACGCCCAATAAGAGGTCAGGATACTTGAAAATAGTTTGGCAACAGCATTACATATTTTGGACCACAAATTTACTGCGACTTCACTAGGACTCTTCCGAAAGAATTTGGTGTTTAGAAACGAACAATAACAGCTAAAGCATTCTATATATGGACTAGTCCAAATAATGTATCCAGAAAAGATGGAGTATAGCTAGATCACTGCAACTGTTAACAAACTAAAATGTTAGCTTAGCCACTCAATCGAAATTTTTATCAACACATACTAGATACGATGGACGATTAATCGTTTAGTCAGTAATTACGTTTCGAGTCTCTTATTACTTTTAAATATATATCACCCTAAATACAAACACTAATTTTCACCTGGTCAATGTAATGCAGGCATCTCATGTTGGTGTCATACTTAATTTTATTTTTATGGTTTTAAGAGAAATAATCTACTAGTATATTTAGTTTCAACTTGCAGCAAACTATTCAATACTTGCTTAGTGGGTTGCATACTGCACTTCCAGTTATTTTTCAGTTTCTTCTTGTGAAAGTATCGTTTTCACTAAAAGATTAATTGTAAACGTCTAAAACTATCATCAACTATCTGCTATGAACATGTTCAGTATAGTGCAGCACAGAATGCCAGATACAGAAAACATAGTAAAAGTTAAGGTAGGGCCTGGAAATTGCATTCTAATATCTGGAACTTATCAAAAGTGAACGATAAAGTAACTGAAAGTTCTTGACATATTACATTCATTGTGCATTAATAGCGTGGATCACTATAAGGAATACTGTATCTGTTGTGATTATTTTTCATACTTGCTTCAGTTGTTACTTTCCGTTTTCAACAAACTAATTTTGCGAATTCTTCTTATATCTTTATAAATTAATTTCAGTTTGTTAGCAATTATTACCACGGTAGGCCGGCACTGTCAAGTAGTTTTCCCTTCCCTTTTCATATCGATATGATTGCTTAAGCATCTAATAGTGCCTTCTAAATGAGGGATACGTCACTCATTTGCCAGAAGATATAGGTAGGTTTTAGCATAAGATTAAGATAAGGTCTTTAGTTTGATCCCTGTTGGGGCCGTGATTGTATATTTATCAGTTCTGTACTAAAACGAAACAGCTGTTCAGTGCTTTCTCCTTTTAATTAGTTGCTGAATCAAGGCCAGTCCGTAATACGAAATTACAAAATTAATAATATACGCTACACTGCAGTAGGCGATTATTAAGTTCAACATTAATAATTTATCATTCACTCACTAATTAACACATTCGCTTACTTGAAATATCCACTGGTAAAATAATTCTTTATTTGTTAAAAATATTCCTGGTAAGTTAGAGTCCGGTTGTTTATGATTAATATGTAAATACTCTTTATATATGCGACCTGTGATCTCAGTTGCCAAAATTGATTGAAAGACATTTGGTGTTTTAGACCATGATACCCATTGATCCTAAAATAAAATAATTCAAAATGTATGCTGATCAAAATGTGATTAGATTAGTATTAGAAAGATAAAAGAAGAGAGAATCATTATCTTAGGATATAATATCTTAACGCACATGCTGCCTTTACATATATCATGAATACTCAAGTATCTGACATTCTCCTGATAAACGCTTTCTACTGTCCTATTTAATTTCATTTCACTTTGTATTGCTTCCAAATTACAGCTCAGTTTCAATGCTATAATTTCCCAATTTTATGTAACATGTGGTTTCTTATTCTGTTATACATCTAGGTCGGGAATTTAGCGATATAATAGAATATGTTCTGAATAATAATGATTTTTTTAAACCTGCCAACATTCGACCGTTAGATTTGGGCAGGTGAGATTGGGGAAATGCTTGAGTCGAGAGCAAGGTTTTCTTGTGTTATTATTTACTCATTGGTGCACTAATTTAGTAAAAGTGCTAAACGATGTTGAACTCCTTTTGGAGTGGTACTAATTTCCAGGAGGAAATGTATCAATATGTCAAGACCCCTCTTCAGGAGCCAGGAAAACGTTGAGAGTGCCTTCAGTAGTCAGCCTTATTTAGAAACGTCAACGAGTACTCTAAAAATGCTAGGTTATATTTTTAACATAATTGGATAATTGTTGATTTGGTTACCATACTAAGAATGTTTCCTATAACTTCTCAGGATATCTCATAAATACACATGTTTCCTACACATATATTAACCGTCGTAGAAGATTTCTGCCATATTTCTTCATTAAGTGAAATGACTGAGACATGAATTACTTATTCCCAACCACTTCTTACCTCGTCATACCATATTTACTGGCGTCATAGGACGAAAAAAATACAAAAAGCCGCCAAATTAAAAGATGGCATCAGTTTATACAGTTATTGATTGCTAATCTGAGCCGTTCTAGATGATGCAGACTATTCGATTTTGGTCTGCGTGATTGTCGTAACCGATGATTTGGGACTCTGGGTGATACAACTGAGAGCTGGTCAGAGTAGCGCAGCTTTTGTCACTGCCCTTAAATTCACATGTTTTCGTCAGTTGATTCATATATTCTGTTTTTTCACTCTTTTATTGAGCTACCACTGTTAGTACTACTATGTCTACTACTTTGATTTTCAACTGGCTGTGCTAATGGATTACAGTAACTTAGACCGACACATATATACCGGGTTCTACTTTGTATATAACTGACTGACTGTATTACACTGTTTTTCCTAACACTAGATATCGAATATATATCTCTGAATGGTGGATATTTATTTAAACTCGAGAGTTCATTGATCTTATACAAAGCAGACAAGCTATATAACCAAATTAATTTATACTACAAGTTTTGTTTTCTATTCAAATTGTGTGTGTTCTGTAAACTTCTGGTTTATGCTATATCTCATCCAGGTCTGAATCATTGAATTATTTGGAATATGAGGTTCTTTCATTGTTACGAGTAGAGACGTAGTCACTTCAGAATTTCCAGTATACCTTTGTGTATATCACAGGATGAAGAATTAATAAATTACAGTTTATAACTGTAGAGAAAAGGATTAGTGATAAGATAATCAGTGGCTTACCATCATCTTTGAATCCAGCAAAACTTTCTTAACATACAGATCAAATTCATCTTGTTCATTTTGATAGAAACTTTTTACATCAAAACATTCTGAAAGTGAACATAGAATTAATGACTTCCTGTAGCAACTCTACTTATTTAATATCCTCAGTAAATTTCATTCCCTACATATCAGTTAGCTTACAGTTGAGAATTATTGTGTTGAAATTCATTAAATTTATGATTTTGTGAGTGCTTAATTTATTCTCCACCTAGACATAAATTAAGTGTAATTTGACGGTTTACATTAGTGATTAACTTTGGTTAGGTATCTACTGAAAATTGGAAATTAGTGGTTGCCTATTCTGGTGTTTGTGTTCCAAACGACGGGACCCAGAACCCCAAGGTGATCCAATAGTTTACATTTATATCTTCAAAGTATTCGTGCAATTGGATGACCATAATCGATTTCTGCTAATAATATTTTTCTTATTCAGTACGTAGTTAAATTTCATCCCAAGAATTACCTGACTGACTCCGGTCAGAAAGTTACTAGACAGGAGAGAATCTTGTCATATTACAATTTTCAGATATTGACATGCGAAGAAAAACAAATGGAATATGATGATAATAGGGATAAAAAGGGTGGCAATATACTAGTCACACCATCCTTGAAGTTAGAAATGGAAACTAATGTTGAAGGAATAAATTTTTGTGACGTTGACTTTATGCTTTGTCATACCTAAACATTTGTCCTTGATATAGTTAAAGATTATAAGTACAAAAAATCTCGATCCTCCATAATGTATCCAGAGTTGGTTTATACTTTTATCACACCTAGTGGCGTGGACCTTTAACACTGAACGTGACTTAGTATATTTTTTATTTTTTGATATCCTTATTGTGCTCATATGTTCATTTATTTAATGCGATTCTATTGCTTCTCATGTAAACATCTTAGTACCATAGTGTATATTAATATTGTTGCCTTGCTCTTTTGGTAGTCAATCGTATAACGAAAACAATAGTTGAGGGAAGAAATTTCGTTATAATTGGTTCTTCGTAAAGATTCTATGCTATACAATAGAAATAAAATCAATAGCGATTAAGTTGTTGTTTGTCAGATTATAATAAAATAAGTACTGTTGTATTCATGAAGATAGTTGTAAATGAATGACGAAATGTGAATTGGGCAAAGTGACAACTATTCAAAAGTCACAAATCATTGAGGGATGAATAAGAGTATATCGCTATGCATCTCACTGATTACACAATATCATGTAATAGAATAAACAGAATGTTATAATGTGGAATCAGATATTAGTATGAGTTAAGCAAATGAACTACATACACAAAAGAGGCCAATAAGCTTCAGCTACACCAAAATGTATGAATAATAATAATAATAATTGTCAGTAAGGGAAAGGACGTTTAATACAAACTGATAATGAAGTCAGAAAAATATTTTAATAATAGTTACGTAAGAATAAAGGGACGACAATTAAAGTACATAACGATGAATGGTTTTGAAAAGTTAAGGAAAATCGAAAAGGAAGAAAAGGGCGTTGGACGAATTCCTATGTAGAGCGAGTGGTCGTACAAACCTTTATTGAATACACTGATCAGATTCGTTGTTGTGGATGGCAGTAGCTTCCTCCATACGTTGACGGACTTGTCAGTCGGTCAGTTATAACGTAGAAATTGGTACATGCGTACATTACCTCAAGTTGCCATGCCCCAATTAGCAGATAGAAATTAAATCACCGGACCAAGTCCCGAAATAGGGGAGGTAGTAACAGAGTTAATATTAATGGAAAGGAAAAGAGATCGGAGATAAGATAGACGGACTTGTAAGCCATGCAGAATGATTGATGGAATTCAACATATAATTTTGAAAGATTTATTAAGATTGACTCGATGTTCTGTGTCAATCGCGTATGCCTGAGTGGACCTCTTCATCTGTTTAACTTATCCGCTGCTTAACCATGGTAGACGATGCTCTGCTACACGATGACAAAGCTGTTAGATTGTGGACGATTTATATCTGTCTGAACATGAGCAGTTAAATTGATATATGCACATAGAGGTGACGAAACCGGACAGTCTGTCTTTCGTTGTTGTAGAAATCGAGGCTTGGTCGTACAATTTTACATTTAGTCTAGCTGCGTATAAAGTTTTTAGGAGTATCTTCCTCAACCTCTAAGTTACTATCTCGCTAGCAGCTTCATTTTTAAACCACAGTTTTAAAAATAATATCTTCGAAGTATTTACTAACGTCAGATCTCGTTTCACATTGTCCATGTGTTTAATAATATGACTGGTTGGGTAACCGCTGCTTTTAGGTAAATTTCGAATGTTAATTAGCCCTTCGTTAATTGCATTGTCGAAACAAGTTAGTTGACCTCGGAATGTAATGGTTCTTACTAAATTTCTGCTGTACCTAGTTAGTACAAGGCTTCAGAAATGGGTATATAATCCACTTGATTGTTTTATGTATGTATGTATCTTCGCCAAATAAACCATCTGCTCTCCAAGTTAACCGAGCATCGCGGAATGAGATATTATCATTTTGTCTTTTCTCTAGGGTGAAAAAATATGAGGGATGAAAGCCATTAAATATGTTGAACAAACTATCCTTTTCATTCCCGTTGTTTAATATTACGAAAGCATTGTCTATGTAATCTCATCTTCAAGAGCACTGTACTCTAATTTTGCAACTAGAAAGCCTACAAGGAGTGGACTTAATAGTGATCCCATGGCTACCCCCCATTCGACTGGTTGGTTGCCACTTTACCCATCCTACATTTTGTTATCCACTTGCAACTATCTTCATGAACACATTAGTACTAGTTTTGTTATAATCTGACACATTTCAACTTGATTGTATAGTGTAGTCTTTATAAAGAACTAATTAAAAAAAAATTTTTATGTTCAATTGTTGTTTGCAATAGACGCCTTGATGGGATTTTTTACGTTGTTGAAACCCATCATATGTTTCTGATATATTTTGTTTACTGATTACTTGAGCTCCATATAGACCCTGCTATGAGATTATAGGGATAAACTTACAGTTAAGGCACTTTTTGTTTGTTATTTGTCGTATACTACTTATTAATATTCAATAGATTATATTGTTAATTATCATTTTCAAGTTGTAACATGACGATTGGTTATCCAGATACATGTACATGCGTAGTTTATTTCCTTCGACTTTTTTTATTGTCTTTCACCGTGTATGTTACTCATGAATATTATGTTTGTTTTGGAAGACTATACCTTTTTGAATACAAAGCTCTAGGTTGATTTGCTCGAAATGCTAGTAGCCTTGTAATGCTGTCTTGTACTATCCTTTAATCTACTGTATATGATGCAACTTAGTTTTTATCATGTAGATAATCTTTGACTGGCCTTAAACGTTTGGACATTTGGCAATTCGAAGTCCGCAAATTTTACTGCTTGTTTTTCTTCATGCTGACATACTTGAGACAAGTCTTTGACAAATTAAGGCAAATTTCCTGATTTTGAGAATTGTTGCATCATATCCTTTAGTTGATCGTTTATAAAAATCAGTGGTTGAAATTTGAAGACAGTTTCGATCAGTTATCGATGCTGACTTAAGAAACGTTTCAAACAAGATTATTGAATCGTTGTTTTGCTTAAGTATAGGATATTTCTGTAACTTAAATTAGTGATCACATACAGGATCAAACTGTAGACTTTTTCTGTATGGGTTAGAATGTTTTGCTTCGACTGACGAATCATAATCGATTAGTCGACATATTCAGCTTCACAGAACTAGTGATTTCATGTTTTAGTCATCCGATGCTATAGGAGAGTAACTGTTTTATTAACGATATAAGCAGATATTATCGTCACTTCTTCAAAGTGGTCTACAAGTATCATTTTCTAAAGTACACCTCATAGGTTCAGTGGCGTAGTGAGATAGTATGTATTACTTAGGGTCCCCAAAATTACCACAAAACACCCCTTAAGTATTCTTTGAGTTTTACGGGTTATCCAGTTCATATGTATTTATAATGAAAACTTTCATAAAATAAGAATGGATATCATGAAAATGTATATGATTATAAACACTGTCTTACTTGTATAATTTACAACATTTAATTTGAACTTACTATTATCAATCAGTAAACTTGATATGATTTTTGCTACAGAATACCATAAATATCCAAAATTCAAATATCTAGTGTATAGATAGAAAGAACATCTTTTTAGAATATTGATATAAGTCTGACACGTTGTGAAGTAATTTGAATATCATTGGAATTCATTTGAATCAGGATTTAGTTATTCTTGACTTAATACATTTGAAGCAAGCAAAGTACTTAATCAACAATGACATCATTTTAGAGTATGATATTGATTATGAAATACACTCCATAATAGTCAATAATATTGATAGCATTCAAATTGTACTTTGAATATTTGACAGTGATTTCTTAACTATCTCTTAGTCTTCAGTAAATCTCGTAAAACTCAAACCCAGATGAAAGACAAAAATTGGGAAAAATAGAAGCTATCTTTCTTATGTACACAACAGGGATGTTTATTAATCATACACTTAAGAATTAATCAATTGAAGTAAGACACATTTGGAAGCTTGGCAGTTACTCAATAAAGACAGCTATATTAATTAGACGAAGTATTCTCAGTTCCTCAGATTTTTCTGAAAAGTATTCAAGAACTTCTAACAACTCTAAGAAAGTGGCATAAATACAATGTTATAAGCGTTTTGGAATGGTTGTTACGTCTATGCATTAAAAAAGTATATTGAACGGTTTATTTGCTAGCAGCGTAGTCCGATATTATACCACATATTCATCCTTTCTTAATAAATCGAACTATAGGTTTTAAAATCAATGGATAGGCTGTTGATCAGACGATAACGTTCAGTGATACGATGTAGATGATTGATGGCTACTCAGGCGACCTGGTTATTGACTGAAATTCGTAAATTAATTATCATCATAGTCAACACAACTATCTAGAACAAGCCATTAACAAGAAAATAAACATTATTAGATATCGATTCTGTTTTTCACTTACTATAGTGAATTACGATTCAAATACTGGGACTTAATTTATTGTATCACGTTTGTAAACGAAACATTCAGCTAAGATATTCAAGACAAGCTAAAAGTTTATACAGTGATACATTGGTTTCGATGGCGATAAATATTCATGACTTTTGTTACGCCGTAATTTGGTAATACGAAACTTACAGTCAAATAGCCTTTTTTTCTTGTTAAACATACATAAACATATAAAAAGTCACTAGAAAATGCGACACTACATCCGTCCCATTCTTATATTTGAAATGTAACACTTGTTCAATTATACTTACCTAGGTATTGATAAATCTGGCATGAAATAAGGCCATTGCAATAACAAGAGTGAAATGTCTTTCATTGACATACAAATAAAAGAATAAAATACGGAGAAACATATTAACTCTTGTCAGTTTATATTAAAGTCATTTGAACCAGACACAATAATTTGAGTTTAATTGAACACCACTGGGACGCTGAAACACTGAGTGACGGTTCCATTTTAAAACTTTTCGGCAGTGTGCATCCAGAATGCCTAACAGAATCGGACTGAATATGTCCAGACTTCATGATGAACGCTTAGCACCTAGACTACTAGCCCGACATTCAACGATTTTTTTTCAACTTTAGTCGGTTCATGATATGTTGCTCGACCTCATCTATAATCATTGGTGCGTAAACGCTACAAATCAATTAATAATTTTGTGATCAACGTATTTTGTTTGAATTGGTTTATTTTCTATTACCGCTTACTTATTCGTATTTTCCACTTTCTGATTTAATTGGTCGAATTCTTCTTATGGTCATGTTAGAAGTCTCTGAAGTTGTATTCTTCAAGCTGTAGAGTCAATGACCAACTACTTATTTATTTTTAAGTAATTAAGTGCAGATAGTTAATAAGAGCAATGATAAGACATTTAATAAGTATTTAGTAGAATACATACATTTCTAGTACACACTTACCAATTGTATTAGAACTTTCGACATATTGAAAGAGCTTACTACCTCCAGAACTAAGACTGAAATATATAAAAGTAATAAGTAAAAGTTGTATAATTAATGAGTTAGCCATTTTATGTGCCATCCTGATAAATAAGGGCTATATGTTTTGTGATTAATTCAGATATAAAGTATTACTAATCGGAAATTGTTATCTTACCTACATTTCTAACATTCAAAGAATTTGATTGAATGTCACAGATTTATGTTGACAGGGTAGCATTGAAAACCAGTGAGCACTGGACAGCTGTTTCGTTCTAGTGTGGTTAGGCGTTTACTGTCAACCTAAAGCCCCTAATGCGGAATCTGAGGTGCGCACTGCTGAGGAGTTCTACACTAGAGCGAAACAGCTGTCTAGTGCTTCCTGGGTTTCAATGGTACCCTGCCAAGATCAATCTGTGACATATTCAATCAAACAAATAACCAATCTTCACAAAATTAACCATCCCAATTTAAAGTTACTGTATTCTAAGTGAATGCAAATGTAAGTAGGGCTTGTGATTCTAAATAGCCTGAATTTATCAAACGAATTTTTTAAATATTTGATTGCATAATTTTGAATACATTAAATTCTTTAGTTAGTCACTAATGTTTATAGTTTAAATGAAAGTATAGATAATCTTAATAAGCTAATATTATTAAAGAAGGTAAATCAGTTCAATCCTGTAACAATCAACAATTTGTAAACAGTGAACTACTTTCAACTAAAATAAGTGTTAGATATATATTTGCAAAATTCCAATCAATAGAAATTGAAATTTCCGACGTTTCCTGGCTTAGTGCAAGTCGCTTCTTCAGAGAAATGAATAACCGAATTGAATTAACACAAGAATCTTGTGTTCCTATCCAGGAGAGAACATGAATACGTTCTGACTTGATTGTTATAAGGTTTGACGAAATTTAGTACCAGCGCAATTCCTAACCGCCTAATGGACTATGACCACAACAACGAGAAAGTCAAGATTAAATTCCAGGAGCAACTAAAGAATCACTTAGGCAACTTAAAAGAAGTGACCTTTCTAGGTACTGCTTAGGAAGATGTCCAAACAGTTGTGACGTCTGTAGTGATATCTACCGGCATGTCAAGAAATGTTAGTGGAACACGACAGTTTCTAGTGACTTGATGGACTAACGAAAACTTATTCCGTCAAGTGACGAACATAATGAGAAGCGAAGAGTAATCAGGTACAAACTGACAAAAAGTCTGCAAAACGACGGTGAGCAGTGGTGGGCGACGAAAACAAATACGAGGAAAAAAGCAGCGGCGTTAGGTAACACAAGACAACCTTTGAAGTTAATAAAAGAAACCGGCGTTAAAAACTCCAGCGTTAGTGAGACGATCTCCGAAAAAGATGGAACGCTTATTAGCTCTCAGTCCAGACGTTTAGAACTACGGGCTGGACACTTCAAGGAGCAGTTCAGTTGGCCTTCAGTTGCCCTCCTACTACTTTAAAGCAACCACAATGAAAAGTCAATTTAGGCCTCCCGACTCTCGTCGAAGTCGAAAAAGCTATAGTTAATCTAAGGCGAAACGGAGCAGCGAGTCCGGATGGATTATCTCCAGAGGTCTTTAGGATGGTAGTACCACCATAATGACTAGGCTGACTGATATTTTGACTAGTGTCTGGGAAGTTGACATAATTCCGCCTGACTGGTGTCGATCGTTAATCGTCCTAGTACATAAGAAAGGGTCAAGATCATCCTGCGATAACCACAGATGAATTAGTTTGACTACTATAGTGTCTAAAATACTAGCTTCTATAATTATCAGACATTTAGCTACAACTCATTGTCTGAAAATACGAGAAAAGCAGACTGGTTTCAAACCTAGTCGCAGTTGTGTAGACCAGATATTTACCATTCGTCAGGTTTAAGAGCATTGGCATACTTTTGGTTGCCCGATAATGATGATTTTTCTTGACTCGAAAGCGGCATTTGACTCTGTAGACCTAGAAGTTCTATGGCAGTGTCTTTCATTGGACGGCGTACTCCGGAAGTACATAAACCTTGTGAAGGTTCTTTACTCAAACACTATTAGTCGTGTCAGAGCATATGACGAACTGTCATGCGAACCTTTAACCTTAAGCGGTGTCCGTCAAGGCTGTCTACTGTTTCCATTTTTATTTAATTGCATAGTCGGTTTACTGTTGGAAATTGCACTCTCGTCGTCTGACTTTTCAGCAATTGATCTTCTACGAGGAGATCCACTTATTGATTTAGAATATGTTGATGACATAGTTCTGTTTGGCGGAGACGCTGATAAGATACAGAATCTTTTAACAGTAATAAGCTCCAATGCATGCATCCTACATTTGCATTAGCCAACATCGTACAACGAGGAAGACAGTGATTTGACGTTATACATATTTTTAAAAGTTCCTAGCTGAGTTTTGGAGGAAGTTTTGCTTTACCAATGTAGTCATTGTGACTCATAGTATTAATAAGCTAAAAGCTAAAAATGACCAAAGATGGGATACCATAATTTAACTTTTTCCTTTTCTATCTTTCATCAACAAGGGGGACATGTAACACTCACTTAGAAATCTAGAATCCTCTAATATTTTATACATTTGTAAGCATGTTGTGTAACATAGTGCTTTCTTAGATATGATAAAAGAAAACGGAGTGAGACACACAAACTATACTTGTCATAACACAAAAACTGACATTGCAAACAATGATGTATTGTACTTCTACTTTACTCCAATCTAATTCTTATGAAGTGAGCACATTCGCTGTACTACATGATATTGAATATGAAACCATCAAGTTTATTGGAGAGCATAATTTATTTAATTCATTGAATCAATATTTAATTCTATCTCATTTACTGGATTATACGTCAATTATTGGTAGTCAATCATTAGTAGATAACTTCACTTCTTCGTTATTGAAATGCATTAGTCAATTCTTTCCTTTAGTCTAAATGCATTATGATCATTACATAACCTACTTCCCATAAATTTCATCTTAAATAAAATCATGAATAGAAACAACAACTGATGTATTTTAAAATAAGCTGAAAAAAATTATTTCGATTGTATATTCTCTGTTTTTCGTTTTTCTTTTTTTTTTTTTAATTTTATACTTTACAATTGATTTCTAATGAAAACTAACCGATAATTTAACTAAACAATATGAATATTATTATGTAAGTTGAATGGGTACATGTTCTACATGTTTATGTTTTATGCATATCAATAATGTTTGTAAATAAAGTCATTACTCTTTGTTTCTCCATTGATTTATTTGTTTTATTTAGTGAATTTACTATAAATTATATTCAATATTCAATTGTTTACATATAATATTTATTTTTCAAATGGGATGGTTATTTTTGTAGAGAATGGTTATTTATTTGATTGAATATGTCACAGATTAATGTTGGCAGAGTACCATTGAAAAACAGGGAGCACTGGACAGCTGTTTCGTTCTAGTGTGGAACTCCTTAGCAGTGCGCATCCGAGATTCCGCACGAGGGGCTTCAGGTTGATTCGAACGCCTAGCCATCTGCACCACTGGGTCGATATCTAATAGTAGAGTTCCCACTTCCATCAATTTGTGATACGTAGCGCGACGATCATCCATTGTCATTGGTGATAACTGTCTCACTCCCGACAATTCTGAACTCCACTAGTCACGACTTCTCATTAGAGCTTCAGGAACATCCTGGGGTTAGTCACTAATGAGCTCATTATTATAATTCAATTGGGATAGTTATTTTTGTGGAGATTGGTTAGTCACTAATGAGCTCATTATTATAATTCAATTGGGATAGTTATTTTTGTGGAGATTGGTTATTTTGTTTGATTGAATATATCATGATCGTCGCTCTATATATCACAAATTTATGGAAGTAGGAATTCTACCATTGGATGCCGACCCAGTGGTGCAGATGGTTAGGTGTTCGCATCAACCTGAAGCCCCTGGTGCGAAGTCTGGGGTGCGCACTACTGAGGAGTTTCACACTAGAACGAAACAGCTGTCCAGTGCTCCCTTGTTGTCAACGGTACTCTGCCAATATCAATCTGTAATATTTATTTGTTACATATAATAACAGTTTTATTTTTTTCAAATGTGTTTATTATTTAGAGATAAGCAATGATCATTAGTAATTAGAATTTATTTAGATCATCCAGTTGATTTGTTATAGACATTAGGTACAGAATGTGTGTCATGGATTCTACCTGTCAGCTACAACTTATTTTAAACAATGGTCATTAGTGTTAATTATTACGTCATACTACAAACTGACTTTGATGATAGAAACATTGAAAACCAGGAAATGTTAAATATTTATTTTATTCTACTATGATGTGTTTTAGAAGCAACATTCTTTACAGGAAAATTTGTGAGAAGGAACAAGTTCCAACAAACTGGAAAGACAGGTACCTCATCAAGATGCCAAAGAAAAGAGATCTTAGCAATTGCGAGAACCACAAAGGCATCACTTTGTTTTCAGTACCAGGAAAAGTCTTTAACAGAGTGTTATTGAACCGAATGAATGATCCAGTGGATGCCTAACTCCAAGATCAACAGGCTGGATTCTGTAAAGACTGATCATGTATTGGCCAAATCGCGACTCTACGGTTCATTGTTGGACAGTCATTTGAATAGAACTCATCACTTTACATCAACTTCCTGGACTACGAGAAGGTATTCAGCAGCGTGGATACGAGAACACTATGGCGTACCCGAGAAAATAGTCAACATCATACTGTAATATCGTTGATGGAGGTCAGCTGACAGATTCATTCGAAGTGAAGACTGCTGTCAGATAAGGCTGCTCACTCTCGTCCTTACCCTTTCTGGTGGTGGTTGACTGGATCATGAAGACTGCAACATTTCAAGGTACTCTCATACTACAGTGGACAAAATGGATGCAACTAGATGAATTGGACTTTGTAGGTGACCAACCTAACTCTTCTATCCCACACACAGCAATAAATGCAGATGAAAACGAAGAGTGTAGCAACAGCCGTTGCAGCCAACAGTAGGCCTCAACATACACAAGGGGAAAAGCAAGATCATTGGATACAAAACAGCGAACACTAAACCAGTTACAGTTGACGGAGAAATTCCGAAAGATGTAGAAACCTTTGTTTACTTGTGTAGCGACGTCATTAAACAAAGAGGGTCTGATCTGTGACAGGTGTGAAGGTGCAGATTGACATGGCAAGGGCAGCATTTCTGCAAGTTGAAAACATCTGGAAGTCAAACCAACTGTCAGCCAGCATTAAAGTCGAAATTTTCAATACAAACGTAAAAATCAGTTCTGTTGTATGGAGCTGAAACTTGCACGGTGAACTATGAAAAGTGTTATTTAAGAGAAGCAAATTTTTATAAACATGTTTTTGCGTGATATATTTCGAATCCGTTGGCCAGATACTATCAACAACAGCAACCTTCTGTGGTGGAGAACAAGTCAAGCAAATTCTAGCTGAGAATGAAATTAGGAGAAAAATCTGGAGTTGGATAGGACACACATTGATCATCATCATCATCATCATCATCAGCAACGTAGAACCGGGCACAAACGCCTGTAGGTTCAAGTTGCCATACCACAATAGCACTACAAGAATATTGAGGTAACGTATAAACAGAATACAAGAGAGAAGAGTAAGTAAAGATGTCCAGAAAATAAAAATAGAATTTAAGATCTAGATGAGGTTAAAGAGTGAATACACTTGCGCCACTGTGACCGGTTCTGAGCCATATCACCTAGCGTCTCCAGCCATTTGTTGCGATCATCACGCGGACCCCAACCAGGTAGTCTACATCTACCTACATGGCTTAGGCCAGTAGTCAAGGTCTTCATAGACTGATGCCATGTTTTGGTTTGGCCGCCCCTAACCTTCTTCCATCCTACTTCAGCCCTAGCTAACATGGCGCGACGGGGTAGACGGTGGTCGGGCATGCGCAATACATGTCCTAGCCATCTCAGTCGATGAAGGTTAATGACCTCTTCGACTGATTTACCGTGCTTCCCAAGAACCTTTTGTCTAACCTCACTATTACTAGTCCGGTTATTCCATGGTATACGAGCGATGTTCCGAAGATTCCTATGGTCAAATATCTGGAGACGACGCATATCTTGAGTTTTCATGGCCCACGTTTCGCAGCCATATGTTAGGATGGCGCAGATTGCTGCGCAGTACACCCGGCCTTTCGTTGAGACACGGATATCTCGTCTGCGCCACAAGTGCCGTAGATTGGCAAATGCCAATCGAGCTTTCTGGATCCGCGCTGAGATTTCATCAGACACCGACCCACCAGGGGTAATGAGACTTCCGAGATAAGTGAAGCGATCAACGCATTCAATTACTTCACTCACTATAAATAATTTGGGGGAAGAAGCAGACCAGTCCTGGAGTAACATTTTGCATTTGGGAGGGGAGAAGCGCATCCCAAATATGCCTCCATTGTTACTCAACGTGTTCAAGAGACCTTGAATGCTGTGTGCATCTTCACCAAATATGACTATATCATCTGCATATTCTAAGTCGATAAGAGAGCCTCCTGGAAGGAGACTAATCTTAGAGGACTTAAAAGAAGTGAGAGAGATATCTAACAGTACGTCTATGATGAAATTAAATAAAAATGGGGATAAGGGGCAACCCTGACGGACTCCACTTGAGGATGAAGTTTCTCGTGACACATTGATGAAATCACCAGATTGCGTCTCAAAACAAGCACTAACTTGGAATCCTGAAGGCCAAAGGAAAAGAGAATGATCTAAGAACACATTAGTTTAGGAATTGGAGACAGACATGAAGAGAATGAAAAGTACTTGAGAAGAGCTAGAAATGAAACTTAAGGACAGTGTTGGTTTGAGAATGCTGTTGGGCGGCCTATGCTCCATAATCTGACCATCCATCAGAATTATTATTATAATCTCACTCACTATCCTCCTATACGTTTTGTGTTTAGCTGAAATTAGGAGTTATACGACTATTTCATGCAAAATATGAACATACTATATCAGTGATTTATAGTTTGTTCACTACAAGGAGAAATCAATGTAAACATCAAGGAAAATTCGCAATCATATAAACCTGACTCAGATTATCTAGGTGATCTTAGATTACGTAATTACACTGCAGTTTGTTCTTAACGATTTTTAGAAATAGCTGATTCCTGATGATATTAGTAATAATACGATTACTGAGTACGACATCACGGAGACACCTAAGATGGCGAATAATCAGTCTCGTTGACTGGATCTACAATCGGCAATTTGTTACTCATTGATTACTATCAAATATAATTAAATTACTATAAACTGTAACGGAATATAATTAATTTTAAACATTAACGAAATATCTATTGAGTTAATGAGTAATATTAAAAGAGGTTGAGAAGAATCTATTTACAAATGAACTGATGATTTCTGAAGAATTAACGAATGTAGGGTGTGGTGGAGCTAACAGATAAGTGTTGCTGTGATGCGATACACATGTACCAGGTTCTACATTGTTTATACATATAGTTAGTGAAGATATCTACCAATAAATTCCGTGAATATGTAGGTACTTTTTAACAATTTGTAATTTAGCATTGATAATATTCATGACTAAATCTTCATTAGCATGTTTTGTTAAAAGATTGTCACTATATGAAGTTATAATACAAATTATACGTCAACTGAATGTATTTGCATTCCATCATGATGCTATTTTTATTAAAACTCGAACCTTAAACCTTATACCGACTTTTGAATACGGTTATTCACATACATAATCTGTTTTATTTTTAATTTATTAATAACATAATCAATACGAAAATGACTTAACATAAGATGAAACTAATCAGTTCATTTCTGAATTTCATGTTAAATCTTGACATCATTATAGATAATGAAACTCCTCAATAAAGAATGAAAACGGTTCTTCAGTAACTCGAATATACTAAACCATTAATTGAATCAATCATCTATTGTCATCAGTGACGAATTTATCCACTAAAACTTAATATCAATCTCAAAAATTTACCTTAATTGATTTATTATAATTAGCTTACTAGTAGAAAACTTCAAGATATTCCTGAAACTCTAGTGAAAAGTCATGACTTGTCAGGTGCCAGACGGTTTTCACCAATGGCAATCAATGATCATTACACTATATCACAAACTGGTGCAGGTAAGAATCCTTCCATTGAATACCGGACCAGTGGTTCAAATGGTTAGGCGTTCACTAACTTGGGTTCGATTCCTCTAACAGAATACACAGTGTTTAGGTTGCTAAAGTGTCCTACCCTAAGACAAAACAACTGTCCAGTTTTCAGTGCACTCTGTCAATATGCATAAACAACTACATCAAACAATTTAATTTTTATTTTTCTACATAGTTACTAATTACAATTTTTCTCATTAAACAAAATTCAATTATTTAATGAACTAAATTGAAATTTGTTAAACATGTTAATAAATAAATTAAAAGATAAAATGTGTATATTTTAATATGATTATAGAGAAAGAGTATAAAATAAAAGCATCCCATTAACTAAGCAACACTATCTACTACTTCACTCTTCTATCTTCCTATTCTACATGTAAAATAAACACTTACCCAAGATCTGGAATTAATTTTGATAAATCTGTAGATATTGCTTTCTTTGATAGAAAATTATTAAATTGTACTAATTGTATTAAAAGATTTTGTTTTGGTTGAATTTTTAACTAAATGAATGAAGAGAACCAACAGTAACAACAATAACAACAATAAAAGTAAAGAAATCACAACACAATGCAGCATTAAAAAAAAGCATTTTAGAGTGAAATTTAGATAAATGAAAATATTTTGGGAGAAGAAGGAGAAGAGAAAGAAAAAGACGAAAAAAAAATCAAAATGATCATTTAGATAGAGATGGATAATGTGGAATTTTATATCAGTTTTCGATTTTAATTGAAATGCTTATATGAAGTTTAGGTTGAATTTATTGTTTGATATCACTAAATGAATGTTGACCTAATCGTACTATCCGAGAGACTTAAAATTCCTAGATATGATACGCTTTCATGAAGAGTTCCATCCTAGAACTGAACAACAATTGGGTGATCTATTGTTGTCAGTAATGTCAAGCTGAGATCATTCTGTATTATATATCATGGGTAAATGGAATTTAAACAAATAAGATGAATTATGTGAAGTAATTTTTATTTAAGTAGACTCTAAAGTCAATAGTTTAAATTAAAATGTAGACGATAAGACTTTCATGAGTTATTGTTAAGATGTCCTAGACATAGTTTTAGTACTAATCGTCACTAATTAGCCAAGTGTAACTGTAATTCTGAAGAAATTGATGCTTTATTAATAAGTCAGTAGCGTTATGCTATATATTACCACAGGACTATTTGAGTTGCTACTGGCTCACTATAAAAATCACAGATTCACAATGATTGATGGAATTGTAATGATCAGTGTGATATTTGTCAAGTAGTTTGTAGCACTGACTGATTCCTGTCGAACAAGTTGCAAGCGTAGCAACTTTAAGTGATTCAACAATGTAAACACTATATTTGAAGGTGGTCGATAAGAAACTATGGACGTATAACTCATCGAATTTAACACACGTCAGCAGGGTGTACCTGCAACCTTGATAAGCATAACAAATGTCACTGTCCAGTGATTAGTCTATTCGTACATAAATATTTAGCTGTAATTGGAGAGGATTTCAGTGTTTAGTAAGCGTGTTATAGCCAATACTTTTGGTACTTCTGTTCACTTGATGAAGGTGACATACTAAAGAGTAATATCTAATTATAATGATATGCAACTAAATTCTTTCCTAAGTACAATTTAAGTTCCCAAAGTAATTGTGACTGAAATATATTCTTATTTTTATTTGATTGAATACGTCACAAATTGATGTTGGCAGGATATCATTGAAAATCACAGCAGTGGACAACTGTTTCATTAAAGTATGGGGCTCCTCAACAGTGCGCACCTCAGATTTCCTCCGAAAGGCCTTAGGTCGGCGAACACCCAACCCTCTGCACTACTGGGTCGGCATACAGTGGTAGAATTCCTACTTCTACCAATTTGTGATATATACATAGTTGTGTATCTTCGGCGTATGATTAGTCACAGAAAGTTTACCAGTAAATTGGTTATTATTGAAATGTTCCTGAAACATTCAATCAATTGAAAACAATATCTTCTTTCCTAGCAAAACCAACATAATAAGCAAACTATGGTAGTTTGGTGCCTCATAGACGAAAGAAGAAAAGCATAATCATACCATCTGTAACTTTAATATTGTATGAGGATACAATGATCACGTTGACAGAGTCAATCATCAAACATCTTCACAGTTACTTTTTTATCCAATGAGGAATTTAATGAAAAAAAACTAACAATGACAGAAATATTATGTCACTTTTCATTTAACACTGTGATGTGTTACTGTAAAATAATTCCTATAACTGTTGGCAGTTGCTATACACCGCCCCCCTTCACATACACCTTCCGAATAGTCTGCATTCCTACAATAAAGACTAAGCGTTGCTAAGGCCAATATAATCACGATAGATTCCTTTTATAGTTCGACTGAGAATACAAATAAAAGAAGTCTTACCTCGGAATAAAAATTTTCCATCCAATTATGACCATTTTGCGACATGAGTTGGAGCTTCATATTACTTATCTGTAAAGTAGTAGACAAAAGTCATAAGTTTTGATAATCGTGTATATTTACTTTATAGAAAAGTTTAGTAAATTAAACACCTAATTAATGAAGTAAACAAATTTAAAAATTGATGTATGAAGTTGAATCCTTTTCAGGGTAAATTATCATTTAAACTAACAATTAAGGTAGTTGAACTTGCCAGGAATCATTAATCAATTATTTCGATATACTTTAGAACTCTTCAAGACCATATACAAATTTGAAGACATGATTTTTATGTTTTTGGTAACAAATACGTTAAATTCTAACTTCTAAGTAGAAATAAGTCGCTTATGATCCAAGGAACAGTTAGCTCACTATATTTTGTCATCATCATACAATAACATAGTAATGGTTGTATTACCCTTAACCTAAATGAACTTTATCATTCATTTTTTCTATTAGAACATTGAGAGTGTACTAGTACTTAGGCTGATTTTACGTTCATTGATGAAAATCAGTATCAATTTGAATAAGTTTGAAAACCTTCAGGTACATCCAGCCGATGAGTCCAAAATAGGACGAAACGCGCGTCCTGGATTCCGCTTGCCAGTCACAATCCAACTTCGATTCAAACACTAGATTTGTGAAATGAATACCTGTTAGTTGGCTACATTAATTTGTCAATTGAGAATGATATTATCAAGATGTTTTCTGATGTTAAATAAGTTCAGAAAGTACCATTAATTGGAGTTGATTTCACCATATGTCTATTTTTATATGATTCAATTTAAAAAGTACAGAATTATTGTTGAACCATAAAAATAGTCAGAGATTTAATGTCTATATTATTCTTTTCTGATTGATTAACATAGTTGGTAGTCGAAGGGTAGTTCACACCACAGACAAACGTTAGCTAGTGAGTTCTACCAGGATACATTATACAGTTATTTTGTTATAGTTCACATAGTCCCCAGATTAACGTAGAAATATTCAGTTTATTCAGGATTATAAATTTGGTTACAGTAGGATTTCTTGTCCTATAAACATTTAGTTTATGATTATTAAAACAAACGGAAACAATAAGGCTTGAAACAACATTTCACTTCTATTCATATTTATTCTCAACCAGTTTTGATTTCGTTACATCACTTTACATTGACAAATATATTTCATATATGAATCCTATAGTAATCATATCTCGTTTAATGAAATGATAGAAGCGGTAGCAAATATACCAATCGCCAAAGTGATACTTCTTTGAGTTTCACATTAATCTGATTCACCATAGAATCTTAAACACTTGATAGTTTATAGGTACATATTACTAACTAAAATAAAGAAATCCTATTTCAATAATTACAGTTTTCAAATGGGATGGTTATTTTTGTGGAGATTGGTTATTTATTTGATTGAATATGTCACAGATTGATGTTGGTAGGATATCATTGAAAACCAGGGAACACTGGATAGCTGTTTCGTTCTAGTGTGAAACTCCTCGGCAGTGAGCACCCCAGATTCCACACCAGGGACTTCAGGTTAACAGCAAATTGATGGAAGTGGGAATTCTACCATTGGATTTCGACTCAATAGTGCAGATAGTTAGGCGTTTGACGTTAACCTCAAGCTCTTGGTGCTTAATCTGTGGTGCGCACTGTTGAAAAGTTCCACCCTAGGACGAAATACAGTTTTGTTGTTGTGTAGCTATTTGTTTTCTTTATACCAATGTAAATGTTCCCCAAAATATTATCAAACAAAGTGTAATTAATTAATTTCAGTAGTTAAACAAATAGTGATTTGTAAGTTGGTGATTATTCACCTAATACAACATCAACAATTTGATGCCATGAGATGACTTCAACTGTCTTACTACTTATAAGAGTGGATTACTAAATATTTTCTCATTACATCTTTCTATATGAAATCAATTAGTTTTGCCATGTTTCACAGATTGTTTCATTGAAAGTGATTTTTCTTTTTCAGGAAGACATAAAAGCAATTTAGGAATGAAAATTTTCTTTTCGATGATGTCATTTACTATGCCTGCAAAAATTGTAGTTATTTTTTACAAGATGTTAATCTATTAAACAATACAAAGTGATTACGTCATACGATATTTGGAAATGTTTAGCGTTAAAAGAGTCACATGACAATTACGTAATGATTTAAATGGTTCTAGGAGGAGAATTATTTACGTATTGAGAAAGTAGCATACATAGGCGGAAAAGAAAATAATGATAATTACTGAAAGTGAGAAGGGTTTTTTTTAAAAACCAATTACTAAATAAAAGAGGCTAATACAAATAGCAAACAGGCGAGTTGGAAAATCACTGAAATCCAGTAAGTAGTTTCATTCTGGTTTGAGACCTTCTCAGTCGTGCGTCTCCAAAACCCTACTAAGGGGGGGATTAAACCCGGAAATATCTGGTTTAGTGGAAAACGTCTAACTGTTAGACGACTGAGCTGATATTTAGCAAATGACAATGTTAACTGGTTTTTTCACGATACACATATTACGCGACCTCATCAATTCCCATCCGTGTGTAACTGACTCATACTCAGCATGGCTGAACAGCACTAGTCAGGCCTTACTCCTACACTTGATCCTCAGAGGGATTATGGATACGCACTATGGAGAAATTTCACACTAGGGTAAAACAACTGTTTATCACTTCCTGGTTTTCAGTGGTTTTCTAACATAAGTTAATTCATGATATTGAATTCAAATTCATCAATCAACATAACACCCAATTGCGAGAAAAGGTACTGAGGGCAAGATAAAATTTAAGATTGCACGTGCTGTTCTTGGACGCAAAGATCAAGCTTGAAACACAAGATGGCTGAAGATTCAGGAGTTCACAAGCTGTCAATTTTTGCTGACTTTGAGCCCCATTTTTGTAAAAATACACATGATAGATACTAAAAGACAGTTCTGGCGTTCTTATGTTGAGCTCTGTATAGGTTTAGATTCACCTTTTCAAAGCGCGCTTGGTAATATCTTAAGGGGCATTTAGAAAGCATTTATTTTTTACAGCTAAAATAACGAACTCTCCATAAGTAAGTAAACTAGTACATCGTTTTATCTACGAATATACAGCCATAGTAAATGATGTCATCGAAAAGCGAGTTTTTTTGGCAGACCTGTTTATGTTTCTTCATCAATGATTGTTTCATTTATTAATAAGTAATTTACTAACCTTATTTATTATATCATGGCATTCTGTTGTATTAGGCATTGATCTGTTCAACAGTTTATTCATCATATTTTGTACTGGAGTTAAAATTTCATAATGAAACTAAAATTAAAAGAGAATAAAAGACTGAATGAAAACAACTTAAGTTGTTTTATGATCGAAACAAAGTGATCATTGATATTTACACTAGTATTTAGTGAGATGTAAATGCGCCTAGTTAAAGAGTACCAAATAGGGTTGAATGTTTAGCCTGGATTCCTTTTCTCTGTATAAAATATACTTAAATTAATGCGGAAACACGTTGAACGCCGTATCATGGAGAAATACTGATTAGTTCCTACACATTATTCTAATTTCTAATTATAGTAGGAGTGTAATATATATATATATATATATATATATATTTGTATTCATATATATGTATTTTTGCAACCGAATTACATTGATCGCCTTCAGTTAAGTAAAAAGTAGTATTTAGTGAATGAGCCCTCAGTGCAGTTTCTAAAGCATCTTTAAGCAAAAATCCTTGTTACGTTAATTCTCCTTATAAATTACGTTAAAAACCATGACAAATATGGTCAGATGTTAGGATCTCATCCACTAAGTCTGTTTTATAACAGATAACAGTAGTTATTATTGAATTTATATTCTGGTGATTCTTATGCGTATTTTGTAGACTCATAGTACATAATCAGTAGCCAATCCTTCTTCACATTAGTTTCGTGCTAATTACTACTCGACGGTTAGATATGTCTGCAATCGAGAAAGCATTACTTCTCCATAGATGATTTTAACCTGAGTTGTTCAGTTTCCTGCAGAACTAAGACATTCACATTGATGAGTGAGTGTTCATCAGTATTATGCTTATTTAGTACGAAGTTTCGATCGAACTTTTAATACTTACTACCTTTAACCATATAACATCAAAACATACGGGATTCTGAGTTGCTTAGGCCAATATTAACACTGTACTGGGGAGATGTGAAACAAAAAGCAGCAGATTGAAGGTTCATTGGTGGAATCATGCTACTAACTATGCAGAAGTGTAATAGTAATAAAGTGTTTTCCTCAAACAACCGGCATTCCAACGATTTTGCTTTCTCAATAAGAAGGACAAGGTTAGAAAAATCACTCCTCACTTTACTTCACTGACTTTCATCTCTAGCACTAAGTCACCTACATGAAAGCAGCTAACACATAAAAACTCACTCTTGAAAAGGTTGTATGTCAACGGCCTTAAATGTTACGCTAGTTTAACCTAGTGATAAGTTTCATTAATTTTATGTCTCATAGACTTTCGTTAACATTTTTATACCTGTAAAATAATTCATATTCCAAGTGGTAGTAATGTTCTTCAGAACACTAGCCTCACAATCAAATTATTCAATTTAGAAAACTCAACAATTAAAAAAATACGTTAGTTAAAATATTCAAGTTGGATTGTGACTAGCAAGCGAAATTCAGGACGAGCGTTTCGTCCTCTTTAGGACCCATCAGCTGGATATACCTGCATCCCAATGTTGATGTTCACACTTACCAGTCACAATCCAACTTAAATATTACTTGCGTGTAATTGCTATATCGAGGTAATTCACTCCGGATACACCTATGGCAAGAGAGGCTGACTAGTTTCAGTCCATTACAAATCAACGGAAAAATATAAGCTTATTCTAATTACGTTAGTTAACACTGATATCTCTTCAGTATAGGAATAAGACGTTGCTTAATAAGCATCTTACCTGTTTAGTTGCATGATTAAGTTGAGCTAAACTCCATCGACTTTGAAGAATTTGATTCAATCCTGGTGAAGCTAAATCTAATAAAAATGGCCAATAAGAGACTTGATCAATTCCAAGACTTTCTGAAATGTAAAAAAACAAAATCAGAAATTATTTTATTGTTAATTAGTTATTTTTCTTAAATTCATAGTTTTCATACTAAGTTAAAGATACAAAGTATTTTGATGTTCAATAGATGTAGATAGCGGTAAAGAAATGCTACTTGATCTCGTATTGTTTTGTATTGTTTTTTACTCTTCAAGAAGGTGTACCTGTATTTTTTAATGTATTAATCCTCCCAGTAGAGTTCAAGCCCATACATTTTCAAAGTAAGAAACATCAAAATAAAGCTATGTCTATCAAAACTAATGACTTGACAAACATGATATTCCAAAGTATGAACAATGGGTTCCAATTTTACTGGCATCATACTTACTATTGAATAAAGTACTAGTATCTAACAGCAATAAAGAGGAAGTACTAATTTGAACTGAACTTGATAACCAGTGTTGCATGCGACAAAATGGTTCTTCATCTAATGTTCATACGTAATAACAGCTAACTTCATATTGAGTCATCTTGACAAAGAGAAAATATCTTGAGGCTCCATTGTTAAACCGTAACATGTTGAGATTTAACCGAAAAGAAAGTTAAATACTTTAGAGTTTAACGTTACTAGCCAATCCAGTGAATAAGCTATCGATATATTTATAAGTTAGTAATTGTTTGAAAAGCATAACGAACATTGTTGAAGTAAATGTTACAATGAAAAGTTGTTAAGATATCGACCTAATAGTGTTTTTGATTGAGAAACGTTACGTAAAATATATAACTTTCTAGACATTTAGATAGAATCTGTTCTTCTTATTTAAAATGATTTAAAGTTAATAGTTTCAAATGGTAATGCCGTTCAATTCAGAGTGAGATAAGAAGACTTGGGACTAAAATTGTTGATTTAAAGTATAGAAAATTAAATGATGTTCATTTACATGAATGTTAAATGAAATAGTAATGGACTAAAATGGGATAAACAGTAGACTGAGAGTTTATTTTAAGCTTAACCTGATATTGATTGAGGCTGAGTATCAAGAAGTGCTCAAACACAACCTCGTCAATGGCAAGACTTAGGAACTTTAGGTTTTTCGATGGCTTTTTAAATGGCCAACGTTTACTTGCGGGATTCGCAATTCAGTTAGTTTACGTACATAGTTTCGAGACTTAAACATCTTGGGCTGCACTTCTTGATGGAGTCAAGGATATCTACTGTTGTGAAGTCTCATATCAGGCGAAATCAGTTATCCAGTGCTCATTTGTTTTCAGTGGTACCCAATAGACAAATAAAACCGTTTCAACTTGATATTGGCAAAACAGGTGGTTTTAAGACCTTTAATTAAAGTTATTCTAGAGGGTTATTACTACTTAAAAACAAAATGCTAAAAGTGATTAATAGTTTTTTAGTACATACCTGCATACGATTTCAAAAGTTTACTTTTCAACTGAGCAGTTTGTTGGTCAACATATTCACCATATTTGTGAAGTATTGCAAATGTTATGTAATCTTGCAGTTCACTAAGTGAAGAAAAAGAAATGTAAATTACTGAATATTGATTATGACAAATTGCATCAACGCATTCATGAGTTAAGCGAATCCTTTACAGCAAATACGTGTATGATACATAAAAAATTGTGATATATATGAACAATTTCACATTGATTATGGAATGCCTATAGGTACTTACAAATGATGTTGGATAGTAATTGATAAGTTGTAACTTAGGACGGAGCAATAAAGTGAGCAGACTCTTCGATTACACGTGCATTACGTTTACGGTGTATACACGAATCTCTTGGATTTCGATCAATAATAATAGTATTTACTTTGCCAATTTTATTAATGAGTTGTCGTCCTAGTCAATATTTGTTCCAACCGATTACCTGGGTGAAGTACTTCTTATGGACCACAGTCTAAGTGCTAGTGAAACTGCCAGATTAATCGAATCGAAGTAGGCTTAGCCTCATAGTTTAGACATTTCCATTTTATTTGTTTTACATTTCCATAAATCATTAAAAAAATTTATTTAGCGAAGGGAATCTCTTTTCAACGAATTCATTACCAAACTGTTTCATCATATAAATATATGATGAATTTTAGGTCAATGAATAATTGTAAGAATCCGATTAGTTCTATGGTTGAATCTCACTACTGAGAAAGCGCAGAATAATTCGCTCCCCGCGTTCACGATGTCATAGAATCTGTTCAGCAGATTACATTGATAACAGCTACTTGTTTCTGAGGTTCATCTTAGAAAATAGATTCTCTACATGCATTATCAAATTTGGTATTAGGAAAAAATAGTCCTTACAGACAAAAAACATTGTCTTTGAGAAAGCATTATATAGAAGCCTTGAATTTAATTGAAATGTTGCAAGCGATATAGTTTAAAATTGTTTGAAAAGTTCCTTCAGAAAAACGTTCACTGCAGAAAATCTTCATGTAACCTTCAGGAACTGCACATAAATGACTAGTTTGCCTCCTCACATAGAACTAGATACGTAGGTCTTTCGTCAAGTCAGCTCTTTCATTAGATATCTTCAGGCAAAATGAAGCGAAGGATGGCGTAGATTAATCACTTCATTTATCCTGCAACATATAGTAAACTTAGGGCACTTGGCCTTAGATTAGTCATTTCACATATTCTATAAATTAAATAAAAGAGACCCACGTCTGAACCTGCTTTATGCTGCAGATGCTTTGGTTATTCACAATTTGATGTCTGAGTTGTGCATACATATGCAATCTCTGCAATCGCTCCCTCTGTTATGGCCTCAGTTTGAAGTTCACTATGATTTATTTATAAGTTTTTCTCTGTTTCTGCATATCTTATTTCTACCTATATCCCCATTCACAATTATTATTACCCTTAATTTTATTGATACAAAGACTGCTTTCATCCAGATTATCTAGATTTTCATTCAAAAACCTTCATAGTAATCTAACGATAATCACAATAAGTCTGTCTCCAACTTACTGATTACACAATTTTTATTTTTCGCAAATCCCCGCCCTCTTTACTTACTTGCGCCCATTACGTCTCACTGAGGAGCATAGACCGCTCACCAGTATTCTCCACTGAACTCTGTCCTTAGCAATCCTTTCCAGCTGTTTCCAGTTGCTGTTCATACTTCTAATGTCTGCTTCCAATTATCGACGCAGCGTGTTCTTTGGCCTTCCTCTTTTCCGTTCCCCAACAGGATTCCATGTTAATGCTTGTCTCGTGAAGCAGTCTGATGGTTTGCGTAATGTATGTCCTATCCATTTCCAACGTTTTTTCCTAATTTCCTCTTCGGCTGGAAGTTGGTTTGTTCTCTCCTATAGTAGGCTGTTACTAATGGTTTTCGGCCAACGGACATTTTGTACCATGAATATGCAGTTGTTTATAAGTACTTGTACCCTTCTGAGGATGTTTGCAGTAATTCTCTAAGTTTCAGCTCCATACAGAAGAAATGTCTTGACGTTCAAATTGAAGAATCTGACTTTGAGGTTAGTTGATATTTTTGTTTTGAGTCCCATATATTTTTCAACTGTTGGAATGTTGCCCTTGCTTTGCCAATTCTTGCCTTTACATCTGCATCGGATCCTCGATGTTCATCGACGATGTTCCCAAGTAAGTGAAAGTATCCCTTTTTTTCCGAGTTTCTCCATCAACTTCAATTGGGTTGGTGCTCCGGGTGTTATATTTGAGAATCTTGCTCTTTCCCTTATGTATGTTCAGGCCTACTGATGCTGAGGTTGCTGCTGCGTTGTTTGTCTTTGCTTGCATTTGTTGGTGTGTACAGGCTAAAAGAGCTAGATCATTTGGAAAGTCCCTGCCTTCTTCAATTACGAATTAATTATTTAAAATATTAGGTAGTCAAAAATTTCACATGGAAACCTAACTGAATTAATTTGCTTTACCATTTAATGTGTGTATTTTAACTAATTTTTATAGGTGTTCTATTGAGGACATATAGATTATCTTGATTAATATTCAAGAATTGCAAATGATTAGTCACCATGGCTGTTTTCTTTTTGAATCAATTCATCTTGAACGGATTTGTCTATGTATAACTATGTTTTTTATGAACATGGTGGAGTATCAATTTCTATTTGATTTATTTTTGTACTTAAGAGAGTCTTCTGAGAATCTTATTGATGTCTACTCTTTATAATTCAATGTTCAATCAGTGTTTTATAGGAGTTTTTGTATCATTTGTTTTGAAATTGTTCAATAGAGTTGTTAGATTTTTATTCATCTCTGTAAAGTGATTTCATAATAAGTAATTTGTTGAATCAATATGAAGTTACAGAATAAATTATTAATTGTGAATATCATCATTGTACTTGTTATTCAATAAAGTAAAACTCATAAATGAAGAATGAAGTAAACTGAATTATTCAAATTATATAATAAACATAAAAAATCTAACCTGAATGATGTTTGTTGTAACATTCGACCCAATTTATCGTAGTAATCAATATTTGTAACCCATACTTGCATATCTCTAGGCATTACAGTTAAATAATTCCATGATGTTAATTTACCCAAATAACGTGGGAA